>JAVLUX010000007.1:35280000-35847500 GCA_032164185.1 Moxostoma hubbsi | reverse complement strand
TGAGTGACGCAATCACGCTTTAAGTGATGCATGTCATTTGAAAGCAAAGCACGTGAGATCTTGCTGATGAGTCGGCTGTCATCAGTGCTGGTATTTCCATTGAGAAAGAGATCCTTATGGATTTAAAAACCTAAGATGTTCTGCATGATCGTGTGATTGATTAATTAAACAGGAATGGAGGACTGATTTTCACTTCAATAAATAAGTGTTTTTTGCATTGTTAATGCAACATCAGGAGTTTTTAAGAGTAAATTAGGCTGCTTGAGCATTCAATACCAGATCAAGTTTTGAAAACTAACCATGTACCCTGACGAAACAAAATTTATTGCAAGCAAAATTTTAATCAGAAATATTATTAGAGAGCTTTTTCTTGGAATTAGACCTCCTTTATTGTGGCTTTCTTGCATGGAGGTGTTTTTAAAATGTCTTGCCATGTAATGTACGATATGGTATATGGTGTCTTATTCATTGTGAAACAGTGTTTTCTTAATGTCATGAATTACATTGAAAGCCTAGACTTAAAATGCATGGGCCGTGGCTGATATTGTGAAAATAGTCACAGCTGACGGGCATTCAGTGAATAGGTCAGAGCTGTGCTTAATCATGAATAAAGCATGGGTGTTGACTAATCAGCATCAAGGACCGGAACAATACGTTTTATTATGTGTAATAATGTTGTCATGCAATGAATTCTCCCTCCCAAGGCGTCAACAACCATTCACTAAATACAATGATTCAAATATCACATTAAATTCAGACTTTCAGCTCACAACTCATCTAAAGCATAACTTCTTTTGCTGTGGCACTTTAAATTCCAATGCAGAACAACAGTGTTCCATCTACACTGGCGGAAGAATGCAAAACATTAATGGAACATAAAATCATGAAAAATACTTGGATCAAGTAATTTTTTTTTTTTTTAAATGGAGCTAGTTCTAGAACCAGTTCTTGATTCCCAACCCTAGTGGAGATACTTGCCAAGAACAGACAAGTTTTTATCAAAAAATATTATCAAAATGGAATATATCAAAGACACTGCCTACTGTAAAACCATGTTATCCATCACTGGTAATGCACTGACCTGCAATGATGTAGGAAACCTCAAAACCATTTTAAAACAAAGTCTGGTGAATGTGAAACTATTCATAATCATTATCATTTTGTTCAATAACATCTTTATCAAGAGCAATAGAAAAAGTTCTCAATCATTATGAAACAACATAGAAACATTTAATTATTGTGAGGTAATGAATGATTGTGATTTCAGACCTAAATGAGTAAACTATGAGACAGAGTGTCTCAGGAACTCAAGACTGTGAGATGACTGTGCCTCAGCAATCTATACTAACACAGGGATTCCTTTTAATTACCTTCCCTTTTTGGTGGGTAGCCAATCAGTAATTTAGATTTGCCATTGGCCTAAAAAAAAACAAAAAAACAAGTCCACCCTCATGGAGAACATCCTAGTCTAAATATTACTGAGGGCCAGAAGACATATGGGCTTGTTTAGACTTCCTTTCCTCTGTCCAGACTAAATTTCTTTGCCCTTGTTGCTTTAATAAATCCATCCTTTCTCAATTTCCTTCCCATTTACTCACCTATAATATATATTCTTGAGTTTACATATATCTTATTTTACTTCCTAACTCTATCTATTCTCCATACTGCCAACCCTCCCCCCCCATTCAATCACAAAGAAAGAAAGAAAGATAGAAAATGTAATGTGCTAACCTCTGTATGACTTGGAACATAGGTCCTGATTGTCATCATAGACTCGCCACGGTAACTTTTCAGGGGGTGGTCTTGCAGGTGGAGTGGTGGCAGCAGAGATGTTGCCGTTGTTGAGAAGTAATTTAGGAGAGGGCAAGTAGGTGTCCAGTATCTCCAAGAACTTGCTGCAGCTCCAGGTCCAGCGGACCCGTGGAGGCTCATAGTCACACCGAAACATACCCAGTGGAGATCTGTCGCCCAATGAGCTCACGTTACCCACAGTGATCCCCAGGCAGAGGGAGGAGCCAATGTTGAAGAGCCGCCCTCTAGACACCCATTTCCAAAGCTGGGCGACACCCGTGCAGGAAGAAGAAAGGTAGAGCATGTGATCTCGTACCCCCAAGCAGCCCAGTGCCCCCTCATGAAAAAATGCAAAATTGTCTGTTCCATCTGTATGTGCTATGGAAGAGAGAGAGAGAGTGATTCACAGAAAGAGAGAAAGAGAATAGTTAATAAAGGAATATATAGTTACATTTTGTTAAGGCATACTTAACAAAGCTGGGGAGAAAAAAACCCCAGCAGACATTTATGCATCAATTCAACTATGATCACCTTTCCCTCTAGGGCTACTGATAGCGTGTTTGTGAGAGAAACCTCCAAAACATAAGTCCTGTCCTGTAGGAATTAGGAAGCAGGGTTAGCGCCAACTGTAATATTATACAAAACTATTGTATTTAACCACAATCTTTCACGTGTGTTTCATTCTATTTAACATACACATTATGTAAACCTTCAACTGTATGCAAAAAAAGTGTATGTATAA
This sequence comes from Moxostoma hubbsi, assembly GCA_032164185.1. Classification (NCBI taxonomy): domain Eukaryota; kingdom Metazoa; phylum Chordata; class Actinopteri; order Cypriniformes; family Catostomidae; genus Moxostoma; species Moxostoma hubbsi. The sequence goes on along the minus strand of JAVLUX010000007.1, from coordinate 35,844,967 downwards.
TATACAATTAAAAATACAACTCGCTTTTGGCGCCACTCTGAGGACATTTCACCAGGTGTCGATACGTTCAACAACATTTCCAGCTACGACCACTGGGGGCAGTGCTTCAAATTTAGGTTAACACAGACTAATTTCAGGAGCTGAAGTTTAGACCTATTCAAAGTGTGATCAATCTGGTGTTCAACAGATGAAAAAGTTATACAGGTAAATGACAGAAATTTCAGTTTCTGGTGAATTATTCCTTTAAAGGTGCAGTATGTAAGATTCAGAAACCCTTGTTATTAATGACATCTGTGGCCATTAATTGAACTGCAACCAGCTGCCTGATGCTTGTGTACGCGCTTGTGCACACACTCCATAGGGAAGCGAGCGAGCAAGCATCAGCCAAAACAATGATGTAATGTACAAAGAGACTGAACGTGATTAACCAGCATCATGCTGACAGATGAGGTAGCGTAATTAAAATTACAGTTACAATTGTTTTACTACAAACCTTGAAGACTAAACAAAAACTACTTATCAGCTACCATAGCATACTGATACACATATACAGCTACATACTACCGAGCTATACCAGACTGTTTACTGTTGCACTGCACTGTTATGGTGCACTTTTGTATGTTTTGTATGTCATATGTTGTACTACGAATAAGAAACCAGCGTATTTGCTAGGGATGCACCGATACCACTTTACATTATTGTGTGGAAGAAATTGGTTGTATGAAAAGAAACACAAACCTCTAACCTCACATTATTTCAGTATAAATGTATAGCTTATTAAGAAAAACTTTATTGTTAACTAGTATACTTCATAATATAGCAGCAAAATCAACAGTAATTCCAGTGCAGCTCACTCTCCCCTGAGTTCTGATTACATGCATCTGCATATCATTAGAGGCTAATCAGTGCATATATACCCCGCTTTCACACAAACTCTTTGGTTGTGTCTCGTTTGGAAGGATGCGTCCTCCAGAGGTTGCATTGTCGGCCGCATACATCATCGAGGCTGTCTCGTTTCATTTTTTTGTCATTTAATTTTTTTTATAGGGAATGCCAAAAAGGTTAACAATTGTATAAATGTAATGCATATACATAAAAAGGCATTGACAATAGATACAAAATAACAAAAAGAGAAAAAAAAATGAAACGAGACAGCCTCAATGACCTATGAGGCCGACAATTGCGACCTCTGGAGGACGCATCCTTCAAAAAGAGGCACAGCCTTTGTGTGAGACTCCAGACCTTTCTACCATGTCAAACATAGCATGTGTCTTCATTATTGCCTGCAAGTATCATAAGACTGTTGTGAGTGTCTATACCCTGTCTGGATATTACTCACCAGCTGTTCACCACTCTTCTCAACTAGATTTACTCACAATGTTTACATCACTGTTTCAATCATCTGTTCAATAAACCCTGCTACTGAGTTCATATCTCTGCCTCCATGACACCTTTAACTTTTAAACCCTTTAACTTTTATGTTGACATTCTGAACTCTCCAGGAAGTCCTGTATGTACCTGTTTGTAGGCAAGTTCAGTAGTTTAATTAGCTTCTTATTCAAATTCTGGTAAAAATGCACCTCCAGTGTCGTTCTAAATGCATATTATAAGTGCACCGAGCTTTTGAGCATCTACATCTGAGATGTTGTTTGCGAGTAGTGCTCAAATATTGCACACCGCTGTAAAGGCTAAAAATAGGCGCACGTGTGAGTAAACAGAGCAACACTTTTCAATAACGTGCTGGAGCTACGTGTGCATTTTAGATATTTACTTATTAAACACAGCCTTTTGTGATGCACATAGCTATTGCACATCTTCAAGTGGCTTTGTATATAATGCACGAGTCAAATGTACCACTTCAATTGTGTTTTAATGGTTCTTTTATGTAATTTTTGGAGCTTGACATTAATGAACATGACTAACAAACCGTATCGGATTTGTATCGGAGTGGATACCGATCCAGGTATCGGATTGGTGCATCCCTAGTATTTGCTTAAATTTATCCTATAATGTATGTAAGCTTACATGTCCGATAAGAAGATCGCCAATTCAGGGTCAGTTTTGATCCCCAAAAACGAATGAAGGTCCCTCCAGGAATCAAATGCCCTGCCGATGTTCACTCTACTTTTCGCTCGACCGCAATCACAATCCCGCTTAGCCAGACAGGACTCAGTAGATAAATGTTTGTGTAGGAGTCGGTGTTGTGTCCATCTCTAAGATAACGTTTCCTAGTGTTGCAGTTTGTTGTCGCTGTTGAATAGCGGAAGAGAAGCTATTATTGTCTGAGTCAAGGCTCTAGGGAGCACACATAAACGTCACATCATTTGGATTTTCCCAGCAAAAGGGACTGGCTCCCTTTGCATGAAAATCAGTCTAGAGGCTTTAATAGGCAACCTAGAAGTCCAGGAAGGGCTCATTTTTTACGTTGCGTTACAAGCCGTTCACACATCAGCAAAAAAAGGTGAATATTACATGAAAATTGTTACATATTGCACCTTTAACCCACCCCCATCTTAGACGATAAATTTGATATCCATGAAATTTAAAGTGTGGAAAAAAGAAAGCAATTAATAACAATGGTATGATCATCAAGACCCCATCAAAATCAAATGAAGGCTAGTGTGATTTCAATTGCTGATGGTGTTTTGAAGACAAACATAAACATTTACATAGGTTTCTAATGGTTTTACCCAACATTAGACTAAACGACTGATCCAACAGACAAAATCTGTCAGACAAAATTCAAGTCATGAGACGAAACTGTGTTTTTGTCTCACAGCTATTTTCATTGTATATTATTACTGGAGTAGGATAAGCAAACCAATTTTTAACCCACTCACATGTTCAACAAAAAGAATATTGTAGCCAACACAAGCAACAACTCCTGCACATGCAGTCCCACAGTTCCTTTGTTGTAGAATTGTTTATGTGTTATCTGCACCTATGTGTATAGACTTGCCTTGGTTGCTAAACATTGATTTACTTCAGATGAAAAGTCATTTTTTTAAGGCAAATCTAGAGTTTCAGGTTATTGCATTCTGCATTTCATAACAGCTGCTTTACTATGGCATACAGTGAATTCCAAATTAAGCATTTTATGCTGTGTTCTTTTACTTTTATCTGTTTTCATCTCTTTATAGTGTGGTTTTGGAACACATTATATGTCTGACTGCAAAATATAGGTAGTCATTTACAAAAACCAAAAAAGCACTAAGGCAGTGGTGATATTTGGCAATATTCCACTTTTGTGTAAGCACACACGTTTATCCCAGTTTCATCACAATGGAAAGTACCGGCATCCCTACACCCATACATTATAAAGATGTGTACCGTATACTCACATTAGAGTAAGGATAAACACATATACCCGATTATGACCATGTATGTGTTATTTAGATCAGTAGTTCTCAACTGGTTTTGCTTCAAGACCCACATTTTATATTGGGAATCAAGTGACATCCCAACACAGTATCAAAATTGTTTATCATAGAAAAATAAAACTTAAATGTCCTTAAAATCAAACATTTAAATGAATGAATATTATGCGTTTACAGGAGGCAACCTATCTATGTTGACAAACCAAACACAGCAGACCTCCCGAAAGAAAGTCTAGTTACTTTGTATACCTCCATTCAGTTTTTGAATCTCTCTTTCTCAAGGAGACTCTCATTCCTCCAAGGGGGGGGTGCTCAGTCAGTCATAAAAAAGTGAAGCGGAGAGAGATGTGCCTGTCATGGTCAATTCATCCAGGGTGGACTTACACAGGACACCTTCATACGCCTTTCTGGATTTAAATGTTTTTATACATAAATGTGCACTAGGCGAACGGCTCTGACCTTTATCATACATCTCATCTGACCTTTATCATACATCTCGTGCTGCTTTGACAAGATGCAATGTCAAGTTATATCTCTAAAATGGTGACCCCCATTGTGTTTCATTCAACTGAGCAGTCATGCTGATGTGCTGTTTTGAAGGCAACCTGGACCATTTTTGCACCCATGTGTGCTGTTTTTAATTGTTGTCTTTTTGTAAACATGGACATCTTTGATTGTATTGATTCATTTCTCGGTACAAGTACAACTTTTAAAAACAAGTCTCATTCTGCTGCTGCCACTGACTTGGAAAAACATGCAGTTATGTGTGTAAACAAAAACAGAAGACGTGAGATATGAAGACCAGCGTCTCTGCTTTGGCCTGTCGAAGCAAGTTGAAGCACCCCAACATCACCATGGACTGTATTATGTTTGTGTATTCAGAGCATTTCAGCGTGGATTGTATTGTATGTTTGTGAACAGTCACAAGAACTGTTATTGAAGAATGGGGCCGTTAAAACACAACTGGACTGCAAATCCATAATAAACAATTTCATTCATGAATATTTCACATGTCATCATGCCTGTTTGATCATTTATAATGCTGTTTGAGTGAACGGTTTAATATATTCAGATGAAATGTGTTGGATGTGAGTTATATGTTAATTTTAAAATGTAGTTTTATAAAAGTTGAGAACTAGATTTCAAATATGGCTCTATTGGAAGGGCTGCTTCATGTTAGCGAATCACAACAGTGGCCATTTACATTGAAGTCTTAAAGGGTCAGACAGCTTAAAACCGAGCGTTTCAGACAGAGGGCCAGAGACAGGGTGGAAAATTATTAAATATGACTAAATTATGAATGTTTGTGTGCATAAAAACTATACTAACATTATAAATGGACCTCAGGAAAGATAATACAATTATTAAAAAAAAAAAAAAAACATGTCTGTCATGACCCCTTTAAGCTTTTATTTTGAAAAATGTAATAAAAAATAATATTTACATACTGGAAAAAAAAAACATTATGTTTAGCAAAAATATATCTGCTACTCCCCACAAAATGTTATTTTTCAATAGCTTGTTTATGTAAAATATAATAAGTATGATACATTTATGTCTATGACACATATATTAAATGCACAATTTATAGTAGAACGAAATTGATCATTTGATTTTGTCCTTGACAACAGAACACCAATGGAGAAATCCTGCATCATATTTAACTAGAGAGAGAGGTAAAATAACAAGAGCCGAAAAAGTGAAGAAATCCAATTAGGACAACTCTTCCCATGAGGCTATGACTCCACGTATTAATGACATTCAATCCGTGACAAACCAGGATTAAAACGGGATTCTGTCTATGCTTTTCTGCTTCTCTCTGCCTTCAGAACAGCAAAAGAATCTTGGGCATCATGTGACCTGAACAATCCATGTGATTGGTGGAGGTAAGACCCTAGGGAGCAATATTTCAGAAGGAAGGGTGGTAAAAAATGCGTGGGTCTCAAACATCAAAGCGATTTTTTTTCCCACTACATCCGACAGATGAAGGCAAAGCATAAATTATTCATTAAATATGAGTAGGGGAGTTAACTGGTGCACACCACAGTTCCAGCAAAAGATTGTAAAAACAAAAAGGTCAACCAAACAATGATATCTGGTCATCTGCCAGGTCACAACCAGACCAGGTGAGCTTGATTTGGAGGTGCCTGTCGTGGGTGCCCCAGTATCCTTTGTGGAGGAAGACATAGCGGTGCACAGAGGCTTAACCGCTGGTTTGGGATTGCTGGGGGAGGGGGAGGGGGGGCCGGGGGGATTATGGTTGGTGTCTGTGTCGGGCGGGTCTGTTGGATGTGCCCGCCGGTGGTGGTGGAGCGGCCACCGGACCGCGAGAGCTTCATATATCAGCGATCATTTTATTTACTAGTTTAAAATTTCATAAAGCTGTGATGATGTTATTGTTTGCACTACTACTACTGCTATTATTGTTTTTATTATTATTATTGCTGCTACCACTACTACTACTACTATTATTGTTATTATTGCTATTATTATATTATATAATAATAATAATAACTGATTATTCCATATCTATCTAAGTTTAAATGTATATCTTTCTATATCTTTCTCTTTCTTTTTCTCTCTCTCCACAACATCACCAGAAAAAATTTAATTAATAATAATGATGATTACTATTATATGACATTAAATTAACCTAGTCCTTAAACTTTTCACAATACATGTAGACACTACTATCTTTTTTTTTCTCTCTGTTTTTTTTTTTTCCTCCATTTGTAATTTTTGTATTTTTGTATTTTTATTTATTTTATTTTTTTTAATTATTATTTAGTGTTTTGTTACGTGTATATGTATGTGTATATGTAAGTATGTGTGTATATATGTGTGTATGTATAAGCTGCTATGTTTTGTTAATTTGTGTTTTGCTCAATAAAAAAATAAAAATATGAGTAGGCTCAGACATTTCTTGAGCATCTTATTAATGTATTTATACAGAATCAGGGCATTAATGAGATTGGCTAATTATGAACTTCTAAATAAAAAAAAATATTTTAATGATATGTTTCATAGTAATAAGATCATAAATAAACAGATTTATATTGGGCTGTATAATTACCAAATTCATAAAGTACAATAGAAGACATATGTTATACATATGTAATTACACATCTATTACATGTACCAATATCTTATGCGTCAATATTTACTTATCAAGTCTGATCTCCATTCTGTTCTTTTTGTTTGATCTATGTTAATCTGATTAAGTATACTTTGGCCTTATCAGGGAACTAGCAATCAACTAAAGCTTATTCTTATTTTTCTCACTGCTTATTCTTGAGGTGGAAGGGCATAGTGGTTAAAACTTAAGCCTGATAACCAGAAGGCTGCTGGTTCAGTCCCTGCAAGGAGTGTGCTAAGAGCTATCATCATAATTGTGCCCTGGGGTATTGTTCCTGTAATAAGTGTACTGTCGCTAAGGATAGAAGCATCTCCTAAATGACCTCTAACTTCCACAACTATGGTGTAACATGAAACACAATATCACCAAAACAGCTGGCCCAGGAAGTCACATAAGCAGTAAACAATGTATATTAAAAAAAAAAAAAAAAAAAAAAAAAGAGTGAATTGATAATGTGGGTAGACACGTTGCAATGTGAAGTGTTTAATGTCAGTAAAGTGACTGTAAAGAGGCAGAAAATGTGTGAAAAGATAAATATGTCGCATTATGAGTAGGGCTTGGTAAAAATATAGATTTTCTGGTGCATCGTGATCTTCTTTTGAACAGACTTGATATCGAATTTTAAAATCCCAAGATCTACCTTTCTCAACCCTCTACAATGTGAGTAAATCACTCACATATGCAACCAAAATTCAAGCTATGTAACTAAAAAGATATGATTAACCACTGGCTGGTAAATGTTCTCACCAGTGATTGAGTAGTATAGTGGCGAAAATGTTTACCACGAGATCCTTCGTTGAATGTTGAGAGTAAAGATTAGGTTGACTTGTTCCGTGTAATGTGTGTGCAAAGACGAAATCCATGCAATCAATTTTTCATTGAATAATGTCTCTTTTAATATCCTTTCTGTTCTTTACACACCAAAAAACAGAATCATTTCATTTTAATCACACATAGCACGGATGAAGCCATGTGACTTCACTCTTTGTTAATATGCACTCAACAAAAACACTTCTCTGATATGCTCGCTGAACTGCCCCTATTCTTAAAAAGACAGTACCTTTTTAGTACGTGTTTACAAATCAAAATGTAAATACTTGTAAATATTACAAACTATGCAATTTGTAACAAATGTATACAAGCAATTTCAATACATATTAAAAGGAATACACAGAATTTGTTCATTTTTAAAAAGATCAAATGTGACCAAAAAACTAATGATAAAATAAAAAAATTTAAATTTACCAAGTTAGTAAGTTCCCTGTATAATTAACAGCATTAGCTGAGAGAAATTACTTTCATATGTATGCAAGCAAAATGGACATTATAACTGAAATCTACATATATGAATTGGAATTGAATCTAATCAAATTCTAATCAAATCAAGAGCTTGTGAATCAAAATCAAATCAGGAAATCTGTAAAAATACCTTCCCCTAATGTCAATAATATAATTTTATATAACACCCAGCCCAAGTGTACAGTCCATAAGATGTTTGTCAGTCACAATTCGTATGACTTTATTTGCACAAAAACGTACAACTTGCACATCATCCAATCACATATGCTTCACAAACACACATTCAGAACCTGGAAGTGTTGCTTTCTTCCATTTTACACATCAGCCCTATTAACATTAATATCATGGTTTTGTTTGCACTCTATGGTTAGGTTTAGGGATGGGGTTATGGGTTAAATATACAAAAACAGTTTTGGATCAACATGGATCAAACGCCACATCGGGAACTACAAGCACAAGAGGGAAGCGTCTCTCATTGGTGGGTGTAAAACTCATCCGATTTTGTACAATTAATTCACCAGCTTGTGCTATTGTGACAAATTCTCGTGAGATCTGTTTGGAGTAGTCTGACTATCGAGTAGTCTGACAGCTTACAGGAAGCACTTATTTATCAGTCTGTGGTTTTGGCATTAATGCTTCTTAATCCAGATGGTTAGGCATGGAGGAAGCTGCACAGCCATATGAATTACTTCAGATCATTAGTTATATAATGCTGATGATGACATTGATACAACTAGCGTGGGTGAAATTTGTACAGGCTTTTCTTCACATTTGGTGAAATGTTCCCGATAAATTGTTGTTGCATATTTCAGGCTCTAAAGTGGAAAAATGGGTCTGATGCAAGATTTCCCATCTGAAAATGTCAATTTAGCAAATAAACAATGTACGCCACATCACTTAATCAGAGCAGAAAGCTAACTAGCACTTTAGAAGCGGATTGGTTGTTGCCTGAGGAGGAATGCATTACAATGGCAATTAGCTATGTTCCGAGTCTGACAAGGGTCAGGGGTTGTACACTAAAAAAAACTGTTTTGCTGATTTTACAGACTAACTTTCATGAAACATAGACTTTATACTTTAACATATGGAACTATACTTTTGAACCTTCTTCAAATCGCTTATGTCTAACTGGAACACCGCTCACTTTTTGATGAGAATTCTGAATTTGGGGTGCAAATCCCATAAAAATAAGAACAAAAAAGAAAACAGAAGAAACAAGCTCTAAGTAGGGGGGACCAGTAGTCCATGAAAGGGTGTATGAGCTTAGTCATGTGGTGGTATGTGGTTTTCTTGAACCCTGAATCTGAGCTACCAAAGCAAAACTTTTATTATTATGACAGATGTATTTTTGTTTCTCCTTCCCCTTTTTCAGGAGGGGGGGATATAATATGGGAGCAGGACAGAAAAACATTGAGTTGGGGGGGTAACAAGCCAGCTGGGAGACAGGGAGGAGACAGGGAGCAAAAGAGTGCAAAAAGAGGTCAGGGTTTTGCATAGATTATCCAATTGTTCTGTAAACACAGAGATTGACCAACACACAGGAAATTCCGGCCAGCATTTGTTTGTCTGCTCCCGTAAATGCATCCTCAACTCAGTCAGAGCTCTGACCTAAGATCCAACCACAACTAAGCTAGAAACAGATCTAATGTGAATGTTTACTCCCAGATTTGGGTGTAAACCCCTCTAACCTACACTGCTTCTTTTATCTATTGTATTTTGATAATCTCTGTTTATTGAGTTTTACCTCCTGGGACCCAGCAATTCATTTTTGTCCTCTCGAGGACAACATTTTTTGAGAATACCTCTGAGAGCATACAGCATATGCCACAGAAAAATCTGGGCATTATCGTTATGCCATTTTTATATAATGAATCTTGTGCTCTAAAAACCCTAAATAACATTTTAAAATCTTTTCACAGTAACTGTCATTGTGCTGGGTCTCAGGACAGCCAAAGAGCCAAAAACTCAATGATAACACTGAACTCAATGGCCTTTTCATGTTACCTGAAATTCCCATTAAAGCAGATATTTTGATGTACAAATACTTCTTTCTCCTACCCAGTGTTCATTTTTACAATTCTTTTTGTTTTAGTAATAATTTTAGTCTTCTGGATGAAAATGTCCTTTAAAACTACAGTCAATATTTTGTTGTCATATTAATAATTTTTAGTCCGATTTACTCTGACTAAAATAGCATATAATTTTACTCAATGAAAATATTATATTTTAGTTGATAATAATGTGCAAACTGTAACGGTCCAATCTTTAATCAAATGTTCAAACATTTAGTAAAAAATGAAATTAAGAAAACTTTTTTTAATTTAAACATATAAAAGATATTAAAATATCCTGAAATAATAGCATATAATGAATATACTGAACTTTTAGCTAATCTTTATAAGTTAGTCTGCTGTATTCTGAATCCTTCATGCTTTAATTTCCCACGTTTTAGACAGTTTAAGATATTGCATCGCGTGTAGCACGTTATTTCCAGAAACAACGTATTCACAACACAAGTTATGCAATGCATGTTATGGATATAATGGCTTGCACGTAACTTAGTTCAAGTTCACCTGTTCACTCACTTAATTTCTGTGCAGATGTAAGATGTAATATTACATACAGTATATGTTGTGATTATTATCATGTATAGGATGCGTTTAAGTGAGATAATAATCCCGTTTTAAATCAGTTCCTGTTGCGATTTCAAACCACGCAGCTCAAGCGGGGAAATCCCCAACATACTGTATTAGATTAATCTATATCGAATATCTTCCTCTATAAACAAATGTTCCTCTAGCTGTTTCTTCTTGTTTATATTTTGCACTGTAAATATCTTGCAGTATTATTTTTTCCTCATATTTTTGACAACAGTATGCTTTAATAGTTTAATAATGGTCAAGATGCGTCGTATGTTCGTTATCGTTGACAAAATCCCCAAAATATTCATCAACTAACATTTCATCAGTGATTTCGTTGACGAGATTAACACTGCTTCTATCGCAACTTAATATGCAGAAACAATTAAAAGTAAACCATTTGTAGGTTAATTTCTCTGAAAAGTGTAAACACAGTGGCTCTGTGGCACTTTCAACATTCCTCTGTTTGTTTTGAGCTACCTGTCCAGCCCGACACAACAATGCTGGCTCGACCAATGGCGTGAGTTGGGGGTGAGACTACTTGTTTGTTTGACCAATGGCAGATGAATGATGATTTAAAGACAACTGTTTGAAAACAATGTTTAGTTTTGTAATTCCATATGGTTGCACCAGTGGCGCAGAAATTACACACTTTAGATTTATATAAAAACTGCAAAATATGAATAAGAACATTTTGAAATGTTTAAAGGGACAGTTCAACTTATATTAAAATGTTTTCATAATTTAAATCACCCTCATGCCATCCTAGATGCGTAAGAATTTCTTTATTCTGCTGAACACAAACAAAGATTTTTAGAAGAATATTCCAGCTCTGTAGGTCCATACAATACAAGTGAATGGAGACCAGAACTTTGAAGGGCCAAAAAGCACATTGTATGGACCTACAGAGCTGAGATATTCTTCTAAAAATCTTCATTTGTGTTCAGCAGAAGAAAGAAAGTCATATCTGGGGTGGCATAAGGGTGATTAAATAACAAGAGAATTTCATTATTTGGTTAACTATACCTTTTAAATAATTACATTTTAACAGTAAGCATACAAATATTTTTGTCCATAATAATGAAGGCAGTTTCAAGGATCGGGTCTCTGTGCTAGCCTGCAAAGTTACAGTTGCTCTCAGACACAAATATAAATGGGGGTGATAAAGAATAATTAATTAATAATTCAGAATCTGAATTCCCTTAGCTTGCCACTACAGCAGTCTCCCCCTGTCAGATTTTAGATGACGCGTTTCGGGGTGTTTAACAACAGTGCACGGTTCCTCTAAACGTCGTTCTTTTCTTTCTTGTTTATTAATAGGGTTGTGACAGTCCCTGGCAGATAGGTGCAAAAACGTATCCTGTGTATCTGCTGAACTGTGGAGTTTAGAGAGGCACTAAAAACGACATAAGACCACCGAGACGGTGGACAGCAGTCAGCTGTGTTCATTATTGTATAATCGGATAATTTAGGGCACATCTGCTTGTGGGATGAAGCAAATATTGCTCACGAGAACACAGTTTAACAGGGCAGTGAGAAACCAACAGTGCTTCAGCAAACAAGTATTACGAATGACCATTTAAAATTGACAAAAATGTCCTTTCACACACTAAAATTTGCACTTTATAAAACATAAAAGCAGAGCACTCCCCTCCCCCTGCTCCCTCGTCCTCCTCTCACATCTGGATCCACTCAGAGATTGGACTTTCGTGGCATTCCTTCACATCACTGCAGCCACAGAGCCGACACAACACCACAGCTCTCCAAATAAAACCAAACCCTCATTATTAGTATTGTTTTTAAATCACAGAACTCTTCAATAACCATTACAACAAAAAGAGAGAAAAGGCAGGTCAAAATGAGGTTTTAGTGAACTTATGGATTTCTAAGTCTCATTAAAACATTATTTACACTTTGACTAGTTGATTAATTTGTCGACTAACCATATCAAACAGTGTATGTATACCCATCACAAGAGATTTGTCTTTTTTTCCCCTATAGCCTACCACAGTGTCATTTCCTCAAATTCTGTATTGTTTGTAATAGAATTATGTGGTGGAAATGATGGTGATGGAAATGACGTGAAAGTTTTTGAAATAAAATGGTTGACTCCTTTGTCTTGCTGAGGCTCATATCATAGCTAACATTTAATGCATCCTTAATACACACAACTAAATAATTGTCACATTTTATGCATAATTTGGCAACATTAAAGCTTGATTGGAAATGATGACCAATAAAATATTCAGCTCACAAGTGATATTTGTCTTGATTTTTTTTTTTAAAACATCACTTGTCTCATATTTCATGTCACGCTCTTCACTGACACTTTCATCGACTTTGTTAACTTTAAAATAAAAATGTAAAGGGGGCAAAATTGTTTGGTGCGGTGGAAATGACGACACTGATGTTTAACATCTAAAGTCTGGGTCTAGGACATGGTAAAAACAATACAATCTAAAGGCTGTCCATAAAAAGCATTTAAAAGTCCAAAATATATGATGATGGCTTGGTAAAAGTGTCCTGGTCTCAAGGTTTAAATCTGTTTATATTGAAAAAAACAACAACCCTGGGACGTGAAATTGCCCACAGTTGTAGAAGACACCCAATGAACCATAATGAACCATTACAAATGCTTCCTACCTGAGTGCACGTTGCTCCACTCCAGGCTTAACACCAAAAATAAATATAAAGTGCATCTGCAAACAATTATACACGGGCGTCTCCAATTGCACTCCCGGTTTCCGTTGCCGTGTTGATGCATGCCCGCGGAAAGGTGAAACGAAGAGAACAACGGCTAATTTGTCCCCCTCCAGTAGAGAGAGAAGCAGGAATGGAGAAGGATGTCAGCGTGGCTATGTGGACTATGATGAGCTCGGAGTGAATGAACGGCACAAATCGCACACCGCACACGCGCACACTCAGTCCTGTGCAAGTAAAGGAAGGCGGGGAAATGGAAATGAATTTGAATGGCAAACCGAACGACACCCGGGATAGAGTGGTAGACAATTGACCAGAAGTTAGAAACTTTTGCCTCTGAGGAAATTCACAAATCAGGACTAGCCAAATTTATCAGTTTTTAGGACTGTAATTGGTTTGTCTTAAAAAATAAATAAATAAAAAAAAATACACAAAACAGCAGACAAAAAGTTATCGTTCATTGTGTCGTTTATATTTGCTCTTTAGCGCTACTGACTCATTCAACACAGGTTTTCTTGAGGGAAGAAAATGCAAACTTGTAAGTCTACTTTGACCAAATAAGAAGGAATTTCCCTGATAGCACACGTACATCACCCAGACGTGCGTTTACGTTGTTTGCTCATCTGCAATACGTCTATAAGAGGTATGTCAATAAGTCTCGGTTAGCAATTAAACATTCAGCAGATGTCTTTGTGACGTTTATGATTTAGAATGTTTGTAAATCTGATCTTTTAAAGATGTTTATCCGGCGTTAATTTGATTGGAATGCTCAGAATCTCAGAGATGTATTATGTGTTATCTACCGAATTAAGTAAATGTTCTAATTTATTTCTGGCTCGAATCTGAGGTACGGTATGTTCCATTGCAACTACATTTATACAGGCCATGAATGAAAGTTTAATTAAAATGTGTAACGATGTGCGACTGTTTCTTCTTAATGCAGACGACCGGGGTTCAGTTCCACCATTTGTCCCACTTTTTCCCCATTTCCTGTTTTTATATTTCCTTTAATAATACTTATAATAATAAATAATACATTAATATAAAGATTGATTGCCTCGCAGTGATTTGGTCATAGTGAAGGACGGGGAGATGAGAGAAAGGTTTGATCTGATTTTGAAAATTATGTTTCAAACCAGCAATAAAATTGTAAAATATTGGAATCATAAATTGTGCTTCTTTACCTCAATTTTCCTGGCTTGTATAGCTAATGCGCATGTGGGTTAGCGAGTTGATTGACAGGCGATGTCTGTATCTAAAAGGTGATTGGCTCTTTTATCTGTAAGGTGGGACTTCCTTTCTACATCCATTGACCGTTGGCCTCTAGAGCTTCTTGGTTGAGCGTTCTGATTTCTCCCATTCATTTTAAATACAAGTGGCCCATGCGGTGGTTCAGCGGATAGTTTCGTCGCAGCCTATTGTTTTCCTTGCGGGTCACACAGAACACAGCGGCTCTGGGTGCAGTAGAAAATTAAAATAATCAGGAGATTATAGAAAAGAAACAAAAGCAGAAAAAAACATTTTAACCAAACCTACAATAGCCTACTCTACAATGCATGCATGCATTAAAACACAAAATAACTACATAAAGGAAAGAATAAATAAACTGCAGGACTTTTGCCAATGTTGTATAGCCTACATATAGAGACAGTTTTGAAGAGACGGATCACTGGTATTCAGTCAAATCAACTTTATTTTTAAAGCACATTTAAAAACAACAGTTAAACCAAAGTGCTGTACAAAATAGATAAAAGAGTGACATATAAACAAATATCTTAAACAATCAAGTTTTATATAAAACGACTCTAGATATTATTAAAAGATACGTAATGCAGAAAAGTTTTAAGAGAAGTCTTAAAATTAGACAAGGATGGGGCCAACCTCACGTGAGTAGGGAGAATGTTCCAAAGCTTGGAGGCAACAACAGAGAATGCTCGATCTCTCTTAGACTTGTAATGACAGCGGGGAACAGATAGAAAAAGTTGTTTACAAGATCTCAGCGTTCTAAGAGGTGAGTATGGGTAAAAAAAGTCACAAATGAATTGTGGAGCAAGACTAGAAAGGGCTTTGGAGACACAGATCAATCTATACTTGAATGGTAGCCAGTGCAGGGAAGCCAGTATAGGAGTAATGTGATCAGTTTTTCTAGTCCCCGTTAAAAATCTAGCTGCAACCGAGAAAGGGATGACTGAGGCAAGCAATCATACAGGGAAATACAATAATCCAGCCATGAGGTAATGAGAG
This sequence comes from Moxostoma hubbsi, assembly GCA_032164185.1. Lineage (NCBI taxonomy): Eukaryota > Metazoa > Chordata > Actinopteri > Cypriniformes > Catostomidae > Moxostoma > Moxostoma hubbsi. The sequence goes on along the minus strand of JAVLUX010000007.1, from coordinate 35,829,572 downwards.
CATGGACTACAATTTCAAGATCTTTACTAGTAAGAAAATGTTTCAACTTTGTAATTGATCTTAACTGGAAAAAAAACTTCCTCTCGTAACGGCATGTATTTGTCTTTCGAAAAGTAATAAAAGTAAAATAACCCCAAGATTTTTAACATTCTTATGTGTCTAAGGTAATAGAGGCCTTAATTGGGCTTCAATGACAGAGGAAGTCCCAGGCGGGCCAAAGATCATCACTTCCGTCTTGGTTTCATTTAATTGCAGAAAGTTATCTGCCATCCAACATCTAATTTCCTCAAAATTCCCTGACTGGCAAATAAAATTGGGAGTCGTCAGCATAGCAGTGATAGGATATATTGAACTTCTGAAAAATGGTGCGCAGTGGAAGCATATAAAGAGTGAACAACGATGGTCCCAGAATAGAGCCCTCGGGCACACCACATGATAGAGGGGCTATTGAGAAGGAACAATATAACATATGCACAGAGAAACTGCTCTCTTTTAGTTAGGAGGCAAACCACTGCAGAGCCAGACCCCAAATACCAGCCATACACCCCAGCCTTTTATATGATCAATAGTGTCAAATTCTGATCCAATAAAACTACATGATCCCAAATCAAGAGTGAGCAAAATATCATTAGTGACCTTCAGGAGAGCCGATTCTGTGCGACGAAACATTCTGAAGCCAGACTGATATTTATCCAAAATGTTAAAGGAGTAAAAATATGTGTTTAGCTGAGAATAAACAACCTCCTTTAGTGGCTTAGAAATGAACGGCAACTTGGAGATGGGCCTATAGTTGGTATATACAGTAGGATCAAGATGTGTTTTTTTGAGGAATTGCAGTTGCATGTTTATCACTGGCTGGAACTACCCCACTAGCTAGTGAGCAATTGATAATAGCAGACACATCAGAGCTCAATGTAGCAAAAACATTGTTTTAATAAATGTGGAGGCAGAACATCAGACTTGCCATTAGAACTCTTCATCACAGACACCAAATCAACAAGGTGGGCTGAAGAGACTGGCTGAAAGCATGTTAAAGAGCCAAGAGGCTGAGCTACCAGTGGTAAATGACATTTCAAGGGCTTAATAGAGGCCTTCATTTCTTGGACTTTATGGTTAGAAAATTGCAGACATTTTTCACAGGTCTCAGCGTACACCTCCTGAGAGGTGACTGACATGGGATGTAACACAGAGTCAGTCGTCTTAAACAGCACTTTAGGCCCGTTCACATTTTCTGAAATCTATTTAGAAAGGAAATTTCATTTGGCCAATTTCACTGATTTAAACAGGCTCTTGGAATCTTGTGCGAGACCCGGAGCTCGTCTTTCTTCCACTTTCAGCCTTTCTGCACTCTTGTCTGAGAGAGCAGGTGGTGTCATTAAAACAAGGAGGGGGACCCTTAAGCATAGTTCTCCTGGGTTTAACAGGAGCAACAACATCTAAAGCAGAAGAACATGATTTATTGAAAATTTCAATCTGCTCCTCAGTATCCAACCCTATAAGAGCATAATTAGAAAAATGAGCTTGATGTAATCTACAGAAATGTACAGACTGTGAGATGGTGGGGAGATGGCATGTGCATAGAGATAGTGACTGCCCGCAGGAATCTAAAAAAGTGAAATTTCAATGTGAAATACCAAATGCGACACGTTGCTCACGCCGCGCTCATGCCCCTCGCAAGGAGAATCCGGCATTACGCAGCACTTACGAGATGGGTTATTCAAGCGAAAACGTGTTTTATTTCGCTTCAACCCATTAGCATATTACACATTCTGCGTCGGGCACCTACTGCTTAGGGGGCACCATCTTACCAAAGGGGTTACCAAAAACCTGGGAGCAGCGCTCGCATCACATTTTGGACCGGTGCCATTTCATAGCGGACGGGGTTACCGGAAGCGACGCCAAATATAGAAACCAAGCACCAAGCAATCGACAGAATGTCCCGTTGCTCGTCACAAATGCTTAGGACACCAACAACAACAACAACAAAAATCTCTGATTAACATACCCTGTGTCTCAATCAGCTCCATATGTCGTGGATCAGTATTTCGTGAACACGAATTGGGGCACTGGCAAGGGTACCGATCCACTGAAAATTGGGACACTTATGATGCTGATCCCTTTGGTAAAAATGTCCAGAGTTTGTCTTCTCAACATGAAAACAATGTGGAAATACTGACAAACATGGAAGTTATTTGTAACCTTGCCTAGACGCCGAGATGTATTACATAATGTAATTATAGAAATAATTATGGCTTTAGTAAGACTGAGTTATTGATGCTCAATCATAGAGATTAATTAAAGTGACGCAATAAATGGACGTAACGTGAATGTATGATAGGTGAATCATAAGCGACTCACGTAGCCTAAAGTTTTATGGCTGGAAACTGAACAAATGAACAGAAGAACTGGATTAAAATGACGGGCATTAGTATTTAACTACTCATAGACCTGTATAAATATTAATAGATCATCTGGTTAGTATTCAAGGCACTGTGTACTTGTAGCCTTAATGCAATTATGCATTATAACTGTTACTGTTGTGTAAAAAGATATATGCAAGCCGATTTGAAACATCCATCGGAGGAAGAAAGAAGAGGAGGAGAAAGAGGGAGAGGTAATCTCTCATTGCACACTCCAATCTCCTCTAAACACATTAATTATTCATTAGGTGTATTTATTTAAGTTTTAAACTGCATAGTCACATTACATTACTCATGTCTTCTTAAATAATCTGAACATAGTTTTTCTATTGTCATTACTATTATGCTTATCTGTGAAGGCTAATATAATGTTATACTGTACTATGTATCTTGTAATTTAGACCGATCACATCGCAAGCAGACTGGCTATTGATTTTAATGTGATTTCTTTAAACACTTTTTTTGTCCTCTGAAATTGTTTTCAATTGCTTTCCAATTATCAAAATACATTAATACAATGTATTAAATGTCCCATTGTCTTTGATAAACTGTGAAAGATGCCAGAAAGATACGTTTAAGTTACACTTAATGGACTTAAAAGCGGTTGAAAGCTCTAGTTAATTTACAAACTACTTGGATAACAATGCTTTTGGGAAACTAAAGTGCTACTAACGTCCTACTTTGTGCTCCGGGAATCCCAGCCAACTTTTGTGCATGTCATTTGGCGTCTGAGTACATGGTGTGCCTGTAGCTACAGTGCTGTGAAAAAGTAGATTGCCCCATCCGGATTTCTTCTGTTTTTGTGTATATCTCATTCTAAATTGTTTCAAAAATTCTAAAAAAAAAAAAAAAATCTAATTTAAAACAAGGCAATCCGAGTAAACACAAAATAAAGTTTTGAAATGATAATGCCATTTATTGAATCAAAAAAGTTATCAAATTCCAACAGGGCCAGTGTGAAAAATATTTGCCCCCATAGTTACTAAATCCCCAAATCTATGAAGCTGCATTCATAATGGGGTTCAGCTAGACTAGACACACCCAGGCCTGATTACTGCCAGCCCTGTTCAATCAAATCAACACCTATATAGAACTTTTTTAGCAGCATGAAGTTGGCTTAAAGCTCTCTATGCCAAGGTCGAACAAAATTCCAGAAATTATGAGGGAAAGGGTGATTGAAATACATCAGTCTGGGAAGGGTAACAAATCTATTTCAAAGGCTCCGGGACTCCAAAGAACCACAGTGAGTGCCATCATCTCCAAATGCAGAACACTTGGCACAGTAGTGAACCTTCCCAGAAGTCGCCGAACTTCCAAAATTCCTCCAAGAGTGGCACATCCAAAGAACTGCAGACTTCTTTTGCATTAATAGAAGTAACTGTTCATGACTCCCTTATCAGAAAGGCACTGGCCAAAAATGCCATCCATGGAAGTATGGCGAGGCGAAAACCACTGCTAACCCAGAAGAACATTAAGGCTTGTCTGAGTTTTGCCAAAACACACCTTGATGATCCTCAAACCTTAAGTCGAACGTGGAAGTGTTTGGAAGACAGGGGTCCTGTTACATCTGGTGTGAATTAAACACAGAATTTCACAAAAAAAACTAATCTTCAGCATGGTGGTGGAAATGTGATGGTGTTGGGATGCTTTGCTGCTTCAAGGCCAGGGCGACTTGCAATAATTGAGGGAAACATGAATTCTCCTCTCTATTAGAAAATCCTAAAGGAGACCGTCCAGTCATCAGTCAGTGAGTTAAAGCTCAAGCGTAACTGGATTATGCAGAGACAATTATCCAAACCATAGGAGTAAGTCCACCTTTGAATGGCTCAAAAGAAGCAAAATGTAAGTTTTGGAGTGGTCTAGTCGAAGTCCTGACTTGATCCCAATTGAGATGGTGTGGTAGGGCCTTAAATGGCCAGCTAATGCTCAAAAACCCTCCAATGTGGCTGAACTAAAGCAGTTCTGCAAAGAGTGGGCCAAAATTCCACCACAGCGTTGTGAAGGACTGATCAAGTTCTCTGAAGCATTTGGTTGAAGTTGTTGCTGCTAAAGGCGGCACAACAAGCTATAACGTTTATGGGGGGCAATTTCACATAAGTGATATAGGTGTTGGATAACTTTTTTGCATTAATAAAATATATATATATATATATATATATATATATATATATATATATATATATATATGAAAACTGTTTTTTTCTGTTTACTCAGGTTGCCTTTGTTTTATGCTATATCTCATTTGAAGGTTAAAACACTTTAGTAACAAAAATAGAAGGTGGTACTGTTGTATGACATCTCAGAGCAGAATTTTTGCTTCCACAATTTCTCCCTTTGTGTTAAGAAAAAGAAATTCACACAAAGCAGTTCAGGTAGTAGTTCACAAATCCAGAAGAGAATTTGCCATGGGTTCCCTTTGGATTTTCCAATGGGTTTTTGAACTTCTGAGTAAAATAAGGTCGGTGTTAAGGTGATACGTGGACGTTTTTTTCTACAACATAAATTACACACTTTCATACCTCAAACGTGAACTTTGAAGCTGTATTGAATTACATGCTTAAAAAAAAAACCCACACACACACATGACAGCTTCACATTTGAGGTATGAAAGTGTGTATTTTATGTTGTAGATCAAAACCTCCATGTATCGTTCGCTGTGCGAAAACCTTAAATCTGATCAGTTAAAAAGACATCGAACACTATTCCAGAACAATCTGAAGGTCTTTGCTTAATTTGGTGGAGGTAGTTTCAAAGCTCTAGGAGGAGTGTAAAACATTTTGGTCTAGTTTAGGGATTTTGAAAAAAACCCTAAAAGTTTGAAGGATAACAGTATGCCGGCTCTGTTGAATCAACGTAAGCTATTCTTGCAAGCCAGTTAAAATACACCCCATATTCAAGACACATTTTGATTAATTATTTTGATCTTAAATTATAATTTATCAAACACAGCTGCCAAATCGAAGACCTGAAAATGACAGTTCAAGTGACATAGCAGAATTAAAAATTGTTTAATACCTTTCAATAGTCAAAAATAAAAAGGCAACATCAATTTTGTGGGGTAACAGTATCTGGAAACAAAATAAACCACACACACACACACACACACACACAACACAATGTTTATAACCAATAGTATTTAATTCTCACTCCCAGTTCTGCCCTGTACCCCTGATCTAGCTTCGACCCCTCTAGTGAGTTCTTTCCCCACAGTTAAACAGGATCTGGCAATTAGCCATTTCCCCAGACTTAAACATATATGAGTGTGTATTTTTGAATGCATTGGAGTCTGTTTTTATGTGAGGTTAAACACTTTCAATCAATTAAAGGAAAATCAAATCTAACTTAACATCAATTCTGAACATTAGATTCTCTCCAATTACACAATGAGAAACAGAACACTTGGGGCCATTGGTTAGTGTCGCTAAAACAATCTAAAAGGATATTCTCCCTAAAATGCACTTTCATAACAGCATAAAGCAAAAAAAAAAAAAAAAAAGTTAAACGGCACCACCTTCTGGTTGGAGCTCAGCTTTGGTCATAAGAATACGAGGGGTAAAAACAAACAGGACAAAGACAAATGTCAAACAGACAACTGACCTAGTCCTGTCCTTTACATTTCTCATACAGTACAAATATCTGATTCCCAGCACGTAAGATTAGCTAACCTAGGGAGGTCCAGCAATGCTGATTCGGCCTCAGCATTTATCATTTCAACTGAAAACATTTCAGAAAGACCTTTTGATTTGATAATGAAACTGGAGTTAACTATTGATGCACCAACTGACAGTATTGCTTCCACAAGTTCACGGACCTGTTCCGGAAGAAAAATGAAGAAAGAGTCAGGGCTGGAATTTGTTGTCAGCAGGGCGTCTGTAGATTCTTTAGAAATATCTTACACTTGAATGCATCTTACAATGAGCGGGCTTATCTCAGCAAATAAAAACATCAAAGGGTTGCCTTTAAAGAAAAATCAAGCTGACCTCGTTATAAATACGTCTATATGTGTGTATGCAGGTATTGATGTTGTGGGTTGCAGGGCATATACCAGTCTCTTCCCACTTTCTGAGCCATTGCAGTTCTGGCATTACTCGCACAGGTAATACACCCTTATCTTGAATTCCGCTTTCTCTGACTCCCTCTAGGGGGGCGTTTCACTACCCACCTATTACAAAAATAAAATAAAACAAGCCTCAAGACACCTGGGAGAGGAAGAAGGATGGAGGGGGATGCATCTTGTCTCCATCCCTCTCTTTCCCCTTCCTCCTGCTCCCTCGCTTGGGAGGTCGGGGTTGGAATCCCCTTCCAGTGCACTGCAGAGAGGTGTGGAGCAAATGCAATGGCCCCACCCACTCTGTGCCAATCAAAACAAGCGAGGATGGGTGGGGTTCTCAATTTGAGGCGCTGCTGTTGGAAGAGCTGGAGGTGGAGGCGATGGCCATGCTGTTGTTACCGGTGGTGGCCACTGACTTGCGTATATGTGGGAGGAGGTAAGGATCACTGGCCAGCTGGTGAACGTCGATACGGTCCTCCTTGCGGTACACCAGACATCTGCGAATGAAAGCCTACAGCAGACAAGGTAGAGAACTGGTTACATTTTTAGTTCCCATTCATTAGAAACAATTCAGTTTATGATAGCATTTCAAAGCTATGCTGGGCTGCCACTATTATTCGATTTATTTCAAATACGCCATTTAAACAAACTGATTGCAAAATCACCAAATCCAAAATAAGGTGGAAGTGACCCAGTCTACGGATGAGGGTCCGAACACAAAGATAAGGTGTCAGCAGTGAAGAACACCATGTTAGATTTTAAAAACAATGCAGCTGTCTGTCGACCTGAACATAATTATTTTCATACAGAACACATTATAGATCTGATTTGGGTGTCTGTTGGCTTTAGGTATTGTTTGCACATTTGTTTTGTTGTTGTTATTCAATTGAAGAGTGCATTGAAACTTAGGCTTATGAACGCATCTTAACCAAACCTGACTTTACCTCGACAACTTCATGACTTATTCAGATTACTGTTTAATCATCAGAACAATCTTCAGACTACCCAGTTACAAAACTAAACGATAGTGACAGCCCTATGGCCATTACACTGCCTGACCAAGCAAAAAAAGTTGCCATTTGGATTTAAATAAGCAGATATTTAAGAGTCTGTGATTGGATCATTATTGCAGCGATTAATATGTTTCAGCTAGCATAAATTCTTTTAAGTGATGTTACTGTGTTTCAGAAGGGTCAAATTATTGGCCTGCATCAAGCAAAGAAAATAACTAAGGAGATTGTTGAAATCACTTGATTTGGGTTAAGAACTGTCCATCACATTATTAATACCTGGAAGGATAGTGGTAAACCGTCAGCTTCACAGAAGAAATGTGGTTGGAGAAAAATCTTGAATGATCGTGATCAGAGATCACTAAAACGCTTAGTCACATCATAAAATGTCAACTGTAGAACTTAAGGCTATGTTTAATAGTGAAAGTAAGAGCATTTCCTCATACACAATGCGACAAGAACTTACAGGAAAAAAAACTACTTCAATTTGCGAGGGAGCATAAAGATTGGACTGTGGAGTGATGGAAAAAAGGTCATAATGGTCTGATCAGTCCAGATCTACCCTATTCCAAAGCAATGGGCACATCAGGGTAAGAAGAGAAGTGCATGAAGAGATGTACCAGGTCTAGGCTCACCAATGTTATGCGGCAATAAAATGTCAGCTGACTACCTGAATGTACTGAATGACCAGGCTATCCCATCAATGGATTTTTTTTCTTCTCTGAAAACACGGACGACAATGCCAAGATTCATCAGGCTCAAATTGTGAAAGAGTGGTTCAGGGAACATGAATCATTTTCACACATGATTTGGCCACCACAAAGTCCTGACCTTAACCCCATTAGAAGTCTTTGGGATGTGCTGGAGAAGACTTTACTTTCAATTAAATTTATGCATTTGGCAGATGCTTTTATCCAAAGGGACTTACAGAGCACTTATTACAGACAATCCCCCCAGAGCAACCTGGAGTTAAGTGCCTTGCTCAAGGACACAATGGTGGTGGCTGTGGGGATCGAACTGGCAACCTTCGGTGTACCAGTTCTGTGCTTTAGCCCACTACACCACCACCACTCTGACTCTCACCACCACACCACTGCCATGACTCTCCCTTCATCAAAACAAGATCTCTGCCAAAAATATATGCAACTCTGGATGGAAATAAATGTTGTGACGTTGCATAAGGCTGTTGAAACAATGCCGTAATCAAAGCTAAAGGCGGTCCAACAAATATTAGAATATGCAACTTTTTTTTCTGGCCAGACTGTGTATTTAAAAGGATTTATTATATATTTTTTTAAAGGAAGCACACAATGAAGATTAGTGTTCCAGAGACATGACCGAATATAAGCCAATCTGACTCGCTAGTCAGTGACTAGTCAGTATTATGGCAAGTCTCCCAGCAACAGAAACAGTCAAAATGACAGATTCCCACAAGCGAAACTCAAAATGTCTAAGTCATGGAAGCACTTAAAAATGTTAAAGATGGTCATAAGTATAAAAATACATGTCCCCAGGTTGACATGTCGGGTGCTCTGACAGATTTCTTGCGCTATTCAATGCAGTCGAGAAGTTTTCCCCAGAGGAAACCTTACTTATTCTTATCTGTAAATGTTAGGAGTATTAACATTATGTAATACAGCTTGTCCAAATATGTCAGTCACCATTAAACAAACCACTTCATACAGCAAGGTTATGCGCATGCCTGTCACCAAACGGATAGAAAGAGGATAAAATAATTTACACCAAAAATATACATTTTGATCACGTTAGTTACTGAATGTTAAATTTAGATTTTAAAATAACCATATAGTTAATTAATATCTTACATGCAAGGCAAGGAACAATATTGTTAGAATTTAGATTAGCTTTTTACAGCCTTTAATTAGCATTATTGCTTAAAGTAGAACAATGGGCAAGATGCTAAGTTTTTTTTAATAAAATACAGGAAATAAAATGTGTATTTAATCAAAGAAATAATATACAGATAGACCGATTATGTATGTTTTAAAAGGCAAAGCAGGCATTTTATGCCAATCTAATGGTAAAATAACTTTTTATTGTGTATGCAAGTCAAAAACATCCATGTAAAGCAGGTGTAACCATAACAATGTCAAACCTTAAATCTTAAATTTGGGTCTGTCAATTTTCAGAACAGGGCAGGATTTACATTTACAGTCAATTAAGACAGAAAAGATAATGAGTGAAGCCAAATTTCATGTTCTTATTAAAAACATCAGTGCCTGGCAGTAAGGCTGTCAAAATAAAATTCGAAATTTGAAAATTCAATAAAAATGCACATTCAAATTTTGGATGTGTGCCAAGCACTGATGATGACTTACCGATCACATTCTTGGGCTAAAACAGATGCATTGCAAAGTGTAACTCAGAATGCAGGTGTCTCAAGACGTGTTTAAAAGCTGAATTTCCTTTTAATTTGACACAGCGTCTAACAAAAATGCATCGTTTCTGCATCAAATGAAGAAAAAAAAAAAAAAAAAAAAAAACGAAAACACAGTGCAACAGTTAAAGTAAAGACGTCCATCTAGCGCAGATAAAAATATGATTTTTTTGTCATTTGAGAATCTAAAGATTTTTAAACTGCAGGCAACACCTTCATGAGGCAATTCCCATCTAAAAGTACTGTGAGCCAACTCTTCTTTTCATGATGCTCTGGAAACACACCACAAAAGAGAAAAGACAGAACAAACACTAGACAAAAAACATGTTCAAGTAGAAATACCTTAGCCTCAGGCGATACTCCTGGTTTGGGAGGAAACTGCACTTCTGTGGCTTTGAGAATAGTGTTCTCCTGGAGGATGTCCTGCTGGGACTGATTATGACCAAACGGCTGTGTGGAGAAGATAAATATATCTCTCAATGGACAGTGAAAGAACAGCCAGTATTTGAAAATGTGTCTGCGTTTGTCTTTTACCTTCTTTCCATAGAGGCACTGGTAGAAGATGACTCCAACAGACCAAACGTCCACTTTGTTGGAGATCTTGGGTGGCTCTTTTCCAACCACAAAGCATTCTGGGGGAAGATACCTGGAGCACAGAGATAAGTTTTCCATTTAGCACTTCTTTTCCTGAAGTCAAACTATACAAGATCATGTGTTAGTGACTACTAAAGCATAGTGCACACTACATGACTCAAGCTCATTTTCCAAGTCGGTGACTGGTGACTAAGTCTCAGATCCCACGACAGATGGTCGTGTAGTGCGCACTTCTGCAACATGCCCAGACTTATCGCAGAGACTACAACGAATTTCAGACCTTCTTGATATCTAGAGGTTTCAGATGTGCACACAGTTTTGTTTTTTGTATTCTTTTGTTCTGTGCAAATCAGTGCAATAAACTGTTGCGAGCCCTTTCATGTGGTTGACATGTTTTCAGGTATAAGCTTTCATGTTGCTATGTGCTTGAGTTTGTGAATTAATTTTGGGCTTGTATCTTTAAGATGCATTTTTGCCAATCTGTTTGAGCTATTGCCGGTTATGTGGGGATTTAAAAAAAAAATAAAAATAATAATACATGCACAGGAATTTCACAGATCTTCCTCCATATGCCTGAGATCAACATTCACTGACAGCTGAGAAGCACACACATCAGGCATTCCAATAAAATATCTCAGAATTCTGCTCTAAACGTCATGTTTGTGCTCATATTACACTCACATACTTTTACTTTTTCTGATTTATCATCATCCTGCAGTTATACACTGATGTAATGAGTGATGTATACCGTCATGAAATCAGAGACTTTCTCCTCGTAATACAACTATAAGTAGTTAAAGGAGATGACCAGGTCTACTTGTGATTGGATAAAACAAAACGCATCTTCAAATCCTGGTGTAAAAGCAGGGCTTCAGCCGGGACAAATGGTTGTATAGTGCGGTGGATCTCAACCCTGTTCCTGGAGGCCCCCCCAAAACTGCACAATTTGGTTATCTCCCTAATCAAAACACACGTGATTCAACTCATCAGTTCATTAGTGGAGACTCCCAAGACCTGAATTGGGTGTGTCAGAAAAGGGAGATATACACAATGTGCAGTGTTTGGGGGCCTCCAGCAACAGGGTTGAGACCAAAAACAAAAGACCGTTAGTTGTTAAGTGTGCGCAGATCACCCAAGTTGCGTAATTTCTGCACCACAAATGGAATTGCAAAAATAATGACTGCTTTCAACCAGCTTTCCCCAACACATTCCCAGTCTACTATTGATGAGATTAGGTAAGTAAATGTATAAATCCACAATCAACTTAAAGTATATGCATATGTGGGAATCAACTCACCAGTATGTCCCTGCCCCCTGTGATGTCAGCTCCATGCCATCAACCCCGTAGTTGTCATCATCCATGATCTTGGACAGGCCGAAGTCTGTGATTTTTATCTCTCCGCATGCTGTGCCATTTACCAGCAGGATGTTACCTAACCGATCACAAATGTTAATGCTCAGAGTCGTCGAACATTAGCTAAAGCATATAACACCTCAGTATATTAAGTGAAAGCTTTGGGTACCTGGTTTGAGGTCATAATGTATGATCGGTGGGCGGATCTCATTTAGGTACTTGAGGGCATTGACAACCTGCATGATGATGGATCGGGCCTCTTTCTCAGACATCAGCTTGTGTTGCTTTAGGTAGAAATCCAGATCGTTCCCCTCACAGTACTCCAGAACAGTGCAGAATCTACACACATCCCACATGAGAAGAAGTTATTTTTTATACATTTTTTAATACAAAATTAGTGCAAGTGATGCAGTTTGGAGGATTTGTTTGAGGATTTTGCAAATCAACAAGATTAGAGCAAGGTCACTCACGAGTCAGTATCCAGGGAGAAGTAGTCATAGAGTTTGACTATTCTGGGATGGTCCAGCTCCTTATGGATCCTATATTCTCGACATGCATGCCTGAAACAACATCAACAGGAATTTGAAAATGTTCTATTACATTTTTTTATATAGTTTAGTACATATTTCACTAGGCATGGCATGAGTAGCAGAGTTCTTATAAGTGACAACAATGATCGGTCATGAAAACAACAATTGGCGGACTTCTTGAAGAGGTTTAAAAGAAGACTAAAGTTGACAAAAAAGACAGATATTTTAAAGGTGCACTCAGTAACTTTTGTCTTTGTGTCATTTTGGCATACACCAACACCTAGCAGCAGCATTATTTAAAATCAATATTTTCAGTTTCAGATGCATTGTACAAATGTTGTATTCACAGTCAGTCATAATTACTTAAATAAATGAGAGAAAGTGTCAAATAACAGGACGGTTACATAGAATAAGCAAGTATTATTCGGCTAGTCGTGTGAATAAAAAATGGCTGCCCCCATGTGCAGACCCTCTACATGTAGAATAAAACAGTTTTCATAAGGTTACTGATATAACTAGTCTTCTTTTTAATGCGAGTAGTCATGATTCCCAACATATATTGCAAAATTACAATTCATTTAACTGAGCACAACTTTGAGCAAATACAAAGAGACATTCACCGATCAGCCACAACACTAAAACCACCTGCCTAATATTGTGTAGGTCCCCCTAATGCCACCAAAACTGCACCAACCCAAGCATTCTGAGATGATCTTTGCACCACAATTGTACACTCTAAGATGCAAGTTGGCGCTGTTTTGCCGGCATGAGGGGACCCGTATTTAGCTTGGTTTATAAAGAGGAATGCATTCTGGGACACCCATGTGTCTAAACTGACATAATTTAGGAACAGCAAGCTCCTTACTAAACCATAAAATGCCATAATAATTGAAGCTATACAAAATACACAGACTAAATAAGGATGGTAAAGCTGTTTGCATTGAACTCACTTGTGATAGTTCTCTTTCTTCTCATCTCTCCAGTTCTTATTGAGCTGGTGAATTTTCACAGCAACGTACCTCTGCTCAGTTAAATCAAAGGCCTGAGGACAGTAAAGAACGAAAATGGAGTCAAATAGACTTTGCATGAATCAAAAGCAGCAACAATCAAAAATCAAGTGATAAGCAGCTAAGTTGGCCGATATTTCCCCATTTTCAGATCATCGGCACTGGCCAATATCTGTGGTTGCTGGCTGATTTTTTTTTTGGTCCAAAATCTACCAACAGCTTTCTTAATTCATATTGGATGGATAAAGATATTCTACACAATTCATAAATAAATTGGAGTATTTATGTAAATTAATAAATTGCATTAGCCTATATCATACATTTATTGGCATTGAATCTGCCACTGTTCATTCCACTCCCCACTAGATATTGATTGATATTGGCATCAGCCATCAAAAAAAATAATAATCCACATCCCCACTACAAAATCCACATTTATCACCACAGATCTCCTCTCACCTTGTATACCTCACTGAAGCCTCCTCTACCAAGCAAATGCAAGAGCAAGTAACGGTCATTTAACGTGGGATGATCTTTGAACCTAGTAGTCGTAAAAAGAATTGCATCATGATTTAATACATAAATACACCGCAGTTATGTTCAAACGCTGAAAAACTTACAGTAGCCCTTTAAACATAAACCCTCAAAAGGTCTTCAACTTAGTGATAGTTCACCCATAAATGAAAATTCTCATCATTTACTCACCCTTATGCCATTCCAGATGTGTATGACTTTCTTCAGCTGAACACACACAAAGATTTTTAGATGAATATTTTAGCTCTGAAGGTCCACTTTCAATGCAAGTGAATGGTTACCAGAACTATCAAGCTTTTGGGTTTTGGAACCTGTTGACTTACATTGTGTTGAACTTCAGAGTATAATATTCTTCTAAAACTCTGTGTTCTGTAGAGGATAGAAAGTCATACACATCTAGGATGACATGAGGTTAAGTAAATGAAGATCTAAAATTTTTGGGTGAACTATCCCTTTAAGATCTCAGCATAGCATAATACTTTAAAGCTAGAGCAGTGTGGAAAAGATTGTAGAGAGTGCATACTGGGAGTTATCTTCGTTGTGAATTCTCTTGAGCTCTCGGATGTGAAGATTACGCACACGTTCCAATCTTTCCAGCTCCACCTGAATCTCTGCCTCCTCCTGTCACACAGATACAGCACCTAATGATGCATTTCCATGGCAACAAGAATTTGATCACACATGCTATGAATCTGAAGATATGAATACCTTCTTGAGGTGGCCAAGTCTCAGTTTGAAGATTTCTTCTTGTTCGTGGTATTCTGCTAATGATAACCTGTGGTCACAATAAATAAAACAATAAATATAAACAAACAAAATAAAATTCAAATAAGGAAATTCCAAAACAGTACAATCCAAGCTCACATTTCATTATCTGCACCGTTGCTCTTGCTCTTGCGTTTGTTGGGTTCTATGTTGGGGGGAGGAGTCTGACTGGTGTTGGGCGGCTTCTTCTTCATCAGCAGTTTCCTCTGCCTCTCGATGTCCTCTCTCTGACCATTCACTCTCTCCTGTTGTCTACTCACAGACAGAAGTATTAAATTAAATTCTGAAAATTTATTTCAGGTAACAGCTTTCCATATTTTTTATTCATTGAATATGAATGTGTGATACGTTTTCGGCATGAAAAAAATACGGTTAACACACTCCCTTCACACAAAATCCAATATATGCCCTGATCCATCATAGGATTGTCAATTGGTCAATGAGTAAAATACATGATTCAGGGCTCCAGACTAAAATTATTTCAGAGCCATTGGCTCCTCAACTGAAACATTAAGGAACCAAATGGCTGTTTTTATTCGCCAAATCGTATAATTGCTCGATTTAGGCTATGTTCAGACTGCAGGTAAATCAGATTTTTTCACAAATCTGTGAAAGTGATCGAATCAGATTTGCGCATTCTGACATAACCAAACTTATCGTAGGCGTACCCACGTGACGATGTTTTCAAAACAAGTGCATCATCTCGCTCTCCAAATAAGCGCCCTGTCCAGTCGTGGTGCAGATCTACTCCGTCGCACAAGAAAAACTCAGCAATGGAGGAGACTGGTAATTATTGTGATGTTCCTTGCTGCATTGTGTATCACGTTAAGAGTGATACAAAACACCATTTGAAAACAGAATTGAGAAACCAGAGCGTCCGGACTAAGACGCATCTGAAAAAAAATCTGATTTCAAATCGCATTTGAAATCACCTCCCGATGTGGTATGAATTAGATGATTCTGAAAAATGTGATTTCATTAGTTTTTTGCTGTCCAGACTATCAAAAACTCTATATGCAAATAATCTGATTTTAGTGGCAGTCTGAACAAGGCCTTAGATTGTTGTTCATAAACAAGATTGAGAGCAGAAGAAATAGGAAGACATCGGATAACCCATTAATCTGAGGTTTAATAAACAGTCGAGAAGATACGTGTATATATAAGTGGTGCAGGCCTTTTAATTATGAAGCCTGAAATGCACATCGGACTCCTATTTTGAAATGTCTGCACTCCCAGTTGTGAACACACTGACAGATGATTTGCTGAGAAAGTAACTGATGCCAACTGCTAACCTGAGCTCACACCTTCAGTTCTTTTTGGGCGATTCATGAAAAAGACCCAGTTCAAAAGAGCCATTTGTTCACGACTCTCTCACGCTGGGACTGTTGTTGAGTGCGATGCAGCGAGCTCATCACAACAGAACAGGTGAAAAGCGGCTCGAGATACACTGGTGGTGTGTGCTCTAAAGATGTTTTCAATAACTCAAGATGATATCTCACGAAACCGCATATCGACAAACCTGACTGTCGCCAATGGTGACTACATTTTATTGTTGCAATAAATTATTTTTTGTCGCAGTCTGGAGCCCTGTGTTTACATTACAGCACTTAACCTGGTTTTGAGAGGACAGTATGGTGTCCATGTTAGGAGGCTTTCAAAGGTCTATGAATGCGTGTGTGCGTGTATGAGAGCACCCAGCAGGATCCTGAAAGCGGCACATTTATTCACAGTCATACCTGATCACAATCCTGAATCGCTCTTTTATTGCTACTTATCTAAATGTTCCCTCCATCAAAAACATTTACACCAAACGCTGCATCCGCAAAGCAACCAGCATTGTGGATGACCCCACAAACCCCTCACCCTCCTGCCGTCTGGCAAGAGGTACCGAAGCATTCGGCCAGACTGTGTAACATCTTCCCCCAAGCCATCAGACTCCTCAATACTCAAGAGACTGGACTGAGACAGACAGACAGACAGACAGACAGACAAGACAGACACAGACACACACACACACACGTACAACATCCAACTTTTGCACATGTCCAAAGTTGCACTTAATTTACTGTCACTTTATAACTGGCTGCTACCTCAATAACTGCTATGTCCATAGAACACTATTTCATTAGTATGTTATGTTTACATATGCCATTTTTAGAAAGTGTCATCTTTTTGCACTACTCAAATGTGTACTGGTTGGCGCTGCACTGTCTCTCACTGTCTTTTACTGTGCCTATTGTCCTGTTTCTTTTTAGTAATTATTGTACTGTCCCGTACATTTTCAGACCTGCCATCCTTGGAATTTTTTATTTTTTTTGAGTACAATCAGTGTGACGGTGCACGGGGTTTGATAACATACCATGTTTTTTGCTCATCAGGACATTGTTCTGTGCACACCGTGAGTGAAAGAGAGAAGCATGAAATCATCCTCCTGATAAACGCTTATTAAATAATTGTGTTAATTATTTATTAAGTAATGATAAAACAATATAACGCAATGTGTAAATAACATTTTTATGTGAATTCAATATTAACAGACTAGTAGACTATTATATCCAATGCTGACTAGCAGCAGCTGTACCATTTAGTTGACTAGTCTCACACATCCCTATTTTACATATTTAAAAAAAATATATAATAATTAAAAACAATTATGTTGTGATGTAAAACACCGTCAATGAGATACGAGTAAAACCCAAGTTTGAGTTCAGGATTTACATTTTGTTTAAAAACGAAATCAGCTATATAGTCACACATCCTGAAATAGGCACAATGAAAAATGTAGCCTATTCAATTAAAAAATATCTAGAAATGTAGGCCTTCCTAGATAGCTAAATTATTACCTGAAGCTCCTTGATGGCTAATGTCAAAAAATGAGTTCATTGATGTTATTAAATGAGTCTGCTTTTTTATTCCATCAGTTACTCCTGGTCGGAGGCCTCCGTAAATATTTAGTTTATATGTAGGGTCCTACCCAAGTTTAATGGTGCAACGCTCAAATATTTAGTAGTGCGTAAATTGTGACTTAGTGCCCATTTACGCCACAACTAGGCTAAGTTGTAACTTGTGCGAAGCTGGTGCAACCAGCCCCAGGTGAACAAGCAAGCTAGCTTGCAAGTTAGGATAACGTTATAAATGTTAAATGTTTTTCAAAAGGTTAGCAGGTCTGCACTCAGTCACACACACCTTTGTGCCATCACTGTTAAGGCAGTATTTTAGAGGAAACACTGGTCATAATCTAACCAAAACTAGGACAATACTCATATTTACTGTATGTCTGTCTTTAATGTCTTCATTCTGCCAAAAAAAAAAAAAAAAAAAAAAACTTACTACAGTAAAACCGTGGTAAATGATTTATAAACGATTCTCATTACAAACCAGAGGAAATGTTTGCGCATCTTGTGGTCAAGTTAACGATATAAGTGGCACAAACTCACACAGTTTGTGAGGAGCAGCAGTGAAATGAGCCGCTCTGAGACGGAAAACCACTGCGTGTGAGCACAGAACACATGCCTGAACAATTCTGGAACTTTTCACTCTGGAATACGCGGCGCCTCAAAATATTTAAATCACAGCACTTGCATAATCACTAAGCCATATAGCGATTTCAATTTTATTTAGATTTATGGTTCAGCATTACTTGAGCATTTTATCATTAGCATGGCTGAATTTTGTCTTCCTCTTATCTGAGTGACCATGAATGGAGTATTTTAAATTAATCCATGCGATCACGTCGACTCCAGAGGATTAATTTAACTCAATTCAATATTTCAACTTTCCCATCCACCACAACCCGTTTACATTAAGGAGTTAGGAGTACAGTGACTACTGCACTGTCCTCGCTTAAGAAATCAGTAAGATGGCAGGAGTGGAAGGGGGGAATCGAACAGGATTTTGTGTTGCTGTCGATTTGTCTCTTATTAATGATAGGCGCATTTGTCAATCATACCCGATTGCCATTTGCGGAGTGAACCCAGCACTATGATTGGTCACACTCTTCTTTTGCTGTTGCTTGATTGGGAGTACTGCGCGTGCACAGAGGCGTCACCAGGATTTTGCGTAGTTTAGAGTGCCAAATCGTACCAGCGTACTCCAGGTGCGTACCCGCTACGCAAAATGAGTACAGGTTGGCAGGTCTGCATTTTGCACACGTTTGCACGTGCACATTATGTAGGAATGTGTAGGTATTATTTAGTCTGTGTAGTCTCATGTGGTTCTGTGTTAGCCCTATGTTGTTTTATGTAGCACCATCATCCTGGAGGAACGTTGTCTTGTTTTGCTGTGTACTGTACTAACTGTATATGGTTGAACGACAATAAAAAAACACTTGACTTGACGTACATGTATGAGGTGCATGTATGTGTATTTATGCCAAACTTCGCCAGGCTCTTATGTTTGAGTGTGTGCACGTGTGTCTTACATACTTGACTAGGTTCTGAAAGGCATAGCCATCTGTCCACTGCTCGGTAAATGATGCTCCGTGTCGTACAGTGGTGAAATGGCCCAGGCGCAGCCGGTCCTGCATGCTTTTTTCCCTGCACGCAATTTTCTCCTGCTTGGACTGAAAACACACCCACAATTCAGAAATTACATAAAATAAGCTAGATGCAACAAACACAATCTGCCAACACAAACACAAACTTTTGAAGGTGCACTCAGTGGCATGTGTGTTTATGTTGTGCTGATACTTTGCGACATAGATGCAGCATCATGCAAAAAAAAGTTCTCAATTACCAATGTTGTTGTAAATGCACTACTAGCAGCCAGCAATGATTTAAGTGGATTATCGCATACAAACAATTACAATCTATGCAAACATCCCACAAACATATTAACCATTGTTTACCCACTGTGCACACAATCCTACCTTCTCAATAAGCAGTTTCTTGCTCATGGTCACACATTTGTTGAGACGTTCTTTACATCGTTCCAGCATCTTCTGCTGCTCATCAATCTGTCTGCGCAGGTCACAGTTCACCTACAGTTCACACAAACACATGATTTCATTAATATTTAATACTGTAAGACTCACAAGGTATAATTCAGACACACATCCTACCTTTACCAAAACTTTAACAGTATTTTCTGTTTCCACAGGCCCCGTTTGAACAATACCGCAAAGTTGCTGGCTTAAGGATTTGTTCTCTCAAAAGTAAAAAAAATTGCGTATTTACTCACCCTCATGCCATCCAAGATATACATGACCTTCTTTCTTCTGCTGAACACAAACAAGGATTTTTAAAATAATATTTCAGCTCTGTAGGTCCTTACAATGCAAGTGAATAGTTACCAACATTTTAAAGCTCTAAGCACAAAAGGCAGCATAAGTGTGGGTGAGAAACAGATAAATATTGAAGTTATTTTTTAAAACAAACAATCCCCCACTTTCACATTATTATTATTTTTTTTTTATTGCAATTTGCATTCTTCGTGCATATCACCACCTACAGGGCAGGGAGGAGAATTTGTAGTAAAAAAGGACTTCATTTGATCTGTTTCTCACACACACCTATCATATCGCTTTTGAACATATCAACTTAACCATAGAAGTCTTATGGATACTTTTATGCTGTCTTTATTTACTTTTTGGAGCTTCACATTTCTGGCCACCATTCACTTGCATTGTATGGACCTACAGAGCTGAAATTTTCTTCAAAATATCTTTGTGTTCTGCAGAAGAAATTCACACATTTGGGATGCCATGAGAAGATGAAAGAATTCATTCAAAAGTCATTTTGGTGGTGGTGCGAGAATATATCTAAAACACTGAAAACCATTGTTAAATAACAGGTTTACTGAAAAAAGTTAATCAGGCAATTATACAGCAATTTAACAGGTCTCATTTTTAAAAGTAGATGCTGTGTATTGTACAGAAAAAAAATATCAAGTTAACAAATGTGTGCGTGTTATGAATACCCTGAGCAGATCATCAATTCGACCCTCTTTCTTCTCCAAATCTGAACTCTTGCTGCTCTCCAGAGCTGCTAACTTCTCAATCGTCAACTCAGACTGAGAAAGAGCAAATAAAAGTGTGGGGGATAGAGATAGGATTTAAAAGTGTCTGTGTGAAAGTTATTTTGGCAGCATGTGTTAGTGTCAGAAATGAACTGCTATATTTAGGGGCTATATTTGCCCTGGGTTTGATTTTCAGAGGCATATTTACATTTATGAGAGCATATTTCTTTTTCCAGCCATATAATACAAACTGTGTCTCATCCATTTATGATAAATATCTCAATTTAATACATTAATTTACAGTGCATTCAGACCCCTTCATTTTTTTCACATTTTGTTGTGTTACAGCCTTATGCTAAAATGCTTTCAATAATGTTTTTCCACATCAATCTACACTCCATAACCCATAACAAATAAAAAACAAAATTTTTGAAATATTTATTATAAAGAAAAAACTGGGGGCCTGGGTAGCTCAGCAAGTAAAGATGCTGACTACCACCCCTGGAGTCACGAGTTCTTGTGAGTGCTGAGTGACTCAGGCCAGGTCTCCTAAACAACCAAATTGGCCCGGTTGCCAGGGAGGGTAGAGTCACATGGGGTAACCTCCTCCTCCATTCTAGGTGGGGTGCATTGTGAGTTGTGCATGCGGTGGATAGGATGAAGCCTCCACACGTGTCATGTATCCGCGGTAGCAAGCTCAACGAGCCACGTGATAAGATGCGTGGGTTGACTGTCGCAGAGGCAACTGAGATTCATCCTCCGCCACCCGTATTGAGGCGAGTTACTATGCCACCACGAGGGACTTACAGCGCACTGGGAATTGGGCATTCCAAATTGGGGAGAACATTGAAAAATCACGGTGATTTAAGTATTTAGATCCTTTGCTATGACACTTGAAATTTAGCTCAGGTGCATCCCATTTCTCTGGATCATCTTTGAGATGTTTCTACACTTTTATTTGAGTCCACCTGTGGCAAATTCAATTGATTGAACATGATTTGGAAAGGCACAGACCTGTCTATACAAGGTCTCACTGCTGATAATGCATATCAGAGCAAAAACCAAGCCAGGAGGTCAAAGGAACTACCCGCAGAGCTAAGAGACAGAATTGTGCGGAGGCACAGATCTGGGGAAGGCATAAAAAAAATTTAAATGATAATAAATCGACTAAATCGAAGGTTCCCAAGAGCACAGTGGCCTCCATTGTTCTTAAATGGAAGTTTGGAACAACCAGGACTCTTCCTAGAGCTGGCCACCACCGATCTGGGCTTTATGGCAGAGTGGCCAGACAGATGCCTCTCCTCAGTGCGAGACACATAAAAGAATGTGAGAAACAAGATTCTCTGGTCTGATGAAATAAAGATTGAACTATTTGGCCTCAATTCCAAGCTTCATGTCTGGAGGAAACCAGGCACCGCTCATCACCTGCGCAATACCATCCCAACGGTGAAGTATAGCGGTGTTAGCATTCTGTGTGGATACTTTTCAGCGGCAGGGACTGGGGGGCTGATCAGGGTTGAAGGTATCCTTTATTGATATTTGGGTCCAGAGCATCCTCAAACTGGGCCGAAGGGTTACTTTCCAAAAGGAGACTTACCCCAAGCACACAGCCAAGACAACGCAAAGGTGGCTTAGGGACAACTCTGTGAATGTCCTTGAGTGGCCCAGCCAGAGCCCGGACTTGAACCCAATCAAACATCTCAGGAGAGACCTGAAAACAGCTTGAGTGGATCTGCAGAGAAGAATGGCAGAACATCCCCAAATCCAGGTGTGCCAAGCTTGTTGCATCATACTCAAAATCATCAGGCTGTAATCGCTGCCAAAGGTGCTTCAACAAAGTACTGAGTTAAGGGTCTGAATACTTATGTCAAAGTGATATCAGTTTCTTCTTTTTAATACATTTGAAAAGTTATCAAAAATCTGGTTTTTGATTTGTTATTATGGGGTAAGGAGTGTAGATTGATGTGGGGGGAAATCATAATTTAAAATAATTTTAGCATAAGGCTGCAACATAATAAAATGTGAAAAAATTAAGGGGTCTGAATACTTTGAGTGCACTTTATACAAATTCTCAAGATTAAGAATAATTAATAATTAATTATTATTACCTCCTCCCCTAAGAATTAAATCAACATATGCCATAGCATGTATAACTAGGACTATAATAGAATATCTAGCACTATAGCAGATGCAATGAATAAAAAAAACAAATCATTACTTCCAAATTTGTAATTTTGGGAAACAATTTTCCACAGAGCCTCCCTTAATTTCTGACCCTGGTGAGTTACCTGTGTGGCTCGATGCTGAGCGTGTGTCGAGACTGGCTTGTGGGAACAGGAGGAGTGGGAGTGGTCTGTGTTTGCGGAGTTGATAGAGGAGGGGCTTCCTTGCTGCACCTGTCCATAAAAAGCCCAAAACACATTTCCATCAACACAAACAGTCTAAGAGGGTCAACTTCTGATGTATTGAACAAATACGCTAATATCGATGAATCAATGATTTGAATTGAGAGTGAATAATTACTAAAAACTTCTGTTCCTCACAAAGATGGCTTCACAGACATGGAATATAGTTGACAAGGTGTATAGAATTTTAAGATACTTTAATGGTGTAGGTAGGTGAAACGTATGTATATTTGTCCTTTTTGGAGCTTGACAGCTGTGGTCACCATACACTGTCATTGTATGGAAATCAAGCTATGGAAAGATCCTTAAATTCTCCTTTTGCCTTCAATGGAGAAACTAAAAGCATGTTTGGAATGAAATAAGGGCGAGTACATAATTACAGAATTGTCTTTTTTGGGAGGACCATTCCTTTAAATGGCATTTTGGTTTTGCTGCGTTATCAAAACTGATTTGTAGGAGAATCATCCAGTTTCACTGGTTCTAGAATCAATGATAGAAATGTGGTATTATGACATTAAGTAAACACTATCAAGACTATATTGTATCTACCACTGAACGAATGGTGGAAAAGAGAGATATCATGCCCCTGATTGTATGAAAGAGACTCACGGCAACAGGAGGGTTGGAGAGAGAGTGCTGAGGAGAGGAACGCACCACTGGAGGAATGCCACGAGCTGGACTAGTTCCGGTAACACTACCCCCTGCAAACTAAACACAAACACAGCCAGTTAAAAGATTTGATCAAAGAGAAAATTAGTGTGGAAATCTATTACTTTGAAAAAAAATCTCTGAAATTTGTTTTTTTTTTTTTTATTCAGTGTGATGTTAACTCCAGAATGAGGCAATTAATTACCCATGAATGAGCATGCACACAGCCTACCTCAAAATAATCACTAATTTTGTGCCCCCTTCCTCCTCCTTTGCCTGGGAAAAAATGAGAGCCACAGTAAGAAATAACACTCCCTTTCCTTCAAAGTACATGCAGCACATGGTTATTCAAGGATTAAACTTGTATGCTTGGAATGTAAAAGGCCGATAACACAAATCAACCGCTACTGTTAATAAATACTTGTAGAACCAATGCACTCTTCCTTGGTCAACATGCCAGCAACGCTACCCGAATCCACTCACCTTGGCTGTCAAAAGGGTCTCCTTTCCTTTTACGTGTTCTCTGGTCATTAGATTTCTTCTCCGGGGTCTGAACAGGAAGTCAGAGAGAGGAAAGTGAGACTGACAGGCAATTAAAAGAATCCATGACATCACCCCTTTCTACAACCCCTTTCACATTTACATTGAAATAATACAGGCTACTAGTAGTGTCTGTTACTATAGACTGTACTTTACTGTTACTGTAGACTGCGTAATCTGAACTGCAACTCTGTACATATTGTAAATGGTCATTCCTACAATTCTGTGACATTCCGGCATTGAAACATTTGAAAAATAATACATACGCTTACAAGGACATATTAAAGATTGTATTAGTCATACTGGTCAAGCTAAATTACTAAAATATTCAGATGGTCATCCAGTTAAATGGGCAGCATCAGGGTGGACATTCAGTGGATAAATGAACCACTACATGGTCTGTGATTGATATCTAGGAAACATTTGTAAACTAATATTTATGATTTTATTTGTTTATATAATTACTGTATATTGAAATGTTAAAATTATATTAATTTCCCATAATAGGGTGGATATGACTAACACCACAAAATAAAGGAAAACAATAGAGTTATAAACTTCAAATAATTCAGTCATTTTGCAGAATGGCTGATGTCCACAACCAGTGTGTGTGATGTCATTTCCTAATGTATATCGTCAATGAAAGGTCATGGTATCATGACATAACAGGGTGCACAATAAATTAAGGGACACACACACACACACACCCACACACCAATATCAGTGTTAAAATGACACATTTACCACAAATGAATCCATGTTAGTGAGAGAATGTAACACTAAACTCTTAACTGTATGTGGGGAAAAAATAGAAAATCCAACGATTTAGGAAGTGGATTTCAGCTATTTAATGTTTAACTTTTTAATTATAAAAAGTCTCTTATCAGGTGAAATCAAACAACAAATTATACACACACTTGTAATGGGGACTTAATGTCACAGAATTGTAGGAATGACAAATATTTACATGCGTTTCTGCACGAGATGCTACTTAACATTGAAAAACAGCTCGGACGGACGCAAAAACAAGTTCAGTGTGAACATCCCCTACTAAACTTAAAATGACAAATGCTTTACTACAACGACCAGGAAGAAGAGAGAAAAGGCTGAAAACAGTGTATTTCTCATTGGATTAGTGTCATTGTTTTGGCAGTAAATAGTATTTAACATAAGGGAAATGTAAGAAAATCAAGTTAAGTGTTATAACTAAAAATGTATTTTGAATTAATGCAGTAATGCAGTTTTTATTACCCCTCTCTCTTCCAGAATGAGCTCAGACATATGCAATAAAATGTAACGGCGTGTCATGAATAGGTGCGTTTACTGGGATTTTAAAATCCCAATGGTGGGAAACAATTAACATGCACTCGAAAGCATGATTTTGAAAAAAATTATCTTTGGACAGAAAACATGACATCCCTGTCACATGGAGATCAGCAAAATAAGTACTGCGTGAACATAATCAACCATAACAGACTGAATAAGTATGCGATTCATAACAAAACTTTGCCTTGTGTATGCGTGTGATTGTATATTTATCCCCTCGGGGCTTGCCGTAGAAAGCATTATGGAGCTGTAATTGCTGTTTTCAACAATTTATTGTCAATTATCCTCATTTTAGTGCATCAACATCACAGTGTTGTGTCACGCCTAGTGTGGACCGATGGATTGCTTCTCGCTGGAATCTTATTGCGTCGTGTCTGTTTAGGACAAGGTGTTAACAACTAAACCTCTGCACATGTGATTTAAAACAATATCGCTTTCTGTAATCCACGGATGTCATATGGGTTTAGGACATGAAGGGAAGTAAATAACGACAGACTTTTTGGGTGAACGAGCCCTCTACACCAGGGTTTCTCAAACATTTTTGAACTAAGGACCCCTTTCATAACCTCAGATTCTTCACGCACCCCGACCCACCATCACAATAAATATAACATTTACAAGAAGTATAAAAATAAGTTTAAATACATATGATATAAAGC
The DNA here is from genome assembly GCA_032164185.1 of Moxostoma hubbsi. NCBI lineage: Eukaryota > Metazoa > Chordata > Actinopteri > Cypriniformes > Catostomidae > Moxostoma > Moxostoma hubbsi. The sequence goes on along the minus strand of JAVLUX010000007.1, from coordinate 35,803,376 downwards.
GTTGGGCAGCAAAAACAAACACCATAAAATTAAGTTATGGAGACAGTTCTTTGCTCAGCTGAGGTTTTAGCGCCATCTGCAGGAGGAAACATCACGAGAACGCTACAAAGATATTTTGTAAATTATTAGGATTTCCCCCATAGTCAAAGCATGACTTTACACATGAGTAAATTACCATATTCTTCTGAAGGAAAATAAACAGTTGTGGATTGATTAATTCATTTTTAGTTGTTACTATATCACATTACTGTTGATAATTAAACAACAGTAATGATACTAAAAACACAATTGAATCATTGTTTCAAATTAATGTTTCAATTATGTTAACTGTCACTTGCTTTTCTGCAAATAAGGAGAAAATAAAGTTTTCAGAAGTATTCCTACATCCCTCTGCCATTCACCAGCAAATGGGATGTGATTTATTATCACATAAATGTCAGTTATACTAAAGTGCAAAATTAAACATAATCCATAAATACAATGAAATGAGTTAATATTGACCACCGCTATTAGACAGATGGTATGGGTAAAAAAGGGACACTGTGTGAGGAAATATATGATTCGCATTTGACGTGAAGCTGGATCGTCAATTGTCATATTATACAAACTTATATGACAGTAGCACACTTTATCTAGCAAGATTAAGCTAACAATTATATTCAGAAACAGGGACCTTGCTAATCCAGCACTGGTCAGCTGTGTCTTATGAATATTCATACTCATTGTGGTCGCTTTAGCGTGAAATGCACGCCCTTCGCTTTTTTACTGGCTGAAGTAACAGCTATGCATCTCAATGTCTGATGGATATTGTCATGTGTCATCTGAAAAATCTCCTGTTAATAGTCATTTCATCTTGAAGTGAGATTCATTCACCAATCAGAGAAGTCGTCGCCGTTACCATGAGAGTAAGCGGATTTTCCTACACTTAAATTTGTGGTCCAGAACATTCAACATTTTTATATAGGCTGTTTGAATACATAGTTTTGAACAATGTTATGTCATATTTTAATACTAGTCAATAGTTTTATATCGAGTAATTATTTGTATTGCTTTTTATTGCCTGTTTTCTTACAACATTGCAACACAATGTTCAGGGATTCCCATGGACCCCCTGGCTATTCAAAAGGAGAAACGCTCCTCTACACCATCCATGCAATAGAGTTTGAACATTGATCAGTTCAGTAATTTTTAAAAAAATGTGTTCTTAAATGTCAGTAGGTCAAACAAACCAACAGGCTTCAAGTCAAATGGGGGCAAAAGCTTCTCATTAATGACACAAGTTCAGACACCATGCAACTCAACTGTAGTATTTAACTGCTTGCAACACAAGAATAAAAGATTACCGACGTGTATTTGATAAAGCTGTCGAAATTAACGCATTATCATGCGATTAATTTTTAAATGTTTAATGCGTTAATTTTTCTTTAATGTGATTAAAGCATTGACCAATATGACATTAGATTCTGACATTTTAATCAGCTCCGTGTGAGTTCTGAACACTGGTTGGAGTGTGTTAGGGGTCATTACACTGATGCACACACCACAAAAACACAGAGTCACTGATCAAGTGATGGAGAAAGGACCTCTTAACCATAATGTTTTTTTGTACAAGCGTGTTGTGCTTCCATCTTACCAGACAAACCAGATGAAGTATTATAACATGGGCAGTGCCAAAGCTAAAAGTAACACAAGATGTTCACGGCAAGCGCTTTTCATGTGGAGTTCAAGTGGCTCGAAACATGGAAATGCGGCTTCACGATTGTCGTAGCAATGTGGATAGCCACAATTATTATTGTGGAGGAGGATGATGGTTTGAGAGATTTAATGCCCATTGCAATGAATATGCAAACTATGGGGACTATTAGTTATCTACCCATTTAGACTTTGGCTAAATGTATAAACTTAAAGTAAACGCATTTTGACAGGAAAAGTATATATATAGTCAAATTTGAGCACTTTTAAAATTTGAGATCAATCATGAACAACTATGAGATATCATGTGATTATATATTTTAAAATCAACAGACAGTACTAAAATTTGACCATTTAACAAAATCCAGATTTAAAAAATTCAGGAGTCAAAAAAATAAAGGAAACAGTCTTTTCAAACAGAAGTCCATCGTGGACATGGCACCAGATACAACATTTAAATATCAAATTTTGAGTCTGACTTCCCTGACTGTTGGTATGAAATATTAGTTGACAATTAATGGACACAGCGGAGAAATAATTTGGATATCAGCCCGGGAAGATTCCATTATTGACACAATGTTTCACATCACAAGCGCCAAATGTGTACTAACCTCCAGCTCTTTGTCACTGAGGGAGCCCACGCTGCACAGGCTCTGGTTAGACGACTCGTTGTTTCCAGAACCCTGCAGAGAGGAAGACAAAAGATAAATAGTTTTGCATTTCCTGAAGGAAGAACCATCGATTGCAAGGCAGCAAAAGAATTTTAGGATTTGGTTCTGTGTAAATGAAATACCACATCAGTTTTACTGTTGTCATGACACTGAGGGATTTCTGTCAGCTGAATAAGAGAATCAACACATTATGTGACAAGATCTTTGCAGCATAAAGATGGTGCTCTCTCTTTAATATGTCAAATACATGTGTAAATAAATCCATCCTTTTGCGCTAAACTTGCGTCACAGATGAAGAGTGACAGATTCTAGTCAATCTAAAACCCTTCACAATCCAATAACACAGTGATAAACACTTTAGTGTACGCCCCAAAAAGACAAATACAATCAAACATTCACAGGGCAAACATTTTCCATGAATTGCATCTTAATTTAGTCAATATGTGAGAGGGAATAAGAGATCAATGTCCGAGGCTGTCAACCCTCTCGTATTCATAAAGGGGTCATGAAATGCTTTTTATTTATTTATATATATATATATATATATATATATATATATATATATATATATATATATATATATATATATATATATATATATATATATATATATATATATATATATATATATATATATATATATATATATATATATATATATTTTTTTTTTAATTTTATTTTCTTCCCTGAGGTCCACTGATAATGCAAGTAAAGCTTTTGTTTTGCACCAAAACAGTTATAATTTAGTAATATAAAATCATGTTGCACACTGTCCCTAGTCTTCTGTCTGAAATGTTAGTTTATGCCCTAAGCACCTCCTTTAAACTTAGACATAAATGCCCACTGTTATGATTGGCTAACATCTTGCAGCCCCTTCAAATACAGCAAACTCAATCGGAAGAGAATGAACAAGCTCCACAACATTATAACACTAAATGTCAGGATTTACACAAATGCACATCCAACACATTCCATCCGAATATATTAAACTGTTCATCTCAAGCACAACTGTTAACCCTCACACCTGACCTACAACAGATGCAAGAGTCTCATCAAATGCAATATAATCCATTATAGTCACTGATGTGGTCTACCATGGAAGCATCCGTTGCAGCCCATCACGTTGCGCCAACAGTAAATGGATGCATCGTACCCCTTTGTGCTGCACATGGTGGTGCTACTGCCAACATCAAAAATAAACTTTAATAAAGTTTGTCTCTACGTGCCCGGTGTAAACAGGATGTTAGCACCATAAACTATCATACAGTCATGACATATTAAATATTCATGAATGGTTTACTCAAGGTTATTGTGTCTTTATGCATCATTCCATCATGCTTTCAAAAACCAACAACTAAAAATAGCACAGATGGGCAAAAGAACGCATCCATGATGCATTCTCCTCTTCAGAGTTGTAACTTAACACTGCATCTTTTAAAAGTGGCCTGAGATATGAATCAAATGGTCAAAGAAATCTGTCTGCGCATATTTATGTAGAAAAACATTTAAATCCAGACAGGCACATGAGGGTGTCCTGTGGAAGTCCACTTAGGATGAATCTCCCATGACAGGCCGCATTTCTCTCTTCTTCACCTGTGTGACTGACTGAGCACCAGTGGGCGGGGCCAAGGGTGCAATGATATGTGCATTGCATATGCAGATGTATTCGATCCTTCTGATGTCACAAGTTCTACAAATTCCAAATGAGTTGTTTTTGCAACTTGATTCAAATAAATTCTCTTCTTTTAAGAGGGAAGTTTTCGGGCATGGGTAACTCAGTTAGTATTGACGCTGACTACCACCCCTGGAATCCCAAGTTCGAATCCAGGACGTGCTGTGAGACTCCAGCCAGGACTCCTAAGCAAACAAATTGACCCAGTTGCTAGTAGGGTAGTCACATGGGGTAACCTCCTTGTGATCGTGATTAAGTGGTTCTCTCGCTCAATGGGGCGCGTGGCAAGTTATGCGCTGATCACAAAGAATAGCATGAACCTCCACATGCTGCGAGTCTCCGCGGTGTCAAGCACAGTAAGCCATGTGATAAGATGCGTGGATTGACTATCTCAGAAGCAGAGGCAACTGAGACTTGTCCTCCACCACCCGGATTGAGGTGAGTAACCACGCCACCACGAGGGCCAAGTAGTAGGAATTGGGCATGCCAAATTGGGATCAAATAAAAAATAAATGTAAAAAAAAAAAAAGGTTAAAGAGGACAACATGGAATACCCATTCTACAATGTGAATTCTAGGTAATTTTGAAAGTATGATCATAATTTGAAGACAACGCTAGCCAAGTCCATAATTGTGTTGGCATTTCACACAGACAAGCTAATATCAAAATTTTTAGCTGAACGTTACAGTCTCGCTCGCTCGCGCTCTCTCTCACACACACACACACACACACACACGCACACACACACACTCACTCACTGTTGTTGGCACATTGACTGAGTCATCAGATGTTGCGTTTCTATTGTTGTTTTTTAGTCAGGCATCGTACGATTTTTCACACTGCAGGTTTCGACCCAGAAGATCTGATAGTGTCAGACCTGAGGAGCCTTAAGACCATCGTAAGGGCAATTAAATGGCCATCAGTGAGCATGTCAGACTAAACTATGCAAAACTGATGATTTCTCCCGACAACCAAAGAAACACCAAAGGATACCTGAAATTTGTCTCAGACGTCAGAAACGTAGTGAAAATCGTACATTGTGAACCAGGCATAAAGGGGGTAGTTCACACAAAAATAAAAATTCTCTCATAATTTACTTACCCTCATGCCATCCCAGATGTGAAGGTGTTCTGCTGAAGGAAGAAAACCAAACGAAGATTTTTAGAAGAATCTCTCAACTCTGTAGGTCCATAAAAAGCAATGGGATGGTGATCAACACTTTATAGCTCTAAAAAGCACAGACAATCATTAAATAAGTTATCCATAAACGAGTGGTTTAAGTTATTCTCGAATGTCATCTCGTTTGACGTATTTACCATTTAATGGGAATTCGCCCATGAGCAAAGATGGCAGCCTCCGTTTCGCTAGCTTTCTGGGAACCCTGCACTAGCTGAACATAGTCATAGAGATGAATGGGGATGCTAACGGATAGCTCTCTCCAGGTATTTTATAGCTCCATTAACTGTCATCATTACTACATAACTAGCCCACAAAAACAAACAGCACATCAACTCTGTTTATGAGGAGGGAGCTGTTTAGCCAATACAGATGAATGAGAAACAAGAGAGTAAAAAAACAATATCCATTTTTTTATCACAATATACCAAACATAATGAATAAAGAACTCTTCCTCGACTCTACATCCAAGAATTCTCCAGCTGCACAAAAAATAAACTCCAGCCACTTGTCTTGCAATACAAACACAAATTATACGATATTCCTCCTCCATCGAAGTGTAAAAATTCAAACCAGCTGGCCCACAAAGAGGGTCATTAGGAATAGGGTTTGAGGAGTCGAGGAATATAAAATATACTTTATCACCATGTTGTTTGCTAATTGATGAAATTGTTTCATGTGAATAACAGTGGGCCGGAGAGAGGGGAAAGAAACTTGTCTTGATCAAACTTATAGCCAGCCCTCAGCCAGTACATATGCAATCAGAGAAGAGAATTTGAGTGTTTGTGATTAAAGATTATGCAAACCATTTTTTTTATAATTTTTTTTTTTTTAACGTGCATTTAGAATAAAAACAGCAAAATCCAATAACAAAAAAATAAGAACTGTAAATTTTGAAATCATGATGACTTGGTTGTATGGGGTTATTTTTTGCTTGACCATGACAATGCGATTACGTCAAGCGAGAGGCCACGTCAACAGAGTCCCCTTGTGGACACACATCGGAGAACGACCGGAAGTAAACAATTATAATGAAAAGGACTTTAAATATTGATCCATTTCTCACCCAAGGCAATCGTTTAGCTTTAGAAGACAGTAATTTAACCACTGGAGTCATATGGATTACTTTTACAGTGATTGTCTGTGCTTTTTTTAGCTTTAAAGTGTTGATCACGATCCACTTGCATAGGAACTACAGAGCTGAGAGATTCTTCTAAAAAAAATCTTCATTTGTGTTCTGCTGAAGAAAGAAAGTCATACACATCTGGGATGGCATGATGAGAATTTAATTTTTGTGTTAACTAACCCTTTAACTGTACACTGAATGACATTTGAACATTTGGGGAAAATTAAAGTTGACAGTTGGGAAAGAGCAATGAGGTCAAGAAGCTCAAGACCTAGACCAGGGGTCGGCAACCTATGGCACGTATGCCAACATTGGCACGTGGAGGGGTAATCACTGGCACGTCATCAACAGCGAGCGAGGAGAAGACTATATTATTTATATAAATTCCGCACCTGCATTCTAATCCACATCTTGAAGTAATCCGTCCTCATGAGCATGCAGCGTGTTTTCATGAGCTGAACGGGAGGCTAAACAAAAAGTTAAAATGTAACAATAATGCAGTATACCCAACAGACTCATGCAGCGCGTGCAAACCATTTGTGGATCACAAGCCGGCAGCACTTCACTTCTGGTTAATTGTGCAAGTGAACGCGCCCAATTTGCTTCGGTCAGGCGTGTGGATGACAGCCTGCAATCCATGATTAATTTGTTTCTGTTTGCTTTCAGAACACATAAGGAAAACACCAATATTAATCCTTAAGATTTTGTATACATGTACACCATCCTTAAACCATGGTCACACTCAAAATTACATTAAACGATTAAAAGAGAACACATAAACCCACATTGGGTTTCTGAGCAAAAAAATCTGAGCCATAGACCATGAAAATAAAAAAAAATTGCACTCCATATCAAAAAGGTTTGCGACGAGTAAAGATGCTGACTACCTCCCATGGAGTCGTGAGCTCAAATCCAGAGCATCCTAAGTGACTCCAGCCAGGTCCTCGTGGTCACTATAATGTGGTTCTCCCTCTCGGTGGGTAAGTTGTGCGTGGATGCCGTGGAGAACAGTGTGAAGCCTCTGCATGTGCCATGTCTCCGCGGTAACGTGCTCAACAAGCCACATGATAAAATATGCAGATTGACATCTCAGATACAGAGGCAACTGAGATTCATCCTCCGCCACCCGGATTGAGGCAAGTCACAAAGCCACCATGAGGAGAGCGCATTGGGAATTGAGCATCTCAAATTGGGGAGAAAATCCCCAAAAAATACAGAAATAAAATAAAGGAAAAAGACAATAGTGCAGCAGACAAACAGATGATAATGCCTGATATGGGGGGACTGAGCTTTTCTGCATAACGCGCCGGCTCATTTTAGCCATTCAGCACGTTTCGCGGCCAACCCACTGGCCCGCTCGGTTCTCCCGATGGCCAGTCCACCCCTGATCGGCCCCAAAGTGTGACAGCCCACCGGGAAAATGCCCAGTATGCCAGATTACCAGTCCAGTCCTGGCAGTGATTATCATAAACAAATAGAGATGGGGTGATTGGGCAGAAACATTTCAGCATGAGACCGAACAGACCTTGGCAACTCCGACTCCAGTGAAACGTGCCTCCAGCAGCTCCTGCCTGCGAGGATCCAAGCTGTGCAATTCCTCCATCATGGCTGCAAGAGAGAGAGGGAGAGAGTTTGAATTTGCATTATGTAGCCATAGTGATGCTGACAGATTAACAGGACAGTAATGCGTGTGACATGTTGAATCATGTGTCCCCAATGCATATTCTCAAGACCATTCTGAGATGTCATTACTCAGCCCTCCCCACCTCAATCATTAGCTCACTCACTCCTACCCAAAGCCACATCTTAGAAGATCCTAAATGGTGAAAAACATCAAGATCATGCAAGATCTTTGGACACAGACACATTGAAATCCATGTAATCTATAGGCTAATTCATTTAATAACAGTTTCTTGTTTGCAACAACAAAGATTGGCCTGCTCATTTTTAACCAAATAATATATTGCATAACCGTACAATATAATTAATATCAGTGGAAGTGAGTGAGGGAAAAAGAAAAACCAAAAAATATTCCAAGAAATTTAGATACCTCACCTTTACACTTCTTAACTATCCAACCAAACTATTAAGAGCCACCAGTTATTTTTAGTTAAATTAAATCCACTGCACGTCAAACAAGTTTTAAACCTCCACTTTCACAATATAAAATTCCCAATAATAAGTAAACATTTTTCTGTATACTGTCTGTTTTTTGTTGTTGTTTTTTTACTGGATCACTTGATGAATTAGAGTGGCTACCAAGCGAACATTCGACCAGCATCTTTAGAGGTGTGATTGATTAAAATGATAGCTAACTTTATAAGAAATCCAGTAGAAATAATATTTTATACAAATAGGGTCATAAATGATCGAAACAAAAGAAAGTATATCTAAATATCATCCAAGTATCTCTTTATCCCTGGGTTTTGATTCCATTGTCTGATGTTCCTTTACAACCCTGCAATATCCTCGCTTAACCTCCTTTAACTACACATCTGCGTTTGTACCTGTGATATCGATGTCGTTTCTCCCTCTTGCGGTTTTATTTGATCTATTTTCCCGAACTGTTCTCCTCCTGTGGTCTCCCGTCTCGCCCTTCCCGTCTCAGCCCGACATCTCTGCGCTAGGCCTCAGCCGAATCCCCGACCTCACCTGCGCTCGGTGCCTGCTGTGTCGTTAGGGGACGCCAGCTCCGCGTCCTACTGTGGGCCGAGGACCGCGAGACCTCAGAGACCTTGTTATGTGACTTGATCTCCCGAACCCGCCTTTCTCCGCTGGCGTTATACAATATCTATTTTCTACCCTATTTAAGGCATGTGGCACCACGCAGGAGATTCACAGCAAACTCCCCTCCAAAATGATTAAATTAACTTCGAAAGGAATAAATCTTGATGTTGTTCTGTGATATTTGGTTTCTCTTGTTTGTCTTCGCTGCTCCGGGTCAACACCGAACCGGCATCAAGTCCTGGAATGAGAAATCAACTCTTTAAAATCCGTTTCGCCTGAACATGACCTTTGGGAAATATCGGAAGATGTGGACTAAAATAATCCTTACTCCACTCCGATCCGCGAAATCACAATCGATTAAGTTCTCAAATTTGTTCAATGTAAACAATAATCGGTAAATCTCAAATTATCTCGTGAGATTGTGCAAGACTTTTCTACCTCTCGGCCACGCCCATTGCCACTATCCAACACTTATCAATTAAAACTTATCTATTTTTTTTAATTATGTGTTTTAAGCAGTGTGTAGGCAGTAATGTTAAAAAGTCGTTCATAAAGTACACTGGTAAAACCATGGTACTATCAGATGTTAATACCATACTTTGAGTAACCATATTTATATACAATATAGCCTACAGTATGTCCAAAAATCATGGTAGCACCAAGGTAAGATTTATAAACATTTTGCAAAGCTCTGAAGTCAATACTTGGTATATATGTGCTAGGAGACAAACGTTATAGCCAAATAACCTACATCTAACCTACTAATAAGTGATGACATTGAAGTACTTTGTCATCTATAATATTCAATACTATGACATCCAATTGTCGCTATATGTTTACAGATCCTTACATGCACTAGATCTTTTTCAGCTTTTTGCTTGTGGGTTGTACACTGTAGATTCATTATGGTACGTTTGAAAGAAAATTAAAGGGATACGTCACCCAAAAATGAAAATTCTCACATCATTTAGTCACCCTCATGTCATCCCAGATGTGTATGAAGTTGTTCTTTTGCTGAACGCAAAGATCTCAGCTTTGTGGGTCCATACAATACAAGTGATTGTTGACCAGATCTTTCAATCTCCAAAAATCACATAAAGTAATCCATATTACTCCAGTGTTTAAATTCATGTCTTCAGAAGTCTTATGATAGATGTGTGTGAGATTTTAAGTCCTTTTTTACTATAAATCTCCACTTTCACTTTCAGAATGTAAGAGAATGTGAAAGTGGAGATTTATAGTAAAAAAAAAAAAAGACTTACATATCGATCATTTTCTCACCCAATTGATTGCATTCAAAATATATACTGTAAATTATACCATTGAAGTCGTATGGATTCATTTTATGCTGCATTTATCAGACGCAAGATATTCTTCTAAAAATCTTAATTTGTGTTCAGGATAAGAAAGATAGTCAAACACATCTAGGGTGACATGAGGGTGAATAAATGAATTTTCTTTTTGGGATGAACTATTCCTTTCATTTTTAATCACTCCGTTATGTGTCCTGTGACACTCTTTTGAAGGGGATCAGTAAATTGAATAAGTGTTGTGAGGGTGTTTTGAGCAGATGTAGGATAAAGGGCATAGAAACTGGAAGAGGAAAAACACCTAGATCAAGTTAAATACATTTGATACAGTGACTCATTTAGTCAAAGATTAGGTTGTTAGTTTTATGTTGTTTCTCATATTGGTATCATGTTAGATGTTGCAGTGCATGTGCACAATGACAAAAAAAGAAATAGTTATCTTTAAAATCATGAGCTTCATGCAACCTGTTCAATTAAGAATTGTAATACTATGAACGTATTGACAGAGCACTTGTAAGGTTAAACACAGGTCTGTCATATACAGTAATTTTGCCATTCCAGTTTAATTAATTTTTTTATTGTAAAATACTGTCCTTGCATGTATCAGAAGTAGGGAAGTGCCAGGGTGTTTGACTAATTGACTAGTCATCTAACAACTGACTAGTTGGGGTATTGGGGATTAGTGGGTTCTGTTGGGGTAGACTACTAACATTAATATTTTTAGTGGTGGTTTTAATGGGAGATGCAATTCTCAACTAACGCAACTTTTTAGAGAAAGCTTTTGTGATAACTTGCTGCACTTAGCGTCCATATATCCTCTGAAACGCACCTGATTGGGATCAAGTAAACATTGCACAGCCTAATTATACATTATTATCCTTATCACAGACTAACTGACTAGTTGTTCAAACTACTGACCGACAAGTCTTATGACAATTGGTAGTTTTGCACTTCCCTAATCAGAAGGATGTATATTCATGACAATGCTAATGTAAATTAATAGCTAATAATAACACTAATATTCTTGATGGGTCCTTTAAAAAAAAAGTCATTTTTGTTCTTATCAACCACAAAACTAACAAGAACTTCATTAAACCCAAGGAGCCAATAAATAATGGTAAAAGGGGGAAAAACTATAAATGTAAAGTGTCTTCAGTTGCTTTTAAACTGATAAGATAACAGTCAGAGAGAAGCTTTGGCATTTATTTTACACCATCCTGTAGTTTATTAATAAGAGTATAAGTCTTTAAAAAGTCTGTAAGATGGACAGACAGTCTGAAGTCCGCTTGTGATTCATGAGACCTGAAGTCCTCCATCAACATTTCCCAGTAGGCTGCATAAGGCTGAGTCATGATCTTCTTGAGCATACTTTCATATCGAATACATCAGCACTGCAATCCTCTAAGCTGTAGCAACCTGTCCATCATTCTAAAAATGGCTCATCGTTCAGGAGTCATGACACAACATTGTAAGATTCTCATGGATCAGCTCAGACATCGATCTCTCCAATTAAGCAGACTTGATTCTAATGGGGTGCCAGTGCCTTGCGATACTTGCATTGTACCCAAACTCTGTACATAGTCAGCTGCTTTCCTCTGTTCACCTGTAAGCGCCGGTCCACTAAGTTTTGCACCTTCTCCAGACCAGCACTGGAGAACAGATCATGCAGCTCATCTGGAATAAGATATGCAGAAAGGAAGACGACAAATTGAATGACGGAATGTCAGAATCACTCAAAAATCCCTGTAAATGTGTGTCATCATATTGCATCCATATTTGGCAATAATTTATTGAGCAACCTTGATTTATCAAGAGAGGTTTTGGTATGATGAAAGAGTGTACATTTGTTACATTCAAGAACGTGCATTTACCTTGTGTGAAAAAATAGACGCGTGTTCCATCGCCTCTAACGTAGAAATTTTCAGACAAGCACCTCCCTGATTTAGTAAAGAGTAAGCAATTATTTGTGCACACTCACTATGCAGTCAGACAGAGCTAAACCAGCCAGTAAGCCAATTATCTCCATGACAGGCATGATCTACTGATCCTCTGATTGGTGAGCAAACACACCAATATGTATGGAATTCTTAGTATGGAATTCTAAGAAAAATCCATACATCTTTAATAATGTATGGACTTTCCACAATGGCATACCTTTTTTGAAACGAAGCTGTGCCATGTCATAGCGGCCGTAGTCTCTCAATAAAAGCACTCCTCCAGGTTTCAGCAATCGTGCTAAACTATTAATAGAGCTCTGCATCCTGAAAGAGAACGAGTTAATTTATTGATTAGTGGTCCGAAAGACACATCAAAATATCCATCATCCTGTGGCCAATGGACACATATCCATTATATTATTAAGGTGTAATGTACTGTCAGTATCAGGGTCGTGATCATCCTGCGTTTATTTTGGTGATGATGATCGGCTAACTTTAACATTTTCCACTAATACATGGCTACTTAAATAAATGGACAAGAACTAGTTAAGAGTTTAAATTATTTAATATGTGAGAAGGAAGTTTTATGAATCACTCAATCACTGGTTTGCCTGGAACAATGATCAACTATACAGTTTAGCGAATTCAATTATCCCCAAGTGGTAACAAATACATTTCGCAGCCTTCGTTTGCCATATTTTGAAGGATGCATCGTGTGCATCCTTCACGGCTTTTAATCACCCACAATCCTTTGCACACTATATTAATTATTGCTGAAATCAAGTCACGTGACCACGGAGGCGGAAGCCTTTATGACGCAGCATACTTTTTTCTCCCTCTTCAAGTTTTGATTTGCATTTGCATCAATAACAATATGTAGAACAATAAAAAATGCAAGTATTAGACAATACAACAAATTAGTAGATACAAAGTACAAAAAATAAATAAAATTAATAAAAGGCAATTACATGAATGTTTTTACAAGTCTAGGGTTCAGTTTTTTTTTCATATTTGAAAGGGTTTATATATAAATTTGTATAATTTTTACTGTACATGTGAAGTCACTCTAGCTTTTTGAATAATAAAAAAAAAAAATGGCTAAAATAATCTAGATTAAGGACATATTTCTCGTTTTCTGAAGTACATGAGTTTTCTAAACAAAGTAAAATAGCACATGGTTCAAAGAATATGGTTAGCCATAAGCTCTTACGAGACTGTCTCAATCTAGCGCTGAATGCTGAGGAGTCTAGACCATACCGTCAACATTTGGGTACCAAAATCTGGGAGACGTATACATGTATACAAATACATGTATATTTAGTTTTTTTCACCAGAGCACCAGCTGAGTCTTCTCCTCCCATCTACCAGTGATGCTTGATTTATCTTCCCGCATCTATTACCTGCGCAGATATCAACAGTGAAACTGGGTTGTAGGTTGCCAGGTTGAGATCACAAATGGGTTGAAATTTGTTTGATGTGTCGGTTGTGTAAGTAGGATGCGTTTCATACAAATCTGGCAACTGGACAACCTTGGAATAATATATTGATGTGATTATTCATATAACGAGGTTTGGGCCATACAAATTACAGGAGTTTCCCGGGAGAAATAACAAAACGGGAGGGGGGCGGGAGAGTTGACAGGTATAGCCTAGACTACAGCCTCAGGACTGGTCTAGGAAGGACACAGCCTAACTAGGCTGCAGCCTTCCATTTGAGAAAAACCCTCAAGCTTGCTCGTCACTAGCAGTGTTGGGTAAGTTACTCAACAAATGACAAATTGGGTAAGTTACTCCACTACAAATGACTACTTCTCTAAAATCTAATCAGATTACTTAACTGATTCCATTATTTAAAAAGCAATCACATTACTAAATATTTTAAGTTACTTTCTAAAACATTATCTTAAAGTTTTTGGTTTTCCGTTCAAATTAAAAGTCTATATTTAGGGCACTTTGAACTTTTTTTTTTTTTTTTTTTCAAATTCCATGTTTTCTGTTTTATTTACTCTGAATTCTGAGTTTTAAAGTTGAATTACATTTCATCATTAATAAGCTGTCATATAAAAATAATGTATTGATGAAAACAGAACAATTACTTTTCAACATATCATTGCATGATTTTTTTTATCAAATACTGTGCATCCGGAAAGTATTCACAGCGCTTCACTTTTTCCACATTTTGTTATGTTACAGCCTTATTCAAAAATGGATTAAATTCATTATTTTCCTCAAAATTCTACGCATGAAATTATGTGAGAAAAAGTTTTTTCCACTGTTGGAAGGGTATGCCTCTTGGTCAAAGATCTTGTAGTTTGTGCACCTCGTCTGAGATCTGTTGTGTAGTATGTGCGCTGCTATAGTACAGAGAGATTCAGGTAGTCTGATAGTCGTGTAGAGAATGCACGGCTTTAGGTGCTCAATGAAAACAAATCACTTCAGGCATTGTACACAAAATATGTCACTGCTCACTCAGGGTGTTATCAAAACATACTTTTGAGGATGCAGGGCAGAGAGCACGAATATGAGGACAATGACATCCAGACTCTGGTCTGGAATCGGATACTCTGCAGACATGTCACTCATATCATGGACGAAAGCGTGACAGCGTGACAGGTCATACTCTGGATTCGACTGCCAAAAAATAAATAGAAACAATCATAAATCAACACCCAATATGAATGCTGAATATGGATTTAGAATTAATAAGGCAGCCATGTGTCATTTTCTCTCACTTACTTTGACATGGTCAACAGCTGTGCTGGAGAAATCACAACAGTAAACATAGAGTCCTGGGTCACTGTAAAACAGAAAGTGAAAATGCCCTTTTATTACATTTATGCATTTGGCAGATGCTTTTATCCAAAGCGATTTACAGTGCAATTATTACAGTGACAATCCCCCCGGAGCAACCTGGAGTTAAGTGCCTTGATCAAGGACACAATGGTGGTGGCTGTGGGGATCGAACCAGCAACCTTCTGATTAACAGATATGTGCTTTAGCCCACTACACCACCACCACTCTCTGTTAACACTCTCTGTTTATCTGTTCATATGTGACACAAACACTGAAGATAGGGATCTAGTTGGTTTATATCTGAACTCACTCACTTGTTAGTTTTCAAAATGGGAAAGACTGTATTGCCTACTCCACATCCTACCTAAAAACAAAAACACACACACACACACACACACAAAAAGCCAAAGGGTGAGTCTTTCTATCCACTGTACTGTCGACACATTAAATCATATCTTGCATTTAAGAACACACCTCTAGGATACGATAGGATGCTGAGGCTCCAGGAAATTCTGCATCTGTTTGAGATGAGGGAACATCTCCACCATTTGATAAAAGTTTGGGTTCTTGATCTGTGGTTCCCTTCTCTCTATTGTCCTGTGGAACCTTTTGTTGAGGGGCAAGCTCAGGGAACTCTGTAAAGAGCCAGTGGCGATCCTTGAAAAAGCGGTTTTCGTGTATGGTGTAAAAATCGTTCCAGAACTCATTGGCCCTGCTGTCAAACTTCTCTGATGGAAAAATATGAACGAAGAGAGGTTAAATGTAGAGGTAGATTGGGTTTTACAGTCAAGATGATCAACTAATGTTTACCAATAATTATTAAATGTGAGATAGATCATTTAGATTAGAGTCACTCTATTCTATTTGGTACAGAGATAAATCATATTTTTTTTAAAATATATAAAATAGCCCTGATCCTAATGTATTCATACCTTGTGTTTCTGCTGGGAGAGGTTGACAGTTTTCCTGAACTTTTTTTCTGGCAGCATCCTCCTGCTCTACTGACCACTCCACATTATCCCTACAAGAGGTGAAAGCCAGATGTCAGAGTGAGTGAAAAACCAAGAAAACTGGGGTTTCGTGATGCTTCAGAGCATAGAATTACAAAATTTGTAAATTCCCTGATATTTCCAGGTTCTCCATAAATATGTGTACAATCCCTGCTCAAATAAACAGCTAAAGCCAGCCTAAGATGTTTGGCTGGTCTTCGCTGGTTCAAGGTGTCCTCCCAGCCTTTTCAAGCTGGTGCTCAGATGGCTTAGCTAGGAGGCCAGCTGGTGCCCCAAACCAGGCCACCAGGTAAGACCAGCCTGACAGCTTAGGCTGGTTTTAGCTGTATTTATTTTTTAAATTGATTTTTTTTTCTGTAACAATATACAATAAGGTTCCATTTGTTAACATTAGTCAATTCATTAGATATTAAGGAACAATATTTTACAGCATTTGTTAATCTTTGTTAATGCTAGATAATACAAAAAAAATTGTTCATTGTTAGTTCATAGTGCATTAACTAATGTTTACATGTAAAAAATGTATTACTAATAATGTATCTCATTATTTACTCACCCTCATGCCATCCCAGATGTGTACTACTTTTAGATTTTTTGAAGAATATTTCAGCTCTGTAGGTCTTTTCAATTCAAGTGAATGGTGACCAGAACTTTGTAGCTTAAAAAAAATCACATAAATGCACCATAAAATAATCCATATGACTCCACTCCAGTGGATAAATCTGTATCTTTAGAAGTGATATGATAGCTGTGGGTGAGAAACAGATCAATATACAAGTCTTTTTTTTAACTATACATCTCCAGTGGAGATTTATAGTAAAATAGACTTAAATATTGCTATGGTTCTCACCCACACCTATCAAAATAGATATAGATTTAACCACTGGAGTCTTATGGATTATTTTTATCCTGCCTTTATGTGATTTTTGGAGCTTAAAATTCTGGCCACCATTCACTTGCATTGTATGGACCTACAGAGCTGGAATATTCTTCTAAAAATCTTTCTGTGCAGCAGAAGTCATAGATTTCTTGGATGGCATGATAATGCAAGGATTTTCATTTTTGTGTGAACTACCCCTTTAAACAAGATTAATAAATGCTGTAAAAGTATTGTTCATTGTTAGTTCATGATAACTAATGTTGTTAACAAATGAAACCTTATTGCAAAGTGTTGCCATTTTTTCCAGCAAGGGTGTGGAATGTTTTGGATCACCACAAACATTGACCTAATCCTTTCCCGAATACCCATAATACTTGCTGAATTTAGCTTTGAGCTATCTGTCTTCTAAGACAAATATTGACGTTCTGGTCGAAAAATCCAGAAAATAAAGACAAACTCACTAGTAGTGTAAGTTCTTGAATTCTGGACTGGAGTGTGTGAATAAGAGCTGTACAACTTACCACGCGTTGTGCTGAAACACCTGACGCGGGTCTGTGAGGAAGCGAGTGCCAAACTGCGGTCGTTTCTGGTCTTCAGCTGAATTCTCCGTTGGTCCATTTACAGTTTCTGGCATTTTTTCTCCGGTGGAAGACTCAGCAACAACCTCATGAGCCGCCATGGTCACACGAACCGGATACACATGGTTGTTCAGCCTAGTTTAGTTAATCACCAGGAAATATCGCCACCGATCGACCGTTCTTAGTATAGACTGTTCGTTATGAGGCATTTTTAGGGGATACCCAAAAAGGAAATTCTGTCAATATTTACTCACTTCCACGTCATTCTAGATTAGAATACAAAAGGATAATTTTTTTGTGAGATTTTCAAAGGGATGGTGATGAAAAAAAGAGAGAAAATTATCACATTTTTTACTCACCCTCATACCACCCCAGATATGTATGACTTTATTTCTTCTGCTGAACAGAAACAAAGATTATTAGAAGCATTTTCAGCTCTGAATGTCCATACAAGGCAAGTGAATGGTGACCAGAACATTGAAGGTCTTTAAATCTCCCAATTCACTTTCACATTCTTCTTTTGTTTTTGGGGAATTTGCATTCATTGTGACCCACACCTATCATATAGCTTTTGAAGAAATGTATTTAACCACTGGTTTTGTATGGAATACTTTATGTGCTTTTTGGACCTTCAATGTTCTAGCCACAATTCACTTGCATTTTATGGACATACAGATCTTAAATGCTCTTCTAATAATCTTTGTTTCTGTTCAGCAGAAGATAGTAAGTCATACACATCTGGGATGGCATGAGGGTGAGTAAATGATGAGAGAATTGTCATTTTTGGGTGAACTATACCTTTAAGCCATACAATAGCTTTGTGTACTGTGTAAGGAACAGACCAAAAACATTATTATACACAGAAAATTCAATGTATCATTATTGTCAAGTGCACAAAAGAACAGATCATTCATATATTACCTAGTAAGTAGCAACAACAACAACAACAAATCCCTTCACATTTCATATCCATACACATCCATTATCCCATTACCAAAAAATATAATTGTTCACAAACTGCATGACATGACATTAAAAGCAATGGTTATATTTACAGGGTGGCATGGTGGCTCAGTGTGTGGCACTGTCACCTCTCAGCAAGAAGGTCATCAGTTCGAGTTCGCTCAACCTGGGCCTGCATGTTCTCCCCATGTTCCTGTGGGTTTCCTCTGGGTGCTCCGGTTTCCCCCACAGTCCAAAGAAATGCAGGTCAAATGAAGGAATTGGGGAAAGGCTCCAGCACAGCCCGTGACACTGCATAGGTCAAGTGGCTTTAGAAGATGGATGGATGATTATATTTGGTCAATCAACACATATGCTATTGTTCTGGATAGCTAATGAAAAAATTATGAACATGACCAGAGAACCTCTCGTGCTATTGCTGCCAGAGGAGTTCAGTGAATATTGCTGGTAGGCTACTCAACAACTGGCAGGTGAGCTGAATGGCTTTTATTGTAGGTTTGAAAAGTCCACAGTTACACCTCTCCCCCACTCCACAACCATCTTTAAACAACCACCTTCCCCCTCTGACACGCTGTCACCCCCCATCTCTGACCCCTCATCTGCACTCAAGATCTGTGAAGAGGATGTGAGCCACCTCTTCCAAAGGCAGAATATCAGGAAGCTCCTGGCCCTGACGGTGTGTCACCATCCTGCCTGAAAATCTGTGCAGACCAGCTGGCCCCCATCTTCACACAGATCTTTAACAGATCACTGGAGCGGTGTGAAGTTCCCTCCTGCTTCAAATGCTCCACAATCATCCCGGTCCCCAAAAAACCCTCCATCTCTGGACTAAATGACTACAGGCCTGTCACCCTGACATCTGTAGTCATGAAATCCTTTGAAAGACTGGGTTTGGCCCACCTGAAGGACATTACAGGACCCTTGCTGGGACCCCTGCAGTTTGCCTACAGGGCTAACAGGTCAGTAGATGATGCAGTCAACTTGGGACTGCATTTCATCTTGCAACACCTTGACGCTCCATGGACATATGCAAGGATCCTGTTGTGGACTTCAGCTCGGTGTTCAACACCATCATCCCAGACATCCTCAGCACCAAACTCACCCAGCTCACTGTGCCAGCCTCCACCTGTCAGTGGATCACAAACTTCCTGACTGACAGGAGTCAGCAGGTGAGACTGCGGAACATCACATCCAGCACCCGGACTATCAGCACTGGTGCCCCCTAGGGGTGTGAGCTCTCCCCACTGCTCTTCTCCCTTTACACCAACGACTGCACCTCAGGAGACCCATCTGTCAAACTCCTGAAGTTCTCTGATGACACAACGGTCATCGGCCTCATCCGAGACGGTGATGAGTCGGCCTACAGACGGGAGGTTGATCAGCTGGCTCTCTGGTGCGGTCAGAAAAACCTGGAGCTTAACATGCTCAAAACTGTGGAGATGACTGTGGACTTCAAGAGGAGCCCCCTCACTCTGCCCCCCATCACCCTACTCAACAGCCCTGTGTCTGCTGTGGAATCCTTCAGGTTTCTGGGTTCCACTATATCCCATGACCTGAAGTGGGAGCCCAACACTGACACCATCATCAAGAAGGCCCAGCAGAGGATGTACTTCCTGCGCCAGCTTAGGAAGCTCAACCTACCTAATCCACTTTTACACAGCCATCATCCAGTCTGTTCTCTGCACCACCATTATTGTCTGGTTTGGATCTGCCACCAAAAAGGACAGGAACAGACTACAACGGACAGTCAGGACTGCAGAAAAGATCACTGGTGCCAACCTGCCCTCCATTCAGGACTTATACATTTCCAGAGTCAGGAAACGGGCAGGAAACATCACTGCAGATCCATCTCACCCCGGACACAACCTGTTCCAGCTTGTCCCCTCTGGTAGGCGCTACAGAGCAATGTACGGCAAAATCAACAGACACAGAAAAAGTTTCTTCCCACAAACCATCACTCTGATGAACAGCTGATTTCTGACTCGCAGTGTCAGGAACTATTTACTGGTTACTACTTATTATTTATTCATCATTCTCTATTTCAGAGCTGTTCATATTGTTATATTGTCATTTTGTATATACTGTATACCAATCCACCTACCTCAAGTCACAACTCCTGCACAAAATTACTTGTACTATTTATTCCAGCATCCTTTGCACTATGCTTCATTGCACTGTGTACATGTATGCATGTATGTGTACCTGTATATCACATCCACCTCCAGCATGTACATAATAATGACAATAATAATTTTACACTTGCATCCTTTGCACTCTGATCACTGCACTATTTGTCAATGTGTCTATATTTTTTTTGTTCATAGTGTGTATATTTGTGTTGTCTACACTGTAGCCTGTGTCTGATTTTATTTTATTATTGTGTTATAGTATTTTTGTATGAATAAGCACATCGTGAGTAATGTACAATCCTTAGTCAAATTCCTCGTATGTGTATTGAGCATTAAGTGTTTTAATGCAGTGTAGTGTTTAGAATTTTAATGCAAGGCCCATGGGTGTGCAACACTGTTCGTAAGCCAGAGTTTGTTGAAGGGAAATTATCTTTGTCTGCTTTGTAGGAAATTATAAAAGAAAATATTTTGCTGACATACCACACACACTGACCTAAGAGAGGAAATGGCAAAACTGTCATCTATGAAAGCGCTTGACTTTTGCTTGTGTTCTCTAGAAGGAAATTATAAAAGGAAATAATAGCAAACACCCTCTATTACACATTGTACTAAACCAAACTCCACCCAAGCCTGAGAAGCAGTTAAATCCTTTTGAGAACCCCTACATTTCTTGTTCAGCATTAAACCTCATTCTAAACCTCACACTTACTTACTAACAGTCATGTTCACTTAAAATGTCTCATTTAAGTAATAGATTATTAATCATAATATTTAAGATGACAATTGTGGGACAAAAAATATTTTACCAAGGTATCTTTAGCGTAAACTGCACAGTTCTTACAGTAAAGTATCGTATATTTCACAAGTACCAGTATTCAGAGCATCACTGCTTTCTAGAAGAATTTATCAGTTTTCAATGCAAGTGAATGGGTACCAAAATTTGAAGCTCCAAAATGCACATAAAGGCAGCATAAAAGTATTCCATACAACTCAAAAGTGATATGATAGGTGTGGTGAGAAACAGATCAATATTTTTTTTTCTATAAATTCTCTTCCCTTCCCAGTAGGTGGCGATATGCATGAAGAATGCAAATCACCAAAAACAAAAGAAGAATGTGAAAGTGAAATGAGGAGACCGTTAGTAAAAAAGGACTTAATATTGATCTGTTACTCACCCGCACCCATCATATCCCTTCCAAAGTTATGGATTTAACCACTGAAGTCTTATGAATTACTTTTATGCTGCCTATGTGCTTTTTGGAGTATGGACCTATGAATGGACCTACAGAGCTGAAATATTCTGCTACAAACCTTTGATTGTGTTCAGCATAAGAAAGAAAGTCATACACATCTGTGATGTCATTAGTGTGAGTAAATGATTAGACCATTTTTTATTTTTGGATGAACAATCACTTTGTTTAAAAGTACTTAAAATTGCTTAAGTACTTAAAAAAACAAGACCTGTAGTGCAACACAAAAAGTGATTAGTGGAGGAAAGTACAGTAAGGAAAGAATAGTTTAAAATTCTCACATTAAGCAATTTAAGTCACACCAGTCGCACATCAGCATTGTCATATATGCTGTATTATATCTAAGATATTAAAGACACATACAGTATAACAATATATATTATTCTCAAGATATCATATTCTCTTCCATCATCACTGTACGAAAATAAAATACAACAGGGCTCAACAGAACCTTACAATCACTACCGTGGCAACAAAAGTATCAGAATACTTCAATGAAATTCCAGTGTATATTATACATGATCATGGCACTGTTTAATGGCTGAATCTGACTGGTTGACACATGTTCAAAAGCTAATTAGTGGACCCTTTTTACATTTTCAGGTTTGGAATGCGGAAGTAAACTATTGCATGGTAAGCTTCTATAGAGGCGAATGGGTATGAATATTAATTTGGCTTCAACAGGAAAAGAAAAGATCCACTATTACATTTCATGAACTTTCCACAAGAGAAAAAAATAGAGAGTGTTGGATTTTGACAGTAAAAAGAGAAAAAAATTTAAAATTGACTTTCAGCAACTATATCAGAAACCCCAATCGCAGCTATGGTAACTAGTATAACACAAAGATTAATGTTACAAATTTGCATTTGCTAGATTTAAGGTGCAAAAATGCATCACAATGTGTGAATAAGCTCCATTACACACCAGTGAAATAGATTTGAGCTTGCTGTCCACATTACAGCTCTCTATATCACCTTGCTACAATTTTTTCAAGTTTCAGCTTGGATTGTTTCTAAGCAAGATACTTAAGTTATAAGCAAGCGCGTCCTAGAGACGAAAACCTGAAAAATGTCTTAAGATAAACATGTACATGTGGTAATTGTGCTATACGTGGTTGACTATGTGCAGTTATTGAAAATGTAATACTTATATTACCATTTGAGATGTGCATTACATTTCCAATAATACAATGGTTTGTGTAGCATGACTGTTCACACATGCCACTGTTTTTACATGTCACCCGTAATGCCTTATTTCCACACTTAGGACTTTTTAAAAAATGAGTCGTATGTCAATATTTGACAATCTAAGTGTATTCCTATTAGTGCAATATTTACATAACTGCATTTATCCTCTCGGTTCTTGACAGACACAAGATGAATCCAGCTCTGATTGTTTGAGAAACTGTTTATGAGATGATCATTAGCCATCTTTGGCAGAAGCAGATGAGATGTCATTCATTACTGCCACGATATGCTACATTTTGGAAGGTGCTGGTGGCTCCCTTGTAGAGCGGATTATTAGCCTAAAAGACAAGAGAGAACTTCATTAATGACAAGTGTAAACCTCTTAGTTATTAATAGTGAAAGCTTACAAGATGGTGTCAAAATTGATTTGAATGATGTTGACAACCAAGAAGCGTTTACTGCAGGGTTTAGGGAGATATTTTCTTAATTCTCTTATCTATCTTAAGTGTTTTTGCAAAATCATGTCACATTTCCAGTAAAAACGTTCTGGTATCTATGATTGTGCCATTTGTGCGTGCAGGATGGTTTGAGAGGAAGAGATAAGCTGATAATACTTGCTAATAATACTTATCAGGAAGTGTCTGTTTTAGCTAATTGCTGATTTTTAACACTTAACTGCATGGGTGTTATACCAAACAATGTCTTTAGAGAGCCAGCATGTATATTTATCCAAAATGGTTCTACAAAAAAAAAAATGCCCAGATAGTGTCACATTTTCAAAACATTTTCAGGATGATTAGAAAAGAATAGAATACGTTCTGATATAGTATTTTGATGTTCTATTTTTTCATAAATCAAAGAGATGATGCAACAAATATTAAAACAGGATTCATTACTTTCACGGTGAAATTTCTTTAGATGCAACTGGCTGTCAAATTCATATTGAGCAACACATAAGCTACACATATGTATTTTCTCAGGCACTTTTTGAGTCTAAATAGACTCACAACTTACATAATTTCAGTAGTATACCCAAATGACAATGGCCACATAATACTGTTCATGTGTTATAACTTGCTATAGTTTGCTTCTTCATCAAATATAAATGTCAAATGTGAATCAAGTCAGTCACTGACACATTAGAAGTATGAGTAAGAAATAGCTTGTACTGTATGTGTACAAGCATAGGGAATACTAAATATTCACCATTGTTGTTAATTCATTGTTGCTAGTCATTCATGTGATATAGTAGTAAATTGTATGAATATACTGTAGTACTCATTTGTCTTGTAATAAACAAAGAACTATATGTCATGTGATTGTTATACTATTCAAAAGAGAAAGGTAGAGGAATACAAAAGATGAGTGGGCATAACTCCTAAAAATGGATAGTACAGGGGGTGGAATGAGGCCCTGGGTCCCTACATATGCATTAAAGGGTTAATGAATATGTGAAACAGAACACTTTATTCAATGATAAATATGTTAATTAGTAGTATGTTACACTGCAGTGTGCTCTGTTGTATACTGTATATGTCACCGGTCCTATTCGATTCGCCCCGAGTAGGATTCGTACCGGCGACCCCCAGTCAGACATGCCAGCAAGGAGGCTATAATGCCAAGATCTCTAGCCTCGGTCACTCTTGCGCTCAGTTGCTCTTAAGGTCAGGAAAATGAGGGTTACACACTGCACAGCTATGTACTAGCTGATTACCTTAACACATATTTTGGCTGTTTTTTCAGCACAGCATTCCGAACATGCTATATACTGCAGAAATAATAAGAGTAGTATGGTAATTTGCTATATATAGTTTGTGTGTGTGTGTGTGTGTGTGTGTGTGTGTGTGTGTGTGTGTGTCTGTCTGTCTGTCTGTCTCACCGCTTCCCACTTAGCCTTGGCTTTCTCCTCCTCAAACTTGGTATATTCACGGCGGTCATGAACAGTGATCAGGAGCTTCCAAACCAAAAGTGCAGCCAGTCCCAGCAACAGAATAGCACCAGTCACAGCGAGAACAACCACCAAAACATCAGGACCCTTAGGACACTCTATGAAAATACACCAGCAATTACAGAAAGAATAAAGGGATTATTCATAAAGAAAGGTTCTGATCTTTGGTTTGATTTCTGGGTAAAGGAAAAGTGTGTAGTTTCTGCACCTCTAGCAGCATCAAACAGATTTACAAAAATATTGACAAGTCTCAGACACTTTATACTGTTCTTAATCACTTCCCTATCTTCCATTGCTCAAACAGGTAACCTCACTGTAAACTAATTCCATTGGTTGAGCCAATATTGTGCCTGCTCAAACAAAAAGATTGCAACACAATTAAACGTAGAAATTACACACTTTATTTTGACATATATTCAGTTATTCTGTCCACATATACTGTATGACATGTATTCTATTGCTTCTGTAAGTATGTGTTTTATCTCTGTGCCTTTTGGTGGGCAATATACCAGATGAAAGATATTTTTTATTTAAATTTAATGTACTGTTTCTACAATGTGCAAATGAGAAAGTTTGTTGGAAAAAAAAAGTCTGCGTTCTCTGTGGTGTGGACCCTCCGCTAAGCCCCGCTACCCGTAGTTACTTCTGCTAGCGCTGTCAAACATTGCTACTAGCGTTTGTTCTGCTGCTAGCAAACACTGAGAGAGAGGCCTTAGGATTTAATTAATTACAATAGGTATTAGTAGATGTCATCTGAGCTCACAATGCATTTACAGTATATCTAGTAGTTGTATATAGTCTATGGAACAAAATATGAAATTGGAATATAAATGTACAATGGAGAGGGTTGCTTCAGAATTAAATCAAATGCTTATCATGTTCAATTTTCCATAGCAATGTACATGCATGACGGTTAAAAAGAAAATCTTAAAATGTGTGAAAGGCATACCTTTACTTTGAACTTGGAAAATGTAGTTGGTGACGTGAAGTGAATCCGTCAGTCATTGTTTACATACAACAACGCTACGCGATCGCTTGTATTACTACTACACGACTACAGCAAGAAAATAGCTTTAAACGAACAACTTCAGCATTACAGCTCATCACAGCGACACAGAGGGACACAGAGCACAACACAAGGCACTTACCTCTTACTGGAGTTTCCACATTGGAGAAAAAGTACTGTTTCGGACATTGCGGTTTCTATAGTGAAAAACTCTTGCACGCCAGCTACCATGAAATAGGGAGAATTACCCCCACATGGACACCTATTTTTCCACTGAGAAAGCTGATCTCCAGAAAGCTGACAGCATCTCTGCTTGGGTGTGGCAACAGGTGATCACACACGCTCCGTCTCTCTCACTCGCTCGCATGCACGCACGCACACATCTATCCTTGTTTATCCAATAACTTGTTCGAAACAGTACAAGTCGTGATACTATTTCTGAAGTTTCATTTTTGAATTACTAACAAAGTCTTGGATGCATTATTTGGTTTGAACCAGCAATGTCAGATTCTGATCAGCCATGTTATAAAGTAGTTGCATGCACAAATGCGGCTTTATGACTCATTTTAATACCGTTCCTCATTTTTTGAAATTTACTTGTTCATTGAACTGTTGTATATAAGCAATATCACACTCGCAATCATGCTATATGGTCCTAAATCAGCACTGCTGTCATCACCTGTGGCCGAATCACAGCAGTACTGATGTAGGGCCATAACGCACGCTTGTTTGTGTGATTTTGCTTAATTATCACCCAAAAAATATTTTATAAAATCATGATTAAAATTTTTCCTTAAATAACCCAGTCCTATATTGTGTTTTGAGTTTTAAGTTAATCAAACTACTCAATAAGATCTTGCCTCAAGTGAAGTTTGGCAACTACATGTCACACCATAACCCCCCCCCCCCCCCCCCCCCCCCCCCACCTCCTCCTCTCACCTGGCTCTTTAACTAGATAGAGGAAGGATTTTCCACTGGCATCTTCATAATACTGGAAGTTCTGAACACAGTCGTTCTCATCCTTGTAGCTGCAGTTCACTGCATTCTTTTCATGAAAGACTGGAGAGAACAGAGGTTAAAATCAACTTCAAAAGTAAAACAACCAAACAAAATCCTTGCTTGACAGTAAGAACTTGAGGTTAACATTAATTGAAATTGTGGTAAATAATGTCATTATAATGGAAATAATGTTGTAGCTATTTAATGTAGCTTCAATTTATATATTGTGTCTGTGGCTTGGAGATGTATTTTGCTGCATGCATAAATTGCATTTTGAAGCATATGGAATCCAGTACTCTTCATTGGAATTTATACCCTAATGTGGTTGGGAGACACACAGTATACTGTGGATTGGTTGGATGTTGGTGATATATGTTGTAGGTGTTCTGGTTTGAGATTTGAGATTACCAAGCTCTTTCACTTGCAAAATCTCGTCTCTACAGATGTGATTACAGTTCTTCTCATACAGATCCCCTCTCTTATAGTGCTTACACTCGACACACTCCCTGCAGAAACACACAGACCCACATAAATCCAACTTGCATAAATGGATGAAAAGAAACACACACACACACATTCATTCAATCAATTTGAGCTCTAAAGGCACGGGGAATCTTGTAAAATTGATGGCAAGATGAATGCAGTATGTTATCAGAAAATACTGGCAGACAATTTGCATTCTTCTGTATGAAAGCTGTGCATGGGATGCTCTTGGACTTTCCAGCATAACAATGACCCTAAGCACAAGGCCAAGTTGACCCTCTGTGGTTACAACAGAAAAATGTGTTTTGGAGTGGCCATCACAGTCTCCTGACCTTAATATCATCGAGCCACTGTGGGGTGATCTCAAACATGCGAATCATTCAAGACGACCAAAGACTTTGCATGACCTGGAGGCATTTTGCCAAGACGAATGGGCAGCTATACTACCTGCAAGAATTTGGGGCCTCATAGACAACTATTAAAAAAGACTGCATGCTGTCATTGATGCTAATTGGGGGCAATACACACGTTTAGTTTACTGCAAAGACACACATAACCACAACACCGGATTTGCTGGTAATGGTCATATTGTCATTTATAGAGCCATAACAAACTGGAATAATTTTCCTCTTGATATCCATTTAATAAAAAAAAGAATATGTAGAGATATTTATTGGTATGCAGATGTCAGACTGAACAGAAGGAGGTATACTGTAATTGGACAAGTTTCTCAATATTGTATTCTGTTTCATATGAATCTTAATTATTTTTTAAATACTTTGGTTTTAATTAGTATTCCAACAAATTGTATGTTCAGGGGTGATAGGCTTTGAAATATATGGACACGAATGCTTTAAATTGTATATGTGCATTTTCTATATATATATATATATATATATATATATATATATATATATAGTATGGTAATTTAATGTATATGCAATTAAGTGTATGTAATATTATGTGAAGTATGTCATGTTTGGTCCCCAGGAAGATTAGCTGACTGCCATGGCATCCGCTAATGGGGATCCTTAAAAAACAATACACAGTATTAGGAACTAAGGGTATGCAGACTTTTGAACATGGGCCATTTCATTTTTTTCTTTGTAGCCATGTTTTGTTTTATGATTGTGCCATTTTGTTATAACATACATTGGAATATGATTCCCATAAGAAATAAAAGAAATGTGTTTTGCCTGCTCACTCATGTTTTCTTTAAAAATCGTACATATATTACCAATTCTCCAAGGGTATGCAAACTTTTGAGCACAACTTTACTGGGCAGAGTAACAGTCACAGTAACCATTCACTTTCATTGTATGGGAAAAAGATGCAATATAAAGTAAATGGTGACTGAGATTGACATACTGCCTAACATCCCCTTTTGTATTGATGACAAAATTGTATTTCTTCAAAGCAAAAATCTAATAAGTCAATCACACATCTGTGAATTTCCACTGTTGTTTAAACCAAACATCCAAGTGGTAAATAAATATTATTTTTGGGTAATAAAATAGATTTTGACATTGCTAAAAATGTAAGTTGTTTCAGCATCTGAAAAGAGTGTTCAATAAAGTGACAACTGAGTGTATATTGGGTCAATTATATGAGTTATTCAAAAATACATAAAAAATGTAATTCACACAAAACCATTACTTGATTACAGCTCTCCTATGATGAACATGTTTTTATTTACGGAGTTTAAAGTCATATTGATATTTTTTTTCTTGGGCTTAAAGGGATAGTTCACCCACAAATTTAAATTCTCTCATCATTTACTCACCTTCATGCCATCCCAGATGTGTGTGACTGAACACAAATGAAGATTTTTTAGAAGAATATCCATTCACTTACATTGTATGGACCTACAGCGCTTAAATATTCTTCTAAAAATCTTTGTTTGTTTTCAGCAGAAGAAAGTCATACACATCTGGGATGGCATGAGGATGAGTAAATGATGAGAGAATTTGTATTTTTGGGTGAACTATCTCTTTAAAATGAAAAATGTAAACAATAAAAAAACAAAAACAAAGTCTCGTTAAAATCAGAAATTCTTGATAAAAGAAATGTTTGCATTGAGTGGTGGCGAAAAATCTTTTATTATTTCTAAAAAATTATTTCTTTGTTTGTAAAATATTATTAATATTTGGAAAAACCTTTTCTACAAAATCAAAGTCAGGTGCTGTTAACAACATGTTGGTTGCCATTTTGTTGTCATGTGACAAAACTAAAACAACAAGCATAAAGGTTGTGTCCTCTGTCATGTATTCAAGGTGCAAATAAACTTTTTAAACTAAAAAGTTTTCAAATACTAAAATTTTTATATCTTTTACTTGATGGTTGCACCACATATGTCATTAAATATTTTTTTTTTTTTTTGTAGAAAATGTTTTTAAGAAATGTATTAAACCAACAAAGACACAAAGATTTTTTTTTTTTTTTTTTTTTTTTTTGCCAAACATCTGCTGGGACAATTTTATTTGTCAATGACCCTAACATAAATGATAATTAATTACATTTATAAATAATACATTTTATAACATAATTAATATCTTAATAATTGTAATTAGGGTATTTCAACCAAAACCTAAAAATAAATCTTTTGTTAATTATTAGAAATCAGCAGAACAAAGCAAAACCTGCCGATATACACACACTGTGAAACTCACTTTTTGATGGTACAAGCATCAGGGCAGGTGGGGCACTTCTCGCAGGTTAATCCATAGGCTCCTGATTGAGTGCAGTCACAGACACCACACACACAGTGGCCACGCCCACTACAAAGCATCCCTCCACTCCCCATACAGTTGTCTGTGCGGGTCGAGCAGTCACAGCTCTCGCCGTCCCACCCAGGGTTACACTGACAGGACCCACAGCTGCACTCACCATTACCTAATGGACATAACATACACAAACATTACCTTTTATTAGCCTGCCAAAATAATCTGTGGACATTGCTCAAAGATATCATGAAGATTACCATCATATCATATGATGTTACTTAATTGCTTAATGTTTGTTATTGGAGCACCAAGCTTTACAGTAAAACATCAACACATTTCAAAAGTCAGCACATTAGTTTCAACACTCAATACATCAGAGATTTCCAAAATCCTTACAGCAGGAGGAGTACAGCTGTGCGTCATCAGATGTTTCCAGACCGGTTTGCATTCTTGTGTGTGTTTGTGTCAACTTTGTGTTTGTTTTATATATACCCAGGTGGTACCGTTCAAAAGTTTGGGGTCACTTGCCTGAAATGTTTCTCATGATCTTAAAAACCTTTTGATCTGAAGGTTATACTTAAATGTGTGAAATTAGTTTTGTAGTCAAAAATCTAATTGCCAAAATATTAATTTAATTACAAAACTAAAACTTTATTTAAAAAAAATATGTTTTTGAAATGGTTGGCTTGGACCGAATAATTAAGAAAAGCAGCCAATTAGTGCCCAGGATAGATGGGAACTCCTTCAATACTGTTTAAAAAGCATCCCAGGGTGACACCTCAAGAAGTTGGTTGAGAAAATGTCAAGAGTACATGTCTGCAAATTCTAGGCACAGGGTACTTTGAAGATGCTAAAATATAACACAGTTTTGATTTATTTAATTCATAATTCCCATATTTCCATTTCTGTTATTCCATAGTTTTGATGACTACTATTATCCTAAAATGTGGAGAAAAAAAAATAATAATAAAGAATGAGTAAGTGACACTAAACTTTTGAATGGTGGTGTACTTATACTGGTTTAATGTAGTTTAAACACACACACACACACACACACACATACACACACACACACACTATGTGGATGCGCTCCTACATGCTATAATACACACACAGATATATAGTGGCATTTAGACACTTAAACATATATGAATGTTTTTACATTTGCATTATTTTAATTGGCAATTATTTTACAGGAATATAGCACAAACACACTTTTCAAGCAAACTATCTCACCAAAAGAAGTTTGTTAGTTTTCAAGAGATAAAAAAAAAAGCTATACTGCATACATTAAAAACTAAGAAAAGGGGCACATTTAAAACTTGGGCATTGGCTTTAAAGGATGATGTCATTAAAAAAGCCTTGAAAATAGTTGGTGATAAATGGCAAAGAAAACATCTAGGTTACGTATGTAACCAGACGTTGTGTCGAAGAAGCGACACTAGGGATCTCTCTTGAGCACCAAATATACCTCTGATCTATGAAAAAAAGCCAATGAGAAGTTGGCGAACAGAATTTGTATGTCCCGCCCCCGGACATATGGATACAAGACGGGGAAATGCGCAGACTAACATATTCAAGGAATAAGTCTGATATACATTTTTCACATAAGCCATCTCAGAGCAGCTTGTTTTGAGTTGATCCACGATGCATACAGAGGCCACAACTTCAAAGGCGCATTTTGATACAACTTGAATGGAATCTTTTTAATGATACCAAAATTTAATAAAAACAGTTTGTTTCATGAATCAAACTACTTGTTTATTATAAAACAAAAATGTAGACTATATCTAGAAACTAAGACATTTTCTCTGGGTATACAATCGATTTTGAACGTTGCTCAGAGCCACAGATCCAGAGTCTTTTCTCATCCCATTCTCCCAGTTACTGGAGTTCGGAGCAGTTCATGGAGCACAGAGCAGTTCGGCTGCACAAGTCAGTGAACTGAGTGAGTATTTCACCCTGTGTATCATGTTGTGTCCAGTGGAAGACTAGTCTTATAATCCCTCTGCCTAAAAGCGTATACTGATTTTTTTTTTTTAATGCAGTGTGTATTAACACATGAATCAACCATGTTTCACTCAACCGAATGTTGACCTCATACATTACACGTTAGCGAGTTGATTGACAGACAATGTCTGTATCTAAAAGGTGATTGATCTCCTCCCCGAAGTTTGCACACTTTTACTCCTGATTTCTAGCAATACAGGGACAGTAGAGGTGTATAAAAGCAACGTGTTACTTTATTTAAAATAAATAACATATATTATGGTTTAAAATAGAAAAAAACATTGTGTTACTTTAACTGTTACTCGAAAAAGTAGTCTGATTGCATAACGTATGTTACTTTTATCACATTACCCCCAACACTGACCTGAAACAAACTGAACTGAATAATGTGACTGGTGCTCTAGGCTTATGGGCAAGTCTAAATAGGTGATGTGCACAGACATGAAAAATTGAAGACCATCATTCCATAACATGTAATAGCATTTATCTAGCATATCCAAGTCAATCTGAGTCACTGTTTGGCTCTTTATGTGGATCAAATGACCTAATATGGTGAAACACAGACCCTGTGATGAGCTTAAAAGCAATACCCAGAAGCAGCACTAAATGATTCAGGAACATCATTGGGTATATGGCAACAACAGAAGTTATGACTAATCCTCACAATAATGCAATCATTAAAGGTGCAGTCTGTAACAATTTTCATGTAATATTCACCTATTTTTGCCAATGTGTGTGAACGGCTTGTAACTCAACATAACAAATTAGCCCTTCCCGGACTTCCTAGGTTGCCTGTTAAAGTCTGTAGACTGATTTTCATGCAAAGGAAGCAGGACGGATTTGCAGGGGAAAATCAAAAGGATGTGACGTTTATGCGTGACTCAGTGCTTCTCTTCAGCTATTCAACAGCATCAGCAAACTGCAACACTATGTAACGTTATCTTAGAGATGGAATCCAGCAAACGTTCAGCTCCCAGCACAACACCGACACCTACACAAACTAAGAGTAAGCAAAAAACAAAAAACAAAATGCATCTACTGAATGCCATCAGGCTAAGCGGGAAGGTGATCGTGGTCGAGCAAAAACTAGAGTGAACATCGAAAGGGCATTTGATTCCTGGAGGTACCTTTGTTCGACCCTGAATTGGCTGAATCTGAATCTTCTTATTGGACAAGTAATGATTTTGCCTGTTAATGCTATCGAATTGCAAGCTACCTTGCTTTGTAACTTTCAAATAAATTCAATGATCTTCTCTTTACACTAAAAGTCAGGTATATAGGATAAATTTAAGCAAATACGCTGGTTTCTTGATCACAGGACAACATATGACAAAAAAACCTATAAAAGTGCAACATAACAGTGCAGTGCAACAGTAAACAGTCTGGTATAGCTCGGTAGTATGTAGCTGTATATGTGTATCAGTATGCTATGTTAGCTGATAAGTAGTTTTTGTTTAGTCTTCAAAGTTTGTAGTAAAACAATCATAACTGTGTAATTTTAATTATGCTACCTCATCTGTCAGCATGATGCTGGTTAATCAAGTTCAGCCTCTTTGTACATTACATCATTGTTTTGACCAATGCTCCCTGTCTCACGTCCCTATGGAGTGTGTGCACGAGCAGGCAGCTGGTTGCAGTTCACTTAACGGCCACAGGTGTCATTAATAACAATGGTTTCTGAATCTTACATACTGGAATCTTTATATAGTTTTCTACTATCACAATAGTACAATTAAGTGAATTTTTCTTAACCTTTTATTAAGAAATGTATTTTTAAAAATTTCCAGATGTTTCAAAACATTTTCCCTTGGCAATATCGTTTGAAAATAAATGTATAGGTTTTTCCTGTTTTCTTTAATACTTTCCTTTTTTTTAATAATCCTTTTAGTCTTTTGTAATATTCCTTTAAAGGTATTTTTTTCACTCAAGTGTCACCAAAAGAATTGTAAAATAATTTCTGTAAAACTCAGAGAGGCTTCCTGAACAGTCTTCCTGTACACTCCCCCATTTATCAGTCAGATCTAAAAATATGTGACTGTGGTGTTATTTTTGCAAAATGACATTGATTTGTTCATTACAGCAAGAGGGTTCACCCTCAAGAGGAGGAGGAGGAAGAGGAGAGGGGTCCCTGTATCAGTGTCTGTTGCCGCATTCTGAGTCCGCTTCAGCTGCTGCCCAGTCTGATCCCTATCCAGTGGCCAGTCATGTCCAGTTAGACCCCAGTCTAGCGGCCGCCAATGTCCGGCCTGAACCCTGTCCAGCGGCCACCACATCCAGTCAGACATCTGCCCAGAAGTCATCCACATCCAGTCAGACCCCTGTCCAGCAGTCGACAATGTCCAGTCAGTCCAACTCCCTGCGGCTGTCTGGTCGAGTAAGTAAAATTCTCTTTTACTTGCCCCTTCAAAAATCCACTTGTCCCACTTGTAGGTGTGTGATGTTGGCACCTGGGCAGCGTATTAAGGACGGGTTTTAGGGCAATGTTGTGGGGATATTGGCCCAACGGTGGGAATGCAGATACATTTTGGTTTAGCGGCTCAAGGTCCAAGGCGATTGGCCCAGGATGACCAGTTGATAGCACTGGATCGCACTTGCCCGTGGTGGAAAAGAAGCTATTGTTGTATACAACCTATAGTGTTCACCAGTAAACTGCCATAATATGTATTGTAGAACCCACATAAAAATCATTTTTGCAAAAATTTTGGTATAGTTATGAGATTCTATGAGACCAGGCAGCCCATAGGGAATTTGGACAAAAAGATAGCCCCATCCCAAACTCATGCTATTGGTTGAGCCAATGTTGCAGTGCTGGGCTGGTCAGGACACTCAAACAAATAGAGCAGTGTTTCCCAAACCGGGGTACGCGTACCCCTGGGGGTACGTGAGGTGACAATGTGAGTACACAAATGACATTCTGAGATTTACCGTTCTTTCAATTTTATCACGGTTTAAAATAACATTCAAACCCATGTATTTCTCACTGGCAAAAATTATTTTGTGTGCCATCTAGTGTAGTAGATAAATATGCAATGAAATAACCTGATATTTTGCAGTTAAAAAATGCATTTACTCATGCGTCGTGCGTCACACAAGAATCTTACATTTTTGCACCCTGCTGTCATAATAAAAGACACTGCGCATGTGTGCATGATTAACCTCACCTGAACAAAGCTGTCCTTTGGAACGGATGCAATTGAAGTCATCACATTCACAGTATGGCCCCCAAACCTTCCCAAAATCACTTGAGCGACAGCTACATTGGCCACACACACAGTCTCCCCGTCCACTACAGACCGGTGTCTCTGGGTTGGGGCTACAGCGGTCTTGCTGGGTGGGGTTATATTCCCCCTCAGAGCACTCGCATCGAGAGCCCAGTCTGCCCGGATCGCACAGGCACACACCACACTCAAGGGTACCATTGCCGTGGTGACAGGAGGGGCTGTTGGGTTCAGAGGACAGCTGACAGTTGCAGTCACAAGCAAAGTCAACAGTCACCTGCAGTGCGTCTTTGAAGCCAATTGGTTTCACAGTGAAGGTACGACTCTTCTCTTTGGGACAACCGTGTAGTTTTGCCTCAATGCTAAATGAGACCTGAGAGAGATTAAGATAGAAAGCAAAGGTAAAGAATATATTCCTTGTATTACAAAAACAAACAAATAAACAAAAACAAAAAACATAAAATTGTTTAAATTGCATGTATAAAAAATAACCTCATATCCTCAACTGGATAATTCCTGGAAGTGCCATTCATTTTTAAAAACTGTCTTTGTGCAGTTTAACATAATAGCTGGCTAATTGAGATGCATTTGGCACACACCTTTATCCAAAGCATCTAACAGTGCACTTATTACAGGGACAATTCCCCCAGGGCAACCTGGAGTTTAGGTGCCTTGCTTAAGGACACAATGGTGGTGGCTGTGGGAGTTTAACCAGCAACCTTTTGCTTACTAGAGCTGTGCTTTAGCCCACTATGCCGCAACCACCACCACTCCCAATTTAAGAAGTTGCAATTTAAATTTGTACTCTTGCAATTTGAATGAACAAGGCCTATTTGAGTGTATGCATCAGGTACTGACCATATCTCCAATCTTGAGTCCGGCACAGGATCGGACTCCTGTGGTGACCACTCCATCCAGACAGGTTGCATTGATGAACAGAGATAACTCATCTGGCACACCCAAAAGCTCTATCTCAACTTTGGACCTGATTCTCTGCAAAGCCAAAGGATATATAGATAAAAGATTCAGAGTCCAGATTTGCCCTATTCCAAAGTGATCTGTGCGTCAGGGTAAGAACGGAAGCACATGAAGGGATGCACCATGCATATATCTGGGTTTACTTCAATCGGTCAGGTCTAGGTTCAGCAACATTATGCAGCAAAACAATGAATTCAGCTGAATGTACTGAATGACCAGATTATACCATCAATGGATTTTTTCTTCCCTGACAGCACTGGTATATTCCAGGATGCCAATGCCAAGATTCATCGAGCTAAAATTGTGAAAGAGTTGTTCAGGGAGCATGAGGAATCATTTTCACATATGAATTGGCCACCACAGAGTCCTGACATTAACTGGTCTGCAGATTTAAATGTGTTTTGGATGGTTCCCCCAATGATGTAAGTGCTGCTTTCACAACTGTCACGTCAATAACGCCTCCATTTTCCCATTTATGTGAGAATGAAAATGAACCACTACCACTACACTACCAACTTCTTATGTATTTGCTGTCGTTGTTTATATCTCTGGTGCATGACAGGGAATGGACTATTAAATTGGATGAAGATGGTGCCGGAGAAGAACCTTCAGAAAATTGAACTTGACCCAGCCCATTAATGCTTTGCATGCAATCCTGTCAAAACAGGAGTTTTCTATACAACATTTTAAAAAGTGGACAAAACATTTTAAAAAATCTTTCAAAAAATTCAGCAGATAAAAAAAATAGTTTTAAAAATTAGATCAACGAACTTTATGCAGTGCATGTCACTGAACATTCTGTAAGTCTGTTCATAGTTTGGAACATACAGTATATATATGTATAGCCCCATTCCCAGCAGCCATCACTCTAACAATTTATCCTTGAGTAATCATGCTAATTTGCTAATTTAGGACTAGAAAATCACTTCTAATCACTTCAAACACTGCTGAAAGTTATATGGTGTACAAAGCTGTACACTACAGTCTTCAAAGACAAAAGACAACTGGCTCTAACAAGGACAGAAAGAGATGTGGAAGGCCAGATGTACAACTAAACAAGAGAACATCTCTAGTCTCTAGTTTGAGAAATAGACACCTCACATGTCCTCAGCTGACAGCTTCATTGAATTCTACCCGCTCAACACCAGTTTAATTTACAACAGTAAAGAGAAGACTCAGGGGCACAGGCCTTATGGGAGGAATTGCAAAGAAAAAGCCACTTTTGAAACAGAACAACAAAAGGAAAAGGTTAGAGAGTGCAAAGAAACACAGACATTGGACAACAGATAATTGGAAATTAGTGTTATTGATCTTAAACCCATTGAGCTTTTGTGGGATCAGCTGGGTCTGAGTATCTGGACAAGCTGACAGCTAGAATGCCAAGGATCTGCAAAGCTGTCATTGCTGCACTAGGAGTATATTTTGATGAGAACACTTTGAAGCAGATTAAAATGTTCAAATTGTAAAAGTACATGTTCACATTATTAATGTCCTGACTATACATTGTGATCAGCTGAATACCACTTTGTAGAATAAAAGTACAAATGTCAAAATCTGTACGTTATTCCAAACTTTTGGCCGTGTATATATACATGACACATATATATATATATATATATAAAACGTACAGATTTTGAAATTTGTACTTTTACACACACACACACACATATATATATATATCATATAATATATATATATATTAATGTACTGACTACTGCATACTATTTTATATTATTATATTATATTAACGCATTTAATCACATGCCTACGGACCATAATAAGGAAACTTCCTGAGAAACGCAAGCTTGAAGTACCACCTGTTTACTCCAGAGGGCAGTAAGTGAAATTTCAGCTGTATGAGCAACGCGCAGTTTATACAGTGAAGAAAACACTTCAGTAGGCAGAACAACACAAACATGCATTACGTTCAGAACACTCGAAGGAGCGCAATTGCGATTTAAGGGATCTCAAGATGTTTAAAGATTGAGTATTAAACTATATTTAACTTGACACAGTGACCTAAACATTTAATGTTTAAGACGCAACACACCCGAGACATCTGACGTAGGTGTAAATTGACGGGCTCTTAAATAAGCCCTCATAATAAATCTCCAACTGATTGACAAATTCACTTGTGAAATGGATTGCTGTGAACTGTATGTCAATGATTGACTTATGATCAATAATATGGTAGTAAACATACATACATTGTATTCTAATGCCACTTTTTGTATGGCCTTATCAATGTTTAACTCTTCTGCTACAGGAATGTAAAGCATTTTAATTATCTGAATATTTTTATATATATACGATTAATTAATCGAGACACAGTGTAATTCATTTGATTAAAAATTTAAAGTGATTGACAGCCCTAATATATAGTATGCAGTAGGCAGTACATTAGTATTCCACTTTGAACACACCTTAAGTTAATATACATTTTTAATAGACATTGTGCTTTCATTTGGTTATTACAGGACAGATATAAAGTCCTCATAACAATTGTGTTCTCACAACAACTAAGAGGCTATACATTTCTGGCAAAGTGACTTACAGCATAAGCATCCAGAATGAGTTGAACAACATTTCCTGAGTCTTTAGAGAGGGTTCCGACCGCAGAGCCAGGAATCAGCTCACTGTAATTCTGAGAATGGAGGAAACGTGATAGAGTCCCACAAATTTAGTTGTCTTTGTCCAAAGGTTTGCATACTGTATGGAAGTGTGTTGTACAGTATGCATGTGTGTAAATACAGGAACTTACACGATATAGTGGCACCATATTGTCAATAACAGCAAAGATGAGGTTAATGTTATTTTCAGATATCTTGTCTGTGAGCAGACCAAGTGAAGGGTAGTCCTACAATACACACACATACACACTTTCAAATATCAACATATTGCTAATATATCAAAACATTTTATATTTGTATCAGTGGCCAAAGAAAGCATTTGGACTCGTAAGAAACATTTTAAAATATAGGAATGTCTTGGAATAAAAAAAATAGCACCAACACCTTTAAAGCTAAAACAGTTCACAAAAAGAAGTTTGTTATGTTTAAATGATAAAACAATATATATATTTTGAAGTCAAGAAGTATTTGGATACTTTGTAGAACATTTCCAAAATTAATGTGTTTAACTACACCTGTGGTTACTCTGCCAGGACACCTGTGCGAACATTCCCTGCTGAAAAGACCAGCTGAACCAGCATGCAGTTCCCATGCTGGTCTAGGCTGGTTATGCTGGTTTTGTTCTGGTCTAGCTGCTTGACAGCTTAGCCATGCTTTTCACCAGCTAAACCTTGCTGGTGAAGTTTGTTGACCTGCACGGTCTTTCTGATGAAGCTAGTTAAGCTAGTTTAAATGCCTGGTGGGGACACCAGCACACCAATGCTGGGGAATCAGCACCCAAAACACAACATATGTTTTTTTTGCGGGTATTTTCAGCAAGGTTAAGATAACTGACATTATTAAGTGTGACTTCATAATCAAAAAGTGTCCAAATAAAATGGGCTCACCAGTGTATTGGACATGTCATATACATTGTCTTTGTTGATGTGGCACTCCCCATCGTGGGGCTGGACGATTCCAGCGAGTCTGGCATCCAAAGCTAAATGGCTCTTATCATCACTTGTGAATACCAGCAAATGAGATGCATCGGGCCTCCATCCAATATTATCCTGAAAGAGAGAGAAAGGTGATTGAGAGAGGGAAAATCATAAATTAGAAGAACAAACCAAGAGAAGATGTGTATTTTTAGATAAAAAATGTCCCATCTGTGTAATCGATGCATATTTGTCAGTTTCTCTTTGTATCTGCTTGTTTGTGTCACCTTGCATACTACTGCTTGCATGATAGCATCAAATCCACCTTCTGGCGCATCTCTGTTTCTGGACACTTTCTGTTTCTTAATTTCCTCTGTGAACCGTTCTGCCTGCTCCGTCAGAGGCAGTACGTTACGATAGCCAAATTGTGGAGGGCAAGTTTCAGAAGACCTACACAAACCAGAACACAGCAGACAGACAGAAATCTCTTAAATTGGTTGGCTGATATGATTTTCATGTGCTCACCCTGCTGAAAAGACCAGCATAAATTTCCAAAACACAGCTGCTGAAGCTGGTCAACTGTTGTCTTCCTGGTAAAGCTGGTTGACAAAGGAAGTTTTGCTGTTTAATCTAATTAAAAAGCCTAATGGAGACACCAGCACACCATCATCCAATCTAATTTAAAAATATAATTCACCCAAGAGTTCAGACCAACAGAACGATTGTGAGCGCAATATAATTTTTTTATTTAACCACCTACTGGCATAAAGATGTTATCTGCGGATATCAATATTATTGAATTAAACAAATTATTGAATTAAATAACACAGATAAGAGGAGTTATACAAATATGTGATGAGTCCCAATGCTTTTATTTCCCTTTTTTCAAAATTCGGATGTGTTCTACAGCGGGTAGATGACATGATGCGATATTGATATCACTGATATACATTTTTACTCCAACTAACACTTGTTCTCCACCTGGATCACTATTTTCGATAGTTTTTACGTTGCTTCTTATGGAGACCAAAAACAGAAAACATTCTAGCGGCAATCAGAATCATCATGGCGCTTCCCAGTGGTTGATCAAGAAAACTGTAAATACTACATATAAACACTGCTGCTTAGCCAATCAGATTTGAGGATCAGATGTTGTACGAAGCATAAGTAGGTGACCATATATTCAGGTCTTTTCAGCAGGGCATTTACACGTCAATGTGTAAACATTTTAAGACTAAATTTAGCTTACATATGGCAAGGATTCTTGATGACTTCTTCAGAGTAAATATACATGTAAGGTGAGAGGGTTTTGTCTACAAAAGCTCCAAATCCCATGCGCAGATTACTGGTGACACCACGTAGAGCACGCGGAAGATCACTGCCAAGAGCATAAAGATTTTGCAAGTCATCCCTCATGGTATTGGTCATGTCCATTAGGTAATACAGATCCACTGGGTAATCAGCAACTTGCTTCACAGTGACGGAGAAATGCTTTGAATCATCTAAAAGACAGTAAGTTAGTGTTAGATGACTTCAAATTGCTTCTTTTTAATGGTAGGCCAATCATGATCTGTGTGAAAGGCTCAGGCTACATGTCTACAGAACAGTTTTATGGTATCTATGGACCCTTTTTACAGACTGTGATGATGCATTTCCACCTTCTAGCAACCATTTTTTTATTTGAAATTTTCTAATCATTAAGTGTTAATATATAGCATTACTAATTGTATGATTTTACCCTTGCATTAGTTTAACACTGCTGCAATGATGTTTCAAAAACAGCTGCTGAGGGAGAGACAGTAAATTTGGCATCTTTCTCTCTTCTGACATCCGATATCCAACACTCTCTATTCTTTTCTCTTTTGGAAAATTTGGGAAACATAATTGTGGATTTACACTGTCCCTGCTGTAGCAAATATAAATGCAAAAATTATATTTATTGCTGTCTCCCATTCACCACAATGGACCGTTTTCACAGGGTCCTCATAGTTGGGTAAAACTATGGCGGCGATCAGGAGGAACAGTAATAACCAGTGCCACTACAGTGTTCCTATTTGCACAAAGTCTAAAAGAAAACATCTGGATATGTTTTTCCATTAATTTCCAAAATATGCTGAAATTTGTTTGGGTTCAGTCAATTAAATGTGAAGGAGATAACTTTGTTATTAAATGAGGAAGCACTTTCGTCTGTGGACAGTATTTTCAAGATGAGCACTTACAGCACTATGAAAACACATACACTTCTGCAGCGGACATAGTTGCATTTTCCCAACTATGACGACTTCCTCTTTGTGAGTGTGGAAGTGTGAAAAGGGTCATTAGAAGTTCACCCCATTATAGTTTACTTCTGTGCACCAAACTTGGAATGTGAAAAGGGTCCATAAGCAATCGTTGATTCATAAACTCAAATGTGAAAATATGTAATATACAATCACAAAGCACACATATCAATTTGATCTTGAGATTTGCTCTTGGATTTTAAAATCACAGTTAAAGATGACTTTTACTATGTTAAAATATTTTCTCCAATCCCAGCTTAATTGCTTACTATAAGTAAGAAATTCATACTGTAGTTTTTTCCCCCTCGAAAACTGTAAACAACGTGGCGCTATCAAAATTGCTCTGTTTTTTTTTTTAGCTGACCATCCAGCCTGACACAATAATATCAACTCAACCAATGGCGTGAGTTTAGGGTGGGGCTAACTATAGGTTCAATCAAGGGCAGAGGGGGAGAAATTACACACTTTAACCATTCTGTGTTCTGT
Source organism: Moxostoma hubbsi (assembly GCA_032164185.1). Taxonomy (NCBI): domain Eukaryota; kingdom Metazoa; phylum Chordata; class Actinopteri; order Cypriniformes; family Catostomidae; genus Moxostoma; species Moxostoma hubbsi. Next base: position 35,760,601 of record JAVLUX010000007.1, on the reverse strand, counting down.
TTGAGGTCTGAGAGACCCCAAGGGTTAAATATGTCATTACAACAGAGAATTGCAAAAAGAAAACAAAGAGTAACTGTAATATTAATTAATTTTGGAAATATGAATTCATATATTTAGGAGGTACATTTTTGAAAGAATATGTCTCTTTTTGTAGAAATATCATACCTGGCCTAAGGGTGAGGTGGATTTTTTGTGGTTTGATCTGAGTGATTTCACTGGCTGAACCCCCTGCCTTGTCACTCAGGGGGCGGTCCTCTAGTATCTTCATGCTGCTAACTGGATACTCAATAAACTTCCCGACACAACCAGACTGAATGAGATTGTCTCTCAGATCACACCGGGACAAACTTGATCCTCCTTTTCCGAAGATCTAACACACACACGCATAACAACAACTTTAAGAGTGAGTCCATTTAAGCAGCCATTTATAGTATATGGGTTGGGGAAAAACATCGATTATCCGATGCATCGCGACATTCATTTGATCACAATAACGGTTCTTAAATTGTGAGATCGTTTTTCAGAGTGTACCAAGTTAGATGGTCCCCTGTATAATTAACAGCACGTGTGTTTGCTTGTGTATGTGGATGAATTTGTGTTTATTACCTCCTGAGCACACCAGGCACATGTTGGATGGATAGACAGACATTCTTTACATGTGCTTACTCCTCTAGAAGTGCATATGTTAGAGCCTGAAAACAAGACCAAACATGCTTTAAAACTGCTTCTTTCTACTAAGCGGTTCTCAACTGGTTATGCCTCAGGACCTAGATATTACTTTGGAAATTAAGTGGTCACCAAACACAGTAACACAGTTGTTTATTACACCAAAGTAAAGAAAAATGTCCTTCCTACTGCAACCACAGCATATAGTTTTGTTCAAGGTTTTTGAGGATAACAGCATGTCATGCAACTTGACCGTGTTTCAGGTTCTGTTTTACAACCTCTCAGACATTTAGAAAAATATACATTTTTTTATTTTATTTTTTAAGGTTAGCTGGTCTCTGCAAACTGCAAAGGAGAAAATTCTGCTAAGCTGAGCTTCTCAAACTTCTAACAAATAATCAAATGAAAGAGATGAGAAATACACCTTTCAAATCACCTTTATCTTTATCAAGTGTGATTATGAAGGATGACTACTTTTAACAGCAGTGTCATTTATTATATATATCTTCAATAAATAAACAAACAGTAACAAAAGGCAAACTTACTTGCAGCTACAGAAACTAAAACTAAAACAGGTATCCAAACTTCCATGAAAGTAAATCCCATTTTAATAGATCCTAAAGAGTCAACAAGTCTCCTGTCTCCTCTCTGAGTGATTCTCTGGTGTTCAAAACGGGAGTGGAAACAGCCATCATTTCAACCTAGACAAGTAAGGACAGATGAGTCAGTACATTACAGAATTTCGCAATCACACTAATGCATTTCATGTGTTTCGAGGAAATGTGTAACCACAGGCAAGTTGAAACTCTTCAAATGAACATTTAATGACAGTTCAAGGAACCTTTTACACCTCACTAAACATATATTGTAGTTAAAGGTACAATATGGATCTCAGTTATTTTTATACTACACCTTCCACTGTTTTTATTTATAAAGTTACACCCTTCAATAGAATAATCAAATAATAAACAATAAACAAATAAAACTTCTTGGCACAATTAGTCTTTTACAGTTTTATTTTATTTTCCATTTTTATCTGATATATTTATCTGTACACAGGATAAGCGGTTGAAGATGGATGGATGGATATTTATCTGTTTATTAAGTTTATATTAAATACTTTTGTTTGAAAAATAACTCTTGACATTCTGAGGTTCTGATGCTGGTGTACACTACAATACGCAAACCTTGCCACCTCATCTGCATCCATGCTGAAGTTGGTGTTGGGTACCATCTAGTGGTGTTATTAATGTTTTACAAATGCTTATTATAATGTTTTACAAATGCTTTATCTCCATTGCTTTCACTACACAATTTATGCACTTCACATCTGCATGAGACACAATTTGTTCTGATGTAACGTCTACTACAGAAAGACAGATTAGATAATTTCAAGGAGATCAAAAAAATATACTGACATGCTTCTTAGCTCTAAACATGACAGACTGATCTCATAAAAATAACATGACTGGCTATATGATATTGACACAAATTATATTACGTGGTTCCTTACAGGTATTGCGACAGTTCTGATGTGAAATGTCCACTGTGTGGCAACTTTTGTTCCTAACAGATGAGATTTTTAAGGTTAACTCTCTATCGAGTTTCAAATCAACAAAACTGACCTTCTTACCCTAAACCTTTAACCTAAACCTAATAGTGTAATAAAAAGTAAATGTGACATGAAAATATAATTGCTGAAGCAATCACATAATTTTATGGTGCTTTGTCGGAAGTATGTGGGCTCTGCAGGATTCTTGTGATTAGATGAAAGTATTAGCTGTCATAAGATAGCATTGCATGAGGAAGAGGGCGAAAAATAAGCGTTTATTAACTGATCATTTGTTTTACTCATGATATGCGATTCTACAAGATTCTAGTGTTCATTTCACCAGGAAACTGACGTGATATGTACTACGCAAAAAATGAAAAGTAAAAATCATTTTGTGATTACACAAAACACAACATTATACTAATGTGATAATTTGATAATTTGAGTTAAGCTTCTTATCATAGAAGCCTTTTAGTTTTGTAGACAAATATAAATTGTGATTTATTTATTTTTACACAAATATCTTTCTACAAAACTATCAGTTTATTTTAGTTATCTATTTTTAAATAGATGCAATGGGCCAAATAGTAAAGGAAAAGCAATCAAAAAGCGGGCATCATACATACTCCTGCAATAAAGTTTAAAAAGCATCTCAGGAGAGGAAGTTTAGAGAATGCTCAGAGTGTGCAGAGCTGTCATCTAGGGAAAGAGTGGCTAGTTTAACCCTTAAATGCATACCTTGGGTCTTTAGTGACCTAGGACCTCATTTTACCTCTGTACCTCATTAATGTTTTGGATTTGTGCCCAAACCTCTATAGTATTCCTCAATTTCTCTCTCTCTCTCTCACACACACACACACACACACAATGTTTTTTCAAAAAAATTTACCTAAAGTACCAAAAGGCTTTGTCTGTTATCATACATCTATCAACACTTAAAAGACGCAATGTCAAGTTATAACTCTGAAATGGAGACCCCCATTGTGTTTCATTCAGCTGCTCTGTCTCATCGTTGTGCTGTTTGAAGACATTCTGGACCGTTTTTGCACCCATCTGTGCTATTTTTAATTATAAACATCTTTGATCATTTTGCTGTGTTTCCGGCGATGTGTGTAAACAAACAGGGAAAATGTGAGACGTGAAGACCAGCATTTTTGCTTTGGTCTGTTGAAGCACCCAACATAATTGTGTATTTTATTATGTTTGTGTATTTAGAAGATTTCAGTGTGAATTGCTTGTGAAACAGTCACAATATTATTCAAGCTTTGCAAAGGAAATGTTATTGAAAGATGGGGCAGGTAAAATTGGACTATTGGATGAAAAACTAAGTAACAAATTTCATTCATGAATATTTCATATGTCATGACTGTTTGATAGTTTATCATGCGCTTGAGTTAACAGGCTAAAATATACGTTTTATACATTCAGATGAAGTATGTTAGGTGTGCATTATGTGTTAACCATGAAATGTAGATTTAATGTCACACCCTCCTCCATCTGCTCGAGGTGAACCAAAAACAACTGATACCAGTTCTCAGTGATATGTGTCGGGTCCCAGCTATGATAACAGTAACTTTCTCAAATGTTTACAAAACAAGTGGGAACCCAGTGTGCCTGTATCTTTCTCTATTGCTGTTCGATGTCATGATAGAAAGTCTAAGGCCTTCAAAAGCCATACAGCAAACCCATCCAATCTGGTGCCTATTACACGCCAAACTAAGATTGCTGTGGGGTCAAAAAGTAAGACTGTTAAGTTAGCACTTTTAAACATCCGCTCACTTAAAAATAAATCACTTCTAGTCAACGACTTAATAAGCACATACAACCTGGATTTTATGTTTTTAAATGAAACTTGGCTAGAAGACAGCTGTAGTGCAACAGTCCTTAATGAAACATCCCCTCCTAACTTTACTTTTCTGAGTGTTTGCAGAGAAGGCAGGAGAGGTGGGGGCTTAGCTGCTCTTTTTAAAGATGTCTATCAATGTAAGCGAATATCATTTGGGAATTACCCGTCTTTCGAATATCTGGGTAGTGTGTTAAAAGGTGCTCCACGCATTTTACTTATCATTATTTACAGGCCTCCAAAATACTCTCCAGCATTTGCTGAGGACTTTACAGAACTGTTATCAACAATTACCACAGAGTTTGACTGTTTTGCCATCGCTGGAGATTTTAACATTCACATAGATAATGCAGAAACCAACATGACAAAAGAAATCGTTTGATCTGACTCAGCATGTACATGGACCCACACACAATCATGGACACACTCTAGATTTACTGATCAGTAAGGGTCTAAACATTTCATCGATTGTTATTAAGGATGTAGCACTGTCTGATCATTTCTGTATTTTCTTTGATATATTGATCTCTCCTGCCATTGAAGCTAGATCTGTGTCTGTCAAGAAGAGATGCTTAAATGAGAACACTAGTGTACTATTTATGAAGGCTATATCTTTAACACCAAGTATATCTGCTGACACTGTTGATTTTCTCCTTGATTCTTTTAACTCAAAAGTTAAAAGTGTAATTGATGATATTGCTCCTGTGAAAGTGAGGAAGAAGAGTGGCAGTCAAAAAGCACCTTGGAGAAACTCAACAGCAGTGCAAAATATGAAAAGACAATGCAGAAAAGCAGAGCGCATTTGGCGGAAGACAAAACTTGTAGTCCATTATAATATTTACAAAGACAGCATCCATGCTTTTAATATGGAACTAGGAAAAGCTAGACAGTCTTTCTTTTCGAATATTATAAACAGAAACTTAAACAACACACGCACTCTTTTTGCGACTGTTGAGAGACTGACAAACCCCCCAAGCCAGATTCCCTGTGAACTGCTCTCAGACAGCAAGTGCAGTGAGTTTGCTTCTTTCTTCTCTGAGAAAATAAATAATATCAGAAAGGTGATCAGCACATCCTTGAGTTGTGCTGGGGTCAGACAAATCAAACCACAACCTGAGAAAGTAGTTACTTTGTCTGACTTCAAAGAAATTGATGGCAAAATTTTGGAAGAAACCGTACGGCACCTTAAAACATCAACCTGCGCCCTTGATGCACTTCCAACATCTTTTTTCAAAAGTGTGTTCAACTGTTTAGAAGCAGATCTCCTAGAAGTGATAAACTCCTCACTTCTCTCTGGGAGTTTTCCAAACTCCCTGAAAACTGCAGTTGTCAAGCCCCTCTTGAAAAAGAGCAATCTGGATAAGACCATATTAAGCAACTATAGACCGATCTCAAATCTTCCTTTCATAGGCAAGATCATTGAAAAAGTTGTCTTCAATCAACTGAACAAATTCTTGAACTCGAATGGATACTTTGACAATTTTCAATCTGGTTTCCGATCACATCACAGCACAGAGACAGCGCTCATAAAGATAATAAACGATATTCGCTTAAATACTGATACAGGCAAATTATCAGTACTGGTACTACTCGACCTCAGTGCTGCATTTGACACTGTCGATCACAACATACTTCTGGAAAGGCTGGAAAACTGGGTGGGGCTTTCTGGGATGGTCCTAAAATGGTTCAGGTCATACTTAGAAGGGAGAGGTTATTATGTGAGTATAGGAGACCATAAGTCTGAGTGGATGCCCATGACATGCGGAGTCCCTCAAGGCTCAATTCTTGCTCCACTCCTGTTCAACCTGTATATGCTCCCAATTAGCCAAATAATGAGAAAGAACCAAATGGCTTACCACAGCTATGCAGATGACACACAGATCTACTTAGCCCTATCACCTAACGATTACAGCCCCATTGACTCCCTGTGCCAATGTATTGATGAAGTAAACAGTTGGATGTGCCAAAACTTTCTTCAGTTAAACAAAGGCAAAACTGAAGTCATTGCGTTTGGAAACAAAGATGAAGTTCTCAAGGTGAATGCATACCTTGACGCTAGGGGTCAAACAACTAAAAATCAAGTCAGGAATCTTGGTGTGTCTCTAGAGTCAGATCTTAGTTTCAGTAGTCATGTCAAAGCAATAACTAAATCAGCATACTATCATCTGAAAAATATTGCAAGAATTAGATGCTTTGTTTCCAGTCAAGACCTAGAGAAACTTGTGCATGCTTTCATCACCAGCAGGGTGGATTATTGTAATGGACTCCTCACGGGCCTTCCCAAGAAGACCATAAGACAGTTGCAGCTCATACAGAACGCTGCTACCAGAATTCTGAGCAAAACCAGAAAATATGAACATATCACACCAGTCCTCAGGTCTTTACACTGGCTCCCAGTTACATTTAGGATTGATTTTAAAGTATTATTACTGGTATATAAATCACTCAATGGGCTAGGACCTCAATATATTGCAGATATGCTCACTGAATATAAACCCAACAGATCACTCAGATCATTAGAATCACATCAGCTAGAAATACCAAGGGTTCACTCTAAGCAAGGAGAGTCTGCTTTTAGCTATTATGCCAGCCGCAGCTGGAACCAGGTTCCAGAAGAGATCAGATGTGCTCCTACAGTAGTCACATTCAAATCCAGACTCAAAACACATCTGTTTAGCTGTGCATTTACTGAATGAGCACTGTGCCACTTTTTTTTAAATTCTAAACTGTTTTAATTATTCTTATTTTATTATTCTTGTTTTTTTCTTTTTAATTTCTACTATGTAAAGCACTTTGAATTACCATTGTGTATGAAATGTGCTATATAAATAAACTTGCCTTGCCTTGCCTCGCCTTGCCTAATGTTGTGTGGAGTTGGTTAATTTCCTTTGGATTGCGTTTCAAATATTCCTGTATTGAAAGGGTTGCATGATGTTAGCCAATCACAACAGTGGCAGTTTACATTGAAGCCTTAAAGGGCCAGGCAGACAGGGTTGGAAAATTATTATACATGCAGTGTTGGGGAGTAGCGAACTACATGTAGCGATACTACTAACTTAACTACATTTTTCAGTAGCTTGACAGCAGCTCAGCTGCTTTTAAAACAGAATAGCTTTTCCAGTAGTGAACTACTTTTTCCAGCCAGTAGTGGTGTAGCGTGACCAAATGCTATATCATGTTTGTCAGTTTATAACTAATAGCCTTCCTTATTGCATAGAAGCCAAATTTTACTGGCAAAACGTCTGATGATCTGGCAGCATATTTCTGTCTGCTGATCAGAATCAGGCAGCATCTTCTTTTATAATGGCAGATTACAAATGAAAATAGTGAATTATCGTCATCTACTGAGACCGTATTACAGCTCACTTGGATAAGAATAGCTTGTCTGATGGTTAATAAAAGAACACCATTTTATTCTTCTTTGTAACAAAGCATGTTTCAGACATTTTTTCTAAAGAGCCATACCACAAACTAACAATTTACTATTTTCAAAAACAAAGTTTTTCAATAAAATAAAATGTTTATATCGCCCATAGTCTCCTCAAACAGGTAGGTAACATGTTGCAATATGGAATTGAGTACACGTGTTTGTGTGGGTCTCCATAAAATTAAAAAAATGTATACTTCCATTTTGGGCTGGGCAATATGTAAAAATTATTTTAATAATAATCGCATTTAAAATATTGTGATATCCGATTATATGGCCAACCCCCAAAGTCGGTGAATATTTTTCATGAAATACATTTGGACGAGGAGGTCGCTAACTGGATTGAGTCTCGTCCCATCTTTATTCACATATTATCCACACTAAATATTATGTGACAAGAACAAAAAAATGCCAGCACAAGTAGAGTTTGTCTACTCCCAAAAATAGTACAGAGCAGGTGGTGCAGCTGTAAATATCTATAGAACTGAGTTCTGGGAATCCCAAAATGTTTAACCAAATTTTCAAAGGATCTCAGCACTCCTCTCTCATATAGGTCACCGAGTGATGTAACCCCCCTCATAATCCACTCTGACCAGCAGAAAGTGGACTTACATCAATACATAATTTTGGGTTCAACCATATGTTCAAGGCAACATTTAAATAAATATCCAAATTAAAAACTCTGGACACTTTTGTCCATACCGAGTGCAAATGTAGAAAATGGGGTGTAACTTAACTTCACCTATTAGTTTGATAGAAAGGCTTTGCAATGCCAAAATGGGGCAAGAACTTCCTGTTCAATACAAAACCAGGGAGGGGATCTCTCAGGTGGAAGTGACCAGTGAGCCAAATGTCTGAGACTGAACGCATAATAATAAAAATAAATATTGGGTAGGCCTAGCCCAACTTTGCCAACCAGCCTATGCATCTTACTGAAATGTAGTCTGGGACGTTTACCATTCCAAATGAATATATGGAATGGTAAACGTCTCTCTATGCTATCAAATTTCTTGAAATATGAGAGGGGGACATCTACAGGGAGAGACTGTAGTAGGTAGTTGAATTTTGGAATACAATTAATTTTAATAACATTAACCTTCCCAATCATAGATAAATGTAATGAAGCCCATCAGCCCACAACACTCGAAAATGTTTCATTAAGGGATCAAAATTAACTCTAACGAAATCAGCCCAGTCGACCATGTGACTCTGAAAAGTCACTTCTGATTGGCGCAGGACACCTTTGAGGATGCGGCCAATTTCAGTTCAAATGTTTCCACACAGGAAGAACATGCTTCTATTCTTCTCTTGTCTCTTCCCTTCTGCTCTGGCTCTTCCCTTGTGGTCTTCTCTGGATCTCTTCAGGACCAGCTCCATGCCATGTGAGGTCCAAGGAAGCTCGGTACTCGAAGTCCTGAGGACGCCTCTCAATCTCTATGGTCCATGAGAAGGCCTTGCTTCAAAGCCAACCTCATCATTCATACAGACAATAACTATCCGAACTTACAGAGGTCCAAAACATCGACGGAACGAACTTTCGACCAAGAGACAAGAACCAAGCAACACAAAGGATGCAATGAAACACAAAGAAATGCAAGTACATCTCCAATATTGTGCTCAAAGTGCTGGTGTATTAGTTAAATAGTTTGGGTTATCCGATAGCAAATCGATGTGGACTCAAATAAGGTTAAATGGTTCTTCAGGCATTGTCAACAGGCTCCATAAAGTTCATTTTCATTGTACTGGTCAGTTATTTCACATTCTGTCACTTTTCAACAACCTGTCTCATGTATATATGTTAGATTAGATTTATGTTTAGAATAGCAATAAAATGTGTATAATAAAATAAAAATAAAATATGTCTGTGTTCAAAGATGAATGACTGTGGTGTATTTTGATAAATAATCTCATCCCTGTTTCTAAAAGATTTCGCTTCAAAGCTGTGCTTAAATGCGTGTGGAATTATTTTCAATAAGCCATGAGAATAATATCACTCCAATAAAAAAAAATTATCATAATTCCCTTATTAAGCTAATTCCTTACAGTAGAAATTGTGAGCGGATACAACAAGACGTTGTATTACGATTTTAATGGTGGAGAATTTTATTCAGACAATATTATTCTAGTTATTTTTCATTTATCTAATTTATTATGGCTGTCGAACATGACTGATTCCATTATAAATTGCCTTACATACAGTGTATCCGAAAAGTATTCACAGCGCTTCACTTTTTCCACATTTTGTTATTTTACAGCCTTATTCCAAAATTGATTAAATTCATGATTTTCTTCAAAATTCTACAAACAATACCCCATAATGACAACGTGAAAGAAGTTTGTTTGAAATATTTGCAAATTTATTAAAAATAAAAAAAATCACATGTACATAAGTACTCACAGACTTTGCCATGACACCCAAAATTGAGCTCAGGTGCATCCTGTTTCCACTGATCATCCTTGAGATGTTTCTACAACATGATTGGAGTCCACCTGTGGTAAATTCAGTTGATTGGACATGATTTGGAAAGGCACAGACCTTTGGAAGGGTACAGAAAAATATCTGCAGCATTGAAGGTCCCAATGGGCACAGTGCCCTCCATCCATAAATGGATGAAGTTTGGAACCACCAGGACTCTTCCTAGAGCTGGCCGCCCGGCCAAACTGAGCGATAGAGGGAAAAGGGCCTTAGTCAGGGAGGTGACCAAGAACCTAATGGTCACTTTGACAGAGCTTCAGCGTTTCTCATTGGAGAGAGGAGAACCTTCCAGAAGAACAACCATCTCTGCAGCACTCCACCAATTAGGCCTGTATGGTAGAGTGGCCAGACGGAAGCCACTCCTCAGTAAAAGGCACATGACAGCCTGCCTGGAGTTTGCCAAAAGGCACCTGAAGGACCATGAGAAACAAAATTCTCTGGTCTGATATAACAAAAATTTAACTCTTTGGCCTGAATGACAAGCGTCATGTCTGGAGGAAAGCAGGCACCACTCATCACCTGGCCAATACCATCCCTACAGGGAAGCATGGTGGTGCAGCATCATTCTGTGGGGATGTTTTTCAGCGGCAGGAACTGGGAGACTAGTTAGGATCGAGGGAAAGATGAATGCAGCAATGTACAGAGACATCCTTGATGAAAACCTGCTTCAGAGCACTCTGGACCTCAGACTGGGGCGAAGGTTCATCTTCCAACAGGACAACGACCCTAAGCACACAGCCAAGATCACAAAGGAGTGGCTACGGGACAACTCTGTGAATGTCCTTGAGTGGCCCAGCCAGAGCCCAGACTTGAACCCGATTGAACATCTCTGGAGAGATCTGAAAATGGCTGTGCACCGACGCTCCCCATCCAACCTGATGGAGCTTGAGAGGTCCTGCAAAGAAGAATGGGAGAAACTGCCCAAAAATAGGTGTGCCAAGCTTGTAGCATCATACACAAAAAGACTTGAGGCTGTAATTGGTGCCAAAGGTGCTTCAACAAAGTATTGATCAAAGGCTGTGAATACTTGTGTACATGTGACTTTTAGGCTTTTAGGCCACAGGTAGGCTTTTCACTTTACCCAGTTGTATTGGTGTTCTCAGTGCCTCAGTTCACGGCCTACCCGGGTTGGGTGAGTTAGCGCCCCTTTCAGTGCACTTGTAGTAAGCTTTATCTCTTTAATTTTTACCCCTTCAGAGTTTATCACAGTCTACCTTATTTAGAGCTTTATTAGTACCAGTGATTTATTAGCGCTGTAATATCACTTTAATTGTACTTCATTTACCCTTTATAAGCACTTTATTAATAATTTATTAGCCATTATTAGTCATTTATTAGCAAATTTTTTAGTACTTTATTAACCCGTTATTAGTAGACTTTATTCTAATCTGGGGTTCATATGCACTCTCACTGCCCACGTCTTATTGTGACTTGAGAAGCAACTTTGACCATCTTTATTAAGTGTGTCAGGATATTTTTATAGAGACCTTTACTATGATCAATATTTGATAATACACTTTTAATGTTTTCTTCATTTAGAGTAAAAGTTAAGAACAGGCTGGAAACTAAATTATCAAAGACAGAGAAATCCAATAATTGTGGACCTCTTTTATTTATATTCTGTGAGCAAAAAGCTGAATATACCTATTTAGCAGTTCAATACTGCGAGTACCATGGACAAGACCACAATAATAATATTGGAAGCTTTCCCTCAGTCAGGTGTAAGTGTCTAAAGCAGATCAAGCCAAAAACATTTTTGAGTGAAAGTAAAAAGTATTAGCAAACATTTTACTTAAGTATTAAAAAGTCAAAAGAGGAGGATTGTTAAATTCTATTTGTTTGTTAAGATGCCTTTTTACTGTCTCAGACTTTCACAACCTGGTCAAAAAATCGTGTTACAATAAATAATTTTTGTTTCAAAAATTTTGTTTTTCATTTCACGTATGCTTTTTATGACACTATTGGTTAGGTTTAGGTTTAAGGTTTAGGGTAGGGAGGTTGGTAGGTTTTGTTGATTTAAATCTCAATAGAACATTATACTTAATCTGTTAGGGGGAACATTTCACTCGCTTTTAGCGGCACACAGTGGACATTTCACTTCGGAACGGCCCTGAGATGTGTTATGAACCACATAATTTTATTTTGCAAAACATTGTCACAGTCACACATTGTTCATTGCATGGGAGAAGGCACTCACTAATTGTGATGTCAGAGCACCCAGCCTCTTGAGACAGAGAAAGACAGAGAAAAATCAAAAATAAACTTCAAAGAATGTTAATAATGTTGTTGGTTTTGTGAATTGTTTCCAGGTCCATATTTGAATTCAATAAAATTCATAATAAATATTTACTCAGATTCCAATATTTAATATTATTATTTATTATCATCATCATTGCTGTTTTTATAGTTATTATTATAATTAATAGTTGCCTAACAACAACAACAATAATTTATCAAATACGGCATAGAAATTCATAGATGTGATTTAAATGTGAAGGCATGTGTAGAAATAAATGATATGCACACATTTAATTACGAAAGCCTTTTGTTTTAATATAAATATTTGCAACATGAATGACCATTTTTGACTTCATAACTGCCCAATCTATAGATTAGCGTGCATTTAGAATAAAGTCCATCACTGTATCTAACTTTGTGATCATAGTTTTGAATGAATACATTACATTCAGTCGGACGGTCACGTTGCACAAATATTTCTGCGTATCTGAAGGTCAAATCAGATCTGAAATTTCACCTCTGCACAGCACACAGCCAGTTTCAAAGTATTTTTATTCAATTATTTTACTTGCCTGGATGTCATGAATAGTAGTAAGCATGTTACAGTATCTTCACCAGAAAAAAATGTAACTTCAAAACACATCACAATCGGTAAACACATGAGTAATATTTGATTAATTAAAGCATGACAACCAATATAAGCTTCATCAACTCTACCAAAAACAGAAAAAAATAGTAAAAACAACATAAAAGAGAGAGGATCCCTTAATACCCCTTTATATATATTTATTAATTTGTTTTTGTTTTTTAAATCAGATAATTTGACATTTTTAGCAAGTGTATTTGTAATTAAGCTACTATAGACTAACCCAAACCCTAAAATACAACTTTGTTTATTATTAGAAATTATATGATATTATTTGTTCCTTTTTTAAACTTTTTTCGTTACGTCCCTCCAAAGTGATTTCATCAGGTTTTGCGTTCCTTCTGGGGATACTTTCAGAACCCAAGCAGGAAAGCAAACACACACCGTGAAACTCACTTTTTGATGGTTCAAACATCAGGGCAGGTGGGGCACTTCTCGCAGGTTAATCCATAGGCTTCTGGAGTGCACACACAGTCACCACACACACATTGGCCACGCCCACTACAAAGCATCCCTCCACTCCCCATACAGTTGTCTATGCGGGTCGAGCAGTCACAGCTCTCACCGCCCCATCCAGGGTAACACTGGCAGGACCCACAGCTGCACTTACCATTACCTAATGGACATAACATACACAAACATTACCTTTTATTAGCCTGCCAAAATAATCTGTGGACATTGCTCAAGGATATCATGAAGATTACCATCATATAATATGATGTTACTTAATTGCTTAATGTTTGTTATTGGAGCACCAAGCTTTACAGTAAAACATCAACACATTTCACAAGTCAGCACATTAGTTTCAACACTCAATACATCAGAGATTTCCAAAATCCTTACAGCAGGAGGAGTACAGCTGTGCGTCATCAGATGTTTCCAGACCGGTTTGCCTTCTTATTTGTGTGTGTGTGTGTGTGTGTGTGCAAACTTTGTGTTTGTTTCCATTATATATCCCCAGAGGGCACATTTGCTTATACTGATTTCATGTCTTTCATCAAACCGCACAATGATGACTTTAAGGCAATATTGATATTAAAGCTTCATTTTCTGTTACAGCATAATTTTATGTAATCACTGCTTTGAAATGATGTGTTGTGAAAAGGGCTATTCAAATAAAAATAACTTGAATTTACACACACATACACACAGACATATGTATATGTATATGTATATATATATATATATATATATATATATACAGATAATTGCATTAATGAGAAATTGAACAGGTGTTCCTAATAATCCTTTAGGTGAGTGTGTATATATATAGTATTATTAGACACTTATTCCACACATAAAAATGTATGAATATATTTGCATTATATAGGGAAATATCAAACCATGTGGCAATTATTTTAAAGAAATATAGAACACACACATTTTAAGCAAAATATCTCACCAACAGAACTTTCAAATTATAAAACAGTATAAGTATAGTGCATGTATTAGAAATTAAGACAAAAAGGATTACTTTTTAATCTTTGGTCATTGACTTGAGCCATCCATTAAAAATGATCTTGGAAGTTGGTAATTGATAAATGGCAAAGAAAAGTTAGTTATTTGCAGATGCCATTTGGTTTGATATTTTACATCTAATGTAATGGAATGTTTACATAGTAAAGTGTGCTTAAAGCATTTATAAACTATTTGTAGCCACTGTATCCTTTACAGCACACTTTTCACTTTTTAACAAGCTTGTATGTCATTACCTGCATTTAAGCAATGTCATTCAACTGAAAAACGAACACTACCCGAACAAACTGAATAATGTGACTGGTGCTCTAGGCTTATGGGGCAGTCTAAGTAGGTGATATAAACAGACACACACAATTTAAGACCAGCATTCCATAACATGTAATAAATCTAGCATTTCTAAGTCAGTCTGAGCTGCTGTTTAGCTCTATATGTGGATCAAATGACCTAATATGGTGAAACACAGACCCTGTGATGAAGTTAAGAAGCTATACCCAGAAGCAGCACTAAATGATCCAGGAACATCATTGGGTATATGACAAGAATATGTTTTGTATAATCCTAAAAAAAAAAAAAAAAAAGAATCCTTCAACTGCTTCATTATTCCTGCAGTACATTTTCATGCTCAATCATGTATGTCTTAATATATTGGATACATATTAAGCAGGAAATCTTAATTGTTTTTGTCTATCACAATACCACAATTAATTGAACATAGAGGTGAATTTTAAATCATTTCACTTCATTACTTTGATCAGATGTTGTCATTCTTGCTGTATCCAAGAGTGCTATGCATAACATTTTATTAAGAAAGTTATTAAGAAAAATTCCAGATGTTTCTTATTTTTTTCAGTGATATTGTTTTAATTGGTAATAAATCTGTAGATTTTTTTTCTGTCTTCAGTGTCACTTTCATTTTATAAATAATTTGTAATATTCTTTTTTAATTGTATTTTTGTGTGATTTTTATCACTTTATTGTCACCAAACAAAATTGTAAAAAATATTTATCTCTAAAACTCAGAGAGGCTTCCTAAATAGACTTATAAACACTCCACCATTTGCAGCCTGATCTCATGAAAATAATGTGAGGCGACATTTTTGCTAACAAAAAGATAGTCCCGCCACAACCTCATGCTATTGGTTGAGCCAATGTTGCAGTGTCGGGCTGGTCAGGACACTCAAATTAATAATGTTTTGATAGTGCCACAGATAAAGCCGCATTGTTTACATTTTTGCACCCTGTTGTCATAATAAAAGACACTGCGCATGTGTGCATGATTAACCTCACCTGAACAAAGCTGTCCTTTGGATCGGTGGCAATTAAAGTCATCACATTCACAGTATCGCCCCCAAACCTTCCCGAAATCACTTGAGTGACAGCTACATTTGCCACACACACACTCTCCCTGTCCGCTACAGACCGGTGTCTCTGGCTTGGGCATACAGTCTAGCTTGCTGTGGTTATGTTCCTCCAAAGAGCAATCGCAATGAGGGCCCATTCGGTCTGGATCGCACAGGCAGATGCCACACTCAAGGGTACCTTTGCCGTGGTGACAGGAGGGGCTGTTGGGTTCAGAGGACAGCTGACAGTTGCAGTCACAAGCAAAGTCAACAGTCACCTGCAGTGCATCTATTAAGCCCACTGGTTTCACAGTGAAGGTACGACTCTTCTCTTTGGGACAACCATATAGTTTTGCCTCAATGGTGAATGAAACCTGAGAGAGAAAAAGCAAAAATACAGAATATATTCCTTGTATAACAAAATATTATTCAACATGCAAAAAAATTATAATTTAAAAAAGAACCTCAGATAGTGTTTAAAAACTGCATAATTCCTGGACCTGCCATTCATTTTTATAAACTTTCTTTGTGCAGTTTGACAGAATAGCAGGTTAGTTGAGTCCAAGATGGACTTGATCTATTAATGCAATATATTATCTGTCCCATTTCTCATACTTCTTCTCACTATTCTAAGCAATTTAATTTTTGTGTTTTTTAGAAATTTAGAATATAATTTTTGCTGCCTGTCTGAACAAGACCTAATTGAATGTATGCATCAGGTACTGACCATATCTCCAATCTTTAGTCCGGTGCAGGATCGTACACCTGTGGTGGCCTCTCCATCCAGACAGGTTGCAGTAATGGACAGAGATAACTCATCTGGCACACCCAACAGTTCCAACTCAACTTTGGACCTGATCTTCTGAAAAGCCAAAGGACTTATAGATTAAAGATCAAAATCTACTGCCACAGCAACTTATTGTCTCTAAATATTTCATGGTTATTGCATACGGTCTAGTCCATGGCGCTTTTCAACGGGACCCCTTGTGTCACTTCATTCAACACAACGTCGAGTGAGTGTCAGAAGGGGAATGTCACGGTTACTGTTGTAACTTCCGTTCCCTGAGGGAGGGAATGAGACATTGTGTCCCTTCAGCCACAACACTGGACCTACCATTGTAAATGGCTGTACCTTATTCTTGGATCCTCAGTGCAAAAACCTGACTGACAGACACACGCCCGCTTCCCTTTATACCCGTATATCCGGGGACGGGACATGCAAATTCTGTCGGACAATTTCTCATTGGCCTTTTCTCAAGTTCAGAGGTACGCGAGGCTCCCAAGGAAGGCCCCTTGTGTCACTTCATTCGACACAACGTCTCGTTCCCTCCCTAAGGGACGGTTGTACTACTACTTAAAAGCGAGTCATCAAATCTGTTATTATTTTGCACTCCACACAAAGCTAAATGTAAACGTGATCAAATCATAGCTGAATGATCTGGCTTTGCATTTTACTTTTCATTCTCAGAATATTTTCAGTAATTTTGCAGAATGCATCTCAAGCTACCAATATAAGCTGTATTTATTCACAGTACTCTTTCACAAATGGTTTCCACATAGCATTTATTAATACAATTCAGTACTGAGACACAAACTCCAAATATTTTCTACATCCTTGTTATAACAAAGTCTTCTCATGCCAATATAAGACATAATTAATTGAATTACACAATTACTTTTTGAAATTTCAGGTGCCAGATGAAAAACTACCATTTAAAATAATGTTATATATATGAACAGGCCAGACCAGACTTTATTGGCGCCCTAGGTGAGATTTTAGATTTTAGCACCACTGGCTGACATCTTGTGCTTGTCATATTCAGTACAAGTAGTATTTTCAGATTTATTAATTTTTTGCCATTGATACACGCAAATGCAAGCTCAGGTTACATACAGATGCTGCACTATAATTTTTTGATGGAGCCAGTTGTAAAATTTCAATCAGTACCTTCAAAACTGCTCCTGCAGGAGCACCATTTACCATTCTGTCTTATATTCTACAGTGCCGCATTAATGCATTCACTCTGCTCCCACAGGAGCACCTTTTACTATTTTGTCTTATATTCTCCACTGCCACAGCAGTGTTTTCAAATTGCTCGCACAGGAGTTCCTTTTACTTTTCTATCTCAACTACTCCACTGCTGCAGCATTACTATCAGAATACAGAATACGCTTGGGTTTTAGCAACAATTTAGAGGTTATGTTAATACCTGGCAAAGTGACTTACAGCATAAGCATCCAGAAGTGGTTGAACAACATTTCCTGTGTCTTTAGAGATGGTTTTGACCACAGAGCCAGGAATCAGCTCACTGTAATTCTGCGAGAATGGAGGAAACAATATATAATCCCACAAATTTAGTTGTCTCTGTGCAGTTGTTTGCATGCTGTATGGATGTTTGTTTTTATATATATATATATATATATATATATATATATATATATATATATATATATACATACGTATATACACGTGTGTGTGTGTGTTGTGTGTGTGTGTGTGTGTGTGTGTGTGTGTGTGTGTGTGTAAATACAGAACCATACATGATATACAGACACCAAATTGCTGGTAACAGCAAAGATGAGGTTGATATTATTTTCAGATATCTTGTCTGTGATCAGAAGTGAAGGGTAGTCCTACAACACAAACATACACACTTTCAAAAATCAACATACTGCTAATATATAAAACTGGTTTATATTTGTAGAAGTGGCCTAAAAAAAGCATTTGGGCACTTAAGCAACATTTAAAATTTTAAGAATGTCTTGGAATAACAAAACATCAAACCAAGCCGCATTTATTTTAAAGGGGTCATGTCATGAGGAATTAAATTAGTCTTTGATATTTTGACATATAGGAGGTCATTCTACAATAAAAACATACTGAATTTCAAAACTCAAAACTTAATCCTCAATAAAATAAAAGCATTTATTGAAACTAAGCATCAAAAATGTCCTTTTCTCTATGTCTGCGACTACCCTACATCATTAGGGGTCCGATTATTTCATGACCACCTCTACAGCAACAACATCAATGCGTTCTTTACATCATCGCACTCTTGGCCCCTCCCAATGGTGCTCAATTTGTACTCAGGGAGAGAGAGCAGGACAAACAAGCCTAGTGTGGCCTAACTATTACTGAACACCAAAGGGGACCCATCTGGACTATTTTGAATTATTTTTATATATAAACATGCACTAAACAGACGTCTGTCACAGACTACACAGACCATTGACATGTATCTCGGGCCACCTTTAAAATATGCAGTGTCAAGTTACAACTCTGTAAACGAGAAGCCATTCAGTTTAATTCAGCTGCTGTGCCTCTTATTGTTTTGAGCACAAACGTGACATGGATGCGTTCTCATGCCCATCTGCGCTATTTTTATTTATTGGTTTATGTAAACATGCACTAGACGGACATCTTTGACCATCGTGAAGTGTTTCTGGTGATGTGCATTTCAGTGCAGGATGATACTGGAAGCTGGATATGTGTGCATCTAATTCGTACCGTGATTTGGACTATGTATGTGCATCATGTGGATGTGTCTTCAGCATATTTCAGCATGTATTGCATGCTTTTTCAGCTAATATCAGCATGGATTGCTTGTTAACCAGTAAAACGATTTGAGCTTTGCAAAGGATTTGTTATTTGTTATATGGATGGGGCAGTTAAAAACACATGGACCCAATTGCAAAACCATAAGCAAACATGAATATTTCACATTTCATTATTCTTTGATGACTGCTTGAGGTATTGATTGCATTCCTGACACATTGTCTACACTGGACACGTCCGACTCGACTGTTGCCGTGATGCAATGGCTTGAGGCTGTCTACACTGGACGCATCAACAGGAACTTTCTAAACCGAAGTCATCTTTTTTGTATTGTTGGTGGTAGTAGCGCCAGTATGTGCAGCACAAAATAGAATGGGACACTCGTTTACTGTTGGTGCGACCTGCCACAACAGACACTTCCAATGTAAACAGCATCATTGTTCATAATGGGTTCTATTTCTTTTGACACGACATGCCTCGTGCATCTGGTGTAGACAGGGTGTGAGTGTTAACAGGTGTGCTTGAGATGAACAGTATAATATCTTCTGATGCAATGTGTTAGATGTGCGTTGTATGCAAACCCTTTTAATAATGCTGTGAAGCTTGTTCGTTCTCTTCCAACTGAGTTTCAAATATGGCTGTAGTTGTGGGGTTGTCATCTGTACGATGTGAGCTGGTCAAAACAGTTACATTTAAGTTACATTAAGAGGCGCTTAGGCCAAAACCAAGTGTTTCTGTCAGAGGGCCAGAGACAGAATGGAAAATTATCATATATTTCTACATTACTAATGTTTTGGTGCAAAAAAAATCTTTACTAAAATTAGAAGTGGACCACAGGGAAGATAATAAAACTATTTTAAAAAAAGAGCATTTCATGACCCCTTCAAAGATAATTAGCACAAACACATTTAAATGATTAAACAATAGAAATAGATATATTGTGAAGTCAAGTAGTATTTAGACACTTTGTGGAACATGTCCATAGTTAATATGTTCGAATACACCTGTGGTTACTTTGCCAGAACACCTATGTGAACTTCAAGGGAATTGACATTTTAAGTGTGACTTAAGTATCCAAAAGTGTCCAAATACACTTGGCACACCTGTGTAGTGGACATGTCGTATTCATTGTCTTTGTTCATATGGCACTCCCCATCATGTGACTGAAAGATTCCAGTGTCATTCAAAGCCAAATGGCTCCGATCATCACTTGTGAATACCAGCAAATGAAATGCATTTGGCCTCCATCCAATGTTATCCTGGAAGAGAGAAAGGTGATTGAGAGAGGGAAAATCATAAATTAGAAGAATAAACAAAGAGAAAATTAGAGAGTGAAAGGAGTTGAGCTATTCAGGTGTATTTTTAGATATAAAAAAATCCCATCTGTGTAATAGATGCATATTTGTCAGTTTCTCTTTGTTTCTGCTTGCGTATGTGTCACCTTGCATACTACTGCTTGCATGATAGCATCAAATCCACCTTCTGGTACATCTCTGTTTCTGGACACTTTCTGTTTCTTAACTTCCTCTGTGAACTGTTCTGCCTGCTCCGTCAGAGGCAGTACGTTACGATAGACAAATTGTGGAGGGCAAGTTTCAGAAGACCTACACAAACCAGAACACACCAGACAGACAGAAATCTCTTAAATTGGTTAACAGTTTTCATTTTCAAATGCTTACCCTGCTGAAAAGACCAGCCTGAATTTCCAAAATGCAGCTTGTGAAGCTGGTTTGACGGACGTCAAATCTCAGTAAACACGCACTAGACGGACGTCTTTGATAGTTGCGCCACATCACTCTTGTTAACTTCCACAATTTTTTTAAACACTACTTTAAATGAAAAAGAACTTCCTTTTCTACGCCCTTGTATAAAGCAAAAGTTGCTGACCATCTATGCTGGTCTTTTCAGCTGGGCATTTACATGCCAATGTGAAATAATTTTGAGACTTTGGGTTACTTATGGCAAGGATTCCTGATGACTTCTTCAGAGGAAATGGAAGGTGACTGGGTTTTGTCTACAAAAGCTCCAAATCCCATGCGCAGATTACTGGTGACACCACGTAGAGCACGCGGAAGATCATTGCCAAGAGCATAAAGATTTTGCAAGTCATCCCTCGTGGTATTGGTCATGTCCATTAGATAATACAGATCCACTGGGTAATCAGCAACTTGCTTCACAGTGACGGTGAAATTTTTTGAATCATCTTAAAGACAGAAAAGATACCATTAGATGACTTAAAATTACTTCTTTTTTTTTTTTTTAAATAAAAATAATTTCTTAATCTTGAAAATAATCTTGTGAAAGGCTCAGGCTATGTCAACAGAACAATTTTATGGTATATATGGATCCTTTTAACAGACTGTAAATCATGTAAACTTAAATGTAGCAAAAATGTTTTTAAATATAAAATAGCAATTTGTAGGTTATAAACAATGTGTTTCTGTGGCACTATCAAAATTGTTCTGTTTGTTTTGAGTTTACCGTCCAGCCTGACACAACAACATCTCAACCAATGGCGTGAGTTTAGGGTGGGGCTAACTATACGTTCAATCAAGGGCAGAGGGGGAGAAATTAAACACTTTAACCATTCTGTGTTCTGTTTGAGGTCTGACCCCAAGATAGGTTGACCATATGTCCTCTTTTTCCTGGACATGTCCTCTTTTCTGAGCTTAAAAAAAAGCATCCGGCCGGGATTTCTAAATTTGCGAAAATGTCCGGGATTCGGCTTTAGTTGCAATATTATGTACATCTGGTCTAATACTTAATTGTGTGAGCGCGCATATTTGCATTGCTTTAACACCTCTTTGTAAGTCCCGCCTTCTCGAACACCAATTGGTCGATCATGTCAATCTCTCAGCGAACGCGTGAAGTGCTTTTGTGTTCGGCATCAAACAGATGCTTGACAGTAGCAGCAAATGACAGCTTAGTGGAAACAATGCCCAAAGTGCAAATTTACAGAAGATTTGCACAAAAAATTCCCATGCTTTCGTCTAGGTCGAGATCCATGGGAAGCAGAATGTTTGACATGTAAAGCATGCACTTACGTATGTGTCAGTTGCTAATAAAGGTGCAAGTGATTTAGAAGAACACATTAGCTCTGTGAAGCATAAAGGGTCAGAAAAAGGTGAAAGTTCATCAGGTAAATTAACGGACAACATTTTGTGACCAGGTAAAATTGTTATCACATTGCTTCATTTTCCATGGCCATTAAAAATATTAGTTATAGTATATGAAGAAAAAGGTGTCCTCTTTTTGGTAAACCAGAATATGGTCACCCTACCCCAAGGGTTAAATATGTCATTACAACAGAGAATTGCAAATAGAAAACAAAAAAGAGTAACTGTAATATTAATTAATTTTGGAAATATGAATTCATATATTTAGGAGGTACATTTTTGAAAGAATATGTCTCTTTTTGTAGAAATATCATACCTGGCCTAAGGGTGAGGTGGATTTTTTGTGGTTTGATCTGAGTGATTTCACTGGCTGAACCCCCTGCCTTGTCACTCAGGGGGCGGTCCTCTAGTATCTTCATGCTGCTAACTGGATACTCAATAAACTTCCCGACACAACCAGACTGAATGAGATTGTCTCTCAGATCACACCGGGACAAACTTGATCCTCCTTTTCCGAAGATCTAACACACACACATGCATAACAACAACTTTAAGAGTGAGTCCATTTAAGCAGCCATTTATAGTATATGGGTTGGGGAAAAACATCGATTATCCGATGCATCGCGACATTCAGTTGATCATTCACGATAACGGTTCTTAAATTGTGAGATCGTTTTTCAGAGTGTACCAAGTTAGATGGTCCCCTGTATAATTAACAGCACGTGTGTTTGCTTGTGTATGTGGATGAATTTGTGTTTATTACCTCCTGAGCACACCAGGCACATGTTGGATGGATAGACAGACATTCTTTACATGTGCTTACTCCTCTAGAAGTGCATATGTTAGAGCCTGAAAACAAGACCAAACATGTTTTAGCATTCCTTCTAGCTACTCAGTGGTTCTCAACTGATTATGCCTCAGGACCCAGATTTTACTTTGGACATCAAGTGGTGACCCAACACAGTATCAATGTTTTTTTAAAGACCCAAAAGTAAACAAAGTGCCATTAAAATGTTAGTTAAAAAGTAAAAAATTATTAAAGGAATAGTTCACCCAAAAATTAAACATCTCTCATCAATTACTTTCCCTCATGCATTCCAGATGTGTATGACAATAATTTGACATTCCAAAAAGCACATAAAGGCAGCATAAAAGTTATCCATATGACTCCAGTGGTTAAACACATATCTTCAGAAGAGATATGATAGGTGTGAGTGAGAACCAGAACAATATTTTCCCATTTGCTCCCTACCCAGTAGGTTGCATATGCATGAAGAATGTGAATCACCAAAAACACAGAAATAATAATGTGAAAGTGAAATGAAAAGTGGAGATTGACTGAGCAGAGAGGTGCACTTAAATAGAAAACTTGAAATAAATATTGATCTGTGTTTCACACACACTTATCATATCACTTCTGAAGACATTGATTTAACCACTGGAGTCAAACGGATTACTTTTATGCTGAAATTTGGCACACTTTCTCTTGCATTGTATGGACCAAAAGAGCTGAGATATTCGTCTAAAAATCTTTATTTGAGTTCTGCTGAAGAAAGAAAGTCATACACATCTGGGATGACATGAGGGTGAGTATATTATGAGAGAAGTTTAATTTTAATTATTTAAAAAATATTCCTTTTACCTTCCTACTGCAACTTTAGCATAGTTTTGTTTGTTTTCAAGGTTCTTCAAAATAGATGCACGTAACTCTACCTGACTGTGTTTCCATTTGCCTAATTTGGCTTGCTTGTACCAAGTAAACATCTGGCAAGAACATCTTCCCCTGTCAGACAAATAGGGAGCCTATTGCCCACCGTAAAGGTCAAAATACTCCTCCAAAGATCACAATCTAGTACAGACCCTGCCTGCCTATTTGTGAGAGGTGACCCACCAGTTCAAAACAACTGCTTGAGAATTAGATGTTATTTGTTTTTTATTGTGTCCTTCAGGTTCTATTTTTCAATCTTTCAATCTAAAAAATATTTTTTTTAGGTTAGATGGTATCTAAACTGCAAAGGAGAAAATTGTGCTTAGTTGAGCTTCTCAAAATCCTAACAAATAATCAAATCCAAGAGATAAAAAAATAACTTTTTATACATGTCTTCATTAATTAAACAAACAATAAAAAGTGGCAAACTTACTTGCAGCTACAGAAACTAGAGCTAAAACCGGTATCCAAAATTTCAAGAAAGTAAATCCCATTTTAATAGATCCAAGCTATAGAACTGACAACATCTGCTGTGGAAGTCTCCTGTCTCCTGCCTGACTGATTCTCTGGTTTTCAAACTGGGAGTGGAAATTGTCATGATTTCTACTGAGACAAGTAAGAACAGATGACCCCATGCATTTCAGCATTTCGCTGAAATCTTTTGATTTCAAGAGTCAAGGAAATGTTTAACCATATGCAAGTTGACTCTGGAGTCATTGACTCTGCGATCAATGAACGAACGGCGCCTGGTGGTCCCGTCGCA
The DNA here is from genome assembly GCA_032164185.1 of Moxostoma hubbsi. Lineage (NCBI taxonomy): Eukaryota > Metazoa > Chordata > Actinopteri > Cypriniformes > Catostomidae > Moxostoma > Moxostoma hubbsi. The sequence continues at coordinate 35,735,791 of JAVLUX010000007.1, read as the reverse complement.
TATAGAGGCACAAAGTCTATTTCATGATCATTCTCTTCTGTTCCTCTTTGGTAGAATGAGCTGAATACATCTCAACATTCATGAACCAGCTGAGCACTTAACCAATCCACACTGCACTTACTTCATAAACAATAAAACAAAAATAAAAATTATTTACTATTTATTTATTTTATAATTTATTATAACTTATTCGTGCAATTTTCTAATCAGCCAATCGTGTGGCAGCAGCACAATGCATAATATCATCAGATACAGGTCAGGAGCATCTGTTAATGTTCATATCATCCATCACAATGGGGAAAAAATGTGATCTCAGTGATTTCAACCATGGCTGGTTTGAGTATTTCTGTAACTGCTGATCTCCTGATATTTTCAAGCACAACAGTCTCTACAGTTTACTCAGAATGGCGCCAAAAACAAAAAATATCCAGTGAGAAGCAGTTCTGAGAATGAAAGCGCTTTGTTGATGAAAGAGATCAACAGAAAATGGCCAGACTGGTTCGAGCTGACAGAAAGGATACGGTAACTCAGATAACCATTCTGTACAATTGTAGTTAGCAGAATAGCATCGCAGAATGCACAACACATCGAACCTTGAGGCGGATGGGCTTCAACTGCAAAAGACCACGTTGGGCACTTTATTAGGTCCACTGTGTTCCTAATAAAGTGTAAGTGAGTGTATTCCTCTGTTTATTTAGTTTATATTGAAAACTTTTGCTTGAAAAAATAGCTCTTAACATTTTGATAATAGTGTAGTATACTTAAATGTTGCCACCACCTCGGGCTACATGCTTAAGCTGGTGTTGGGTACCATCTAGTTGTATTATAAACATTGTGCAAAAGCTTTTTGTCCATAGTTTTTACTGCATGTTTTGACACAATTTATGCAATTATGCATGAGACACAATTGTACAAGATGTAACTTCTATTAGAATAAGTGTTGGTTATTAATTTCAGTGAGATCAAAGACTTGCACTAACATGATTTTTTAGTAGTAAAACAGTAGTAAATGGCAGCTCGATGTCATGAAAATTATGTGACCATTGTGAGTATTTTGCAAAATGACCCTCCCTACCTAACCTAACCGATGGTTTCATAAAAAGTAACTGCGACACAGAAAACACAATTGCTAAAGCAATCATGTGATTTTATTGTGCTTCTTGACATATTGAATCACATGCTCTGCAGGATTCGGACCTCGGTTCTCTACATCGCTAGTGCAAATCTTTAACAGTTGAGTTAGCGCACAATTTGATGATGCTTGAACAAGCTTCTAAATGTAGTTGATTATGTCATGTAAATGTTAAAATGTATCACTTTACAAGTCAAGCATTATAGTAAAAGTGTTTAGATGTTATAAGACATTCATTGTGTGAGGAACAGGGCAAAAAGTAAGTGTTTTGAACTAATAATCTGCGGTTTTACTCATGATTTGTGTGAAAGGGTAGAAAGGTCATTATTGAATAGTGCCTCTAGTGTTAATTTCACCAGGAAACTGCCGCAATACATACAACACTAAAAATTACATGTATGGTTTTTTTTTTGGGGCAAAAATGTAGGTATGGCAATGTGATTCTTGTCAAAAGGCTAGCTACTTTAAAAAACTCAATTGTAAAATATTTTTTGATTTGATGAGCATTTTTGGTCACTAGGCTGCTATTCTACTGATTCCATATGAGATTTTATATTTTTCCATGCTGAAAACCAAGACAGAAGAGAAAGTGCTCAGATCTCTTTTACAGTAAGATGACCCTCTTCTCAAGAAAAAAAAAATCCTTTTTCTTTTTTTCTTCCTAGTTGGCTCACACTTTTCCCTGTTTTTCTTCTTCTTCCATCTCTTTTGCTTGTTAGACGGTAAATATTGCTTATGGTTTTGATTGAGTCTGTGGCACTCATAGCATCTGCATAACAATTATTAATCTGTGTGCAAGTATACATCTCAGTTCCTATAACTGCTAAAGTTAAAGCCAAATAATTTAGAAAACAATTAAGACTCTTTTGGAAAATATATCTGATGCAAAACCAATAAATCAAATGCAAAAGTTAACAATGATGACCACACAGAAATTTGGTTATGTGTTGCAATGAGTCTAAATGGTAGGTCCATTATGACAAGTAAAAGCATCTCTTTATTAATTTTGGTCTTTTGTTTCCTATTTGAAGTGTCAACTGCTTTCATTGCTTAAATCTTAGAAAATAAATGGCAATAAATAGAAAATACATTCTCTAAATAGCCTGTTTTTTTTCTATGGTACAACACAAGAGTTTTGTATTTCATATTGATTGATAGATGAAAGACAGTTTCCCATCTGTCACTCACTTCGACATTGTATCGAAGAAGCGACACTAGGGGTCTCTCTTGAGAGCCTCGCGCATCTCTGAACTTGAGAAAAGGCCAATGAGAAATTGGCAGACAGAATTTGCATGTCCCGCCCCCGAACATACATAAAGGGAGGGAAGCAGTCCACGGGTACTCGACGGTCCCCCAGGTGGACAGAGCGGTTACAATCCACCGGAGCTCCCCTCCAAGGCCTGTAGGATGACATCGTCACTGACCTCCAAAGCTTACAGCGCCACCAGACAGGCCACTTCCGCCTTGCATGCCATCGCCCTCCTGCAAGTTCACCAGGCCAAGGCACTTGGAAAATCCCAGGAGATCAGCAGTTACAGAAATCCTCAAAGAAGCCATGGTCAAAATCACTAAGATAAAATTTTTTGCCATTCTGATAGTTGATGTCCTGACCCCGACCCCAGGAACTGCGCTCAGCGACCGACCTCGCCCTCAGTGCCACGAAGGTCACAGCGCGGACACTTGGGCAGGCGATGGCCACCCTCGTCGTTCAGGAACGACATCTGTGGCTGAACCTGGTCGAGATGCGGGATGTGGACAAAGCACGCTTCCTCAGCGTTCCGTTTCCTAGTTCGGTCTCTTCGGCGACACCGTCGATGACTTCGCCCAGCAGTTCTCAGTAGTGAAGAAGCAGACGGAGGCCTTTCCCCTCCACTGAGGCGATCACGTGCACTCTTATCCCAGGAGATCCCCCTAACTTGGCTCCCTGGATGACTCCTCCCTAGCCCTCTGGTCCGTGAATTCAATGGAGGAATTCCCCAGCCAAACCCACTACGAGTACTGAAACTACTCTGTACTGGAACAGGTGCTCCACAGGACGGGCCCCCGTGTGGACTTATCCCCCTGTGTGTATTTTCCAAGGTACGGTCCTTTTGCGGGCGGACCCGTGTCTCTCTTGGGCAGTCCCCGCTGCCCCCGGTCGCCGTGTTTGTAGCAACTCCTCCATCTCAACAGGTAGGATCTACCACCACGCCATTCTCCACATGTGGCCTGAAAACCCATGTGATGTATTTCACCAGTGTTTACCTCCCCTAGCCTGGGCAGGTGTGGTCTCCGCAGGGTCTTTTCCCCCTGAAAAAATAGGAATTGGAAAAGAAAGCCTTCCCCGATGCGTGTGATAGTGTTAAGATGGCCCCAGCCGCTTTAACTCTATGCGAGAATCGTAGAGAGAGAAAAGGCGCAGCTGGCGTAGCTTGCTCCCATGCTTGGCACGTCGCCTTGTTCCCGCCTTCGAGGTGTAGGGAACCAGAAGTTTATGACGATTTTATGAGGCACTGGAGAAGGGTACGTGCAGTCTGACGCGGCCTGTCACTTTTGCACGCAACTGCCTGCCCGCACCTGCATCCGCAGCGCACGTACACAGTTCAGTGCATGGCGTGATTAAATATGGAACACTAGTGTTGCTTCTTCGACACAACGTTGAAGTGAGCAACAGACGGGGAACGTCTAGGTTACTATTGTAGCCTCCGTTCCCTGATGGAGGGAACGAGCTTTTGTGTCCTCCAATCCACAACGCTGAACCGAGCCACTGTTACGGCCAAACCTCATTTTCAGCTCCTCAGGGCAAAATCCTGAATGGACAGATGCATTTCCCTCCCTTTATACCCGTATGTCCGGGGGCGGGACATGCAAATTCTGTCTGCCAATTTCTCATTGGCCTTTTCTCAAGTTCAGAGATGCACGAGGCTCTCAAGAGAGACCCCTAGTGTCGCTTCATCGACACAACGACACAACGACACAAGCGAAGGTTACAATAGTAACCTAGATGTTTTGCATATAAAATCCATACAGTCTGACTGTATATTTCAAACTCATATTTTACTTTCGATGTAAAAGAGGAGGTTTAAGAAGAAAACAGTGAGTGGAAAACCAGTGATGGAGAGATGATTTTGCATGAAGCAGGGAAAGGATTGGCCACTTCTCACCAATTTAACTGCAATATACATGCTCACTTGATTGAATTTTACTATATATATTTGCAATTTGTGCCAAACCTGCAATTCTGTTTGATTCTACAGTACATAGAGTCTGTCAGTTCATGTTTGCTGTTCCGTTGTACCCTTACCTGTTTTTTGTTAGGGTTTTTCCAATTACTGTATTAATTATAAGCCAATTATATTGAATGAATACCTTAAGTAAAAATTGTGATTATTATTATAATTTTTTTTTACGATCATTTACATTAAAATTATTTTGGGCTGGACAACTACAGTATTCCATATTCTTTATGCACTAATCTACACGTTTTAAACAAGCTGAGAACTGTGTTTATGAATGACATTATTGGCATGAAAAACAAAAACGTTATTAAAATTTTGAATACATTTTACACAAAAAAGAAAACAATGCAACAATAATTAAATAGCCGGTTGTCATTATTGACACACCGATAAACTGATTTAAACATTTCTGATTAGTCATTGCATTCTTGCATGCACACAACAGACAAAAAACCCATTGTAAATATGTAACTGACACTTTTAACGATTAGTTAATTGTAACAGCTGTAATTATAATCTGTCATTTTTTCGATTAATTGTGCAGCCATAGTTTAGCCTTCCCCATATGTTCAAATACCCGGGTACAATTTTCATACTTTGTTCAATAAAACAATTTGAAAGAAGCAACACACAAAATGATAAAGATGTTAATTTTAAACTAAACGTACACCACTCACTTTTCTATTTTTATTAAAATGGTTAATTTCATAAATGAATCATTATCATATTAATTAATAACATACAATTTCATACACTCACCGGACATTATTATTAGGTTCATCTGTTCACCTACTTATTCATGTGATGATCTAATCAGCCAATCGTTTCCGAGCAGAGCAATGCATAAAATCTTGCAGATACAGTGAGGACCTTCTGTTAATGTTCACATCAACCAATGGAATGGGGAAAAATGCGATCTTAATGATTTTGACAGTGGCATGATTGTTGGTCTCAGATGAGCTGGTCTGAGTTTTTCTGTAACTTCTGATCTCCTGGGATTAAACATTTAGTATTTTTTGTGAAATTAACCCTGAAATGAACCCTGTGACAAACCAACCTCTGTGGCCAACCAAGCTCAATTTGACAAAGCAAGTCATTAGATCTTAAATTGTGTTGCTCTATGCAAATTACAATTAACTTCAATAACCAAAGTAAACCAATGTTTTTTTAGTTAGTTAGTTTTTAGCTTAACATTCAGATTACTAATAAAAATGTAAGCATGATAATGGTGCAGAATGTGTAATAGTGAAACCTCAACTGTGTCATGAAAAAAGAAAGGATCCTATGTGAGAGAATATAACTATCGTCCTCCTTCAATAATAAATGGTCTGTTGTGTCTGAAAACTGTTTTTATATCAGATGTCTGCAGTGGGGTAAACAGTAGCAAAATTGTCTTTTTTTATCAATGGGTGACCTTAGTTTGCCGACAGAACTGAGAAAAAGTAGACAGTAAAAAAGGGGCATATCAGCCTACTCATTTGGTAATGTTCTTAATATTAAAAACTAATCCAATCACAGTGGAGATTCATTTGTTTATAGATGTTATGAAGTGCCAAATATGACTGAAATTAAATAAATTATTTTGTTACTAAAAACGCATCTTGCTGCCTCAAAAGTGCATATGGTTAACCAAATTTGTCTATTGCCCCTATCTACTCTATATCTCTATAATCCCCCACTCCACCTTTTTGTTAAAGATGAAATTTTAATCAAAATATCTTTCCGTTATTACTTCTTTTCACACAAATTATGTTGTTTCAGTAAAATGTAATTTTTTTTTCTCTTTTTTGCAATCAGATAAAAAAAAAAAAAAAAAAAAAACATTACATTAAAAATGGCATTTTAAAAACTTCCTTCGTAGGGGCCTTAATCACCATTGTATCACTGTAAAAAACTGCCAGGATTTGACCAGATTTAACAGTAATTTCTAACAATAGAATACTGTTTTCAGAATATTACTGTAAAATCAATGCAGGCTAGGAAATATTCCGGTCAAAACACAAATTACTGTGAAAAAAAGAAATCAGAATATCAAACTGCATTATGGGAAAGTGGTGTTACATTTGAAGTCACCCTAAGGTGTTTAGTGTTCTGTTTGGATGGGACCTTATCTTATCTCTCAGATGGCGGAATTGTGTCAAAGAACACCATTTTTATATTGTGATGTAGCCTATGGAGTAAATTTGTCAGAAGAATACAGTAAGTCTGTGAGAAAACAGTGAGATTTAATCGTTGACTTTATATAATGTATAGTCTACATTATATGATGCATTTGAAAGTAAAGAGATAGTATAAACAAAGAGGGAGGGAATGTTTGCAAAGTTAGGCTATAATATGCTTGATTTTATCTCTCACAAACATTTTACTTGCTGTCAATCAGGCACACAAGATATCCACACTCAGCATGCAAACTCAACGATGGTGGCAGTTAACACTGTAGATAAAAAATACATTTTGATCATTTTGACTCTATAATGCAGCATTGCTACATTACAATAATTTCTGTTCATTGTGAAGTCACAGTATACAGCTGTCTTTTAATTGTAATAAATTGAAGGAATATTAGCTACTGTAAATATATACTGTGAAAGTCATGCAACTAGGAGCCAAGAATTTACAGTATACATACACTCATACACTTGTTTTACAGTGGCCCTAACATTTACGTTACAAAGTTTTGGATGCATACTTTGATTTACATTTAAGATGATGACTTGCTTTATCCTGTCTAAATATCCATTTAACCTAAATGCCTATATACAAAAATACTACAAAACTATGCAACCTTTTCAACGCTTGTTAGATCTGCCAAATCTGACTAAATTGGCCAGTTATTTCAGTTAGATATAGTCATCCATGGCTGACTTTTGCAAGAAAATGAAAGAACGCAAATGCATTTTTAAAAGACATTTTTATTCAAAGCATGCTGCACTACTTCAAGTTGTAATATTGTTAACAAAATACTCATGCAGCATTGAGGTCATATTTAGAAAGTGCTGGACACACCGAGCATCGCGCATGCTGAGGAGAGAGATGTCAGCCCGAGTCATTCAAGAAAAAGAAACGTGCAGATGAGCGGTTCTCCCCCTCGCGTGCCCTCGGTCACAAGTTAAACTCGAAGAAAAATACATTCGGACATTTTCAAGGTAAAAACACTTGAGATGCAACGTACAAAAAAAGTAACCGTTCACCAAAAATGTCTTGTACTAACATAATTACATACTCCGCTTTAATCTGAGGTAAAAACGTCTAAACACTGAACTGTAAAGTCAATATGGCAAATCGGAATGCACACGCAAAATTTCCTTTAATACAAAGAGCTACGTAAACATGAATAAGCAATACATTCGCATTTCGTAAACGTGCAATTTCGTAACATTTCGTCAATAACTTTGAAAACGTTTTTCTTCGTAGAACAAAAGGGAGTAAAAATGTAAGTTGCATATCTTCGTGCCCAACAATCTGAGAACAATTGGGTGCCACTCGCCATCATGTAGCTACCTGGCATTCGACCTGCAGCCCCGTTTCAGGTGAAGCTCGTGACTAACTCAGTCCGATCATCACCGCCTCGACGTCTTTGGATGGTCTCCGGTCCTTGACCAGAAAGTTTATCATACTTTCGGACTTGATCATGAGGTTGCAACCAAGGAAAAAGATCCCGAACATCACCGTGAGCGACAGGACGCACAGCACCGCGATCTGCACCACGCGCGTCACGAACAGCTTGCGCTCTTCTTGCGCGAGAACTAAAGACCCGCCACCGTCGTTCGCCGTCACTTCGCTCCCATTACCCGTGAAGCAATCAACCAGTGTCCCCGCCAGTTCTTGACTGCGGTTGAGCAAAGCTCCGCGCGTAAATACAGTGTGGTTAAAGAAGGTGACGTTCATCCTTAACAAGCAGGCAAAACACTGAAGATGAGGTTTGTGGACGATCAAGCCACTATAAAGGCAACTGCCTGTTGAGTTGGACAGAGTCAGAAAGTAATAAAAGGAACTCCTAAGATCATTTGTTATGGTTCACACCATCAATGCACAAGCAAATGGCCGAAAAAGTGCCTCTTTTCTGCTGTGCGCTCTCAAAGTAACACTCTTGACTGTCAACAAGTTGTCTTCAGAGGCAAGATTAGTGCGCCAAGCATGGTCAGAGCAGCTCAGCTGAGACCTGTGTGTAGGTTTCCTGTTCTCTGTGTGTGTGTGGTTCATGTAGAAAGGGGTGGGGGATAAGAAAGCGGGCAAGTAGTATGGATGTCGCCAGGGAGGCTGTTCTCTGTCAAAGCTGGAGAGGATGTTCAAGTCAATGATGATTTGATCCACTGATCAAAAATGTCAACCCATGTTCGGTCTGGAAAATCACCATTAGTCTATGCCTTGAGCTAGATTCACCTCTATGATCTTGTAAAGAACGTGTTTTTGGAAGACTGTTCATTTCATCTTAATGAGCTCTGTTGTCAAAGGTCAAAGGTCAGTACAACCCAAAATATCACAACAATTATGAATTCAAAACCCATTATATTGATTTACACAATGGACCGTATTCTCCAGTGAAACTGTAACAATAATAATTTGAAAAAGTGAAGACAGTGCGAGAGATGTTGCCAGGCGAGTGTGTTGAGAGGAGCGCGGGCGGCGGGAGGTGGCTGGCAAATGTCACACTGACAGAGAAAAACGTGGGAGAGAAGCCGCTCTGCGCTCACTTTTGATTCTTCACTTCCTTTGCCAAAAAGAGAGAAAAAACATTTAGTTAATAGAGGCGCTAATTACAGGATTATTCTACTTTTAAGACAGATGGAATTGTATGCTTAAAGGCTGTTTTCTGTTTGTCAGACCTGTCAAAATAGCCTACAACAATCATTTCCTGGTTAGTCAAAAATGTGCAATTAATATGCTTAAAGGTCACTTAGGGTGCTTTCACACTAGCACTTTTGGTGCACTCCTGGGATCGAATTAATTTGGATAATGTGAACACTGTTTTCTGTGTAACTCGGATGTGCACTCGCAAACCACACCCGGGTCCACTTGAAAAGGTGGTCTGGGGTATGGTTCATGTGAACTCTGTGACGGTTTGCTGCTGATATGAATGCAATCGTACCAAATTGCAGAAGTGAACCGCTTGCGATGATGTGTAATATGCTTTTTACAGGTTTGAGATCGCAATTATTACGGTATAATGCATTTCTCACCTGCTTGTGTCCAAATACACTGCCTTGAGTGAGCAGCAAATTTTTCACATCTCTTGCAACACATCCGCGTGCTCGAAGCAAATAAACGCAAATATTCATCACGTCATTGAATATTCAATGCTTCCGCGGAAGACAATCGCAAGTGTTATTCTGTGCATGGCAAGTTTTAGTGGTATATCCAAAGATACAAACTTTAATACTTCTTGTATTTGCTGCTTGACTCACGTTATTGATGTAATTGGACCGGACTTCGGACCCAAATAACATGATGTATACACAGACCAGTGCGGGCAGCGGGAGGGGGAGGAAACAAACTCGGGTTCGGTCCAAGCAATCAAACCCTTACACATGAATGCATGAATGCACGTGAATGCATCCCTTACACAGATACGTTAATCAACAAACCCTTCATCATTATGATGTGGCCCAAATAGATTATTGCTTGTAAAGTAATTAGCACAGTTCTGAATCTAAATTAAGTAAGAATGCTGTTTCTGGTCATGTTTTTCAAATCCCCTCTGCATACTCCCAGTGCTGGGTAGATTACTTTTGAAAAGGCCAATGGCGTTTTCAGTGTTCACTTTTGGTTGGTCACTGCGGGCCTCCTATCACCCCGGCCCAAGTAAGGCTGCACAACCTGCACTGGCTGATGTTACACCACTGCTTTTGGATTTGTCATTGCAAATTTTTATGTAAACCTAATCATTAATTTTAAATGTATTAAGGTTAATACGCACCCCCTTTTTGAGCACAAACCATGAAAATGACATTGAAAGAATGACAATTAAATTGTATTTACTGGACCCTTTCGAGTATGGACACAGTTGTAGTATATTTTGAAAGAAGACACTTTGGGCTTTATTTCCCAAGTTAAGAATTAATATATGTTGATATTTTTTAAAGTTAGAGAAGCTGAAGTTTATAGTAATGGAAATATTTTGTGCTGAACATGTATTTATAATCTAAAAAAACAATAATAAAAGTGACAAGACAACCCAGAAATACAATGTTCTCAAAGCCACAAGTCTAGCCACACCAGCCGACTACATGACAGATTCTTCCCCCAAGCAATAAGACTTTTGAACACTTGATCTCTCACGATCATCAATCAGCACTGCGCTTTATTAATCATCATCTTATATCACACACTGGACTGTCAAATGTGTATTCTATATTGTGTGTATTGTTTACTGTACATTGTATATCAGTACTATGTTGTGTAATTATGTGTACATTTGATATGTAAATTGTGTTGTGTAAATATGTTGTTTATTGTAAATTGGTATATGTCTCGTCACTGTCATGACTGCAGTGTTGCTCGGAACTGCACACAAGACTTTCACCTACTGTTGCACTCGTGTATACAGTAGTGTGACATTAAAGTGATTTGATTTGATTTGATTTGATAAAAATGTATGTTTCAAATTTGAAGATGATCTAACAAAAACTGAGGTTCCTGCAGGCTTTTTTCTCTGTAAAATCGCCTTTCAAGAAGACACAAAATCTGACTGCACTGCTTGGATATTATGAATAAATCTACACCCCATTTTTAAAAATAGACTTTGCAGACAGGCTCATTTTATTTACAAGACTCTAATATATAAGATAATATACAGTTTTACAACATGAATGCTGCTCAGATTGCATAGTTTGTTGAAGAACGGTGACGAAAGGTAATTCTTCCAGGCGAGATCTCATGTAAACATTGGAGAATATATCAATATTTCTCAGATTTATCACTTTTATGGACAAAAAGTGCTATTGGATGTTTTTCAATGAACGCTTGACATGGACCATTGACCCAAGTGTTCATAACAAAGGTATGAAGTCCCGTTTTGATATTGCATGTTTTCATTTGTACTCCTGGCACAAATAACTAAATAGCTGTTGCTGGAGCATTGCTATCGTGAAACAGAAATCGGATATCAATGTTGAACCCTTAGACCTTTGAAAAGATGTATAATTTATTAACATTCATTACATTTACAGACGGTAAATTATATATAAAACGTAAGCAGAGTGACGTCACCACCGCATGTGGGGAATTGCGTATCAACAGGTTAAGTACCCATTTATACCATTAACAATATACATGGACCCACTTTATATTAGGTGTCTTTAACTACTATGTACTTTAGCATTTGATACAATGTACTTATATGCTACATAAATATTCTTGCATTGGACTTACATTTTGAGGTCCTACATTTAATTACGTCTGTAGTTACACGGTTATCCTTAAAGAGCTAGTTAAATTCTCTCTTCATTATCTCACTTTCATGCCATACCAGATGTGTGTGACTTTCTTTCTTCTGAAGAGCACAAACAAAGATTTTTAGAAGAATATTTCAGCTCTGTAGGTCCATACTATGCAAGTAAATGGTAGACAGATCTTTGAAGCTCCAAAAATCTCATTAAGACGGCATAAACATAATCCATCAAACTCAAGTGGTCTTCTGAAGTGATGCAATCCTTTTTTTTCTTTTTTTTATACTATAAATCTCCACATTTAACTTTTTAACTTTTGCTTTGAGTATGTGAAAATGAATGTAACGAATGGTTGCTGAGATGAGACAGGAGATGAAGGATCTATGTGCAGGCTTTAATAAAAATGATGACAGTCAAACAACAAATGGAATTCAAAACAGCAGCAAACAAGAACTGACAAAAGAATGCAAAAACTAAAGGGTATTTATACAAACAAAAGCTAATGAGAGAATGGAAAACAGGTGATAACAATCAGAAACAGATGGCAGTGATGAGGGCAGTGCATGATGCGAAACGTAGTCCAGGGGAAACACTTCAAAATAAGAGTCCTAGGAAACATGATGTACTGTGATATAATCCCCCCTTTAAGGGGCGACTCCTGATTGGGTCAGGTGGCGGTGCCACTGTAAGAGGAGTCTCTGGAGGACGAGTCTCTGAGGGAGCGGGCGGAGCTGTGGAAGACTCTGAGGGCAGAGGCAGGAGAGGCTCGACAAAGGCAAGCGGAGAGGCTTGAGGGGCGGAGCCATGGAAGGCGGAGCCATTGAAGGCAGAGCCGTGGAAGGCTCGAGGGGCGGAGCCATGGAAGGCGGAACAGTGAGGAGAGCTGGCAACGACTCGGGAACGACCTCCGTGGTCATGAGCACGGGCAGCGACAGTGGAGATGGTGTCCTTTTCAATCTCCTTTTCGGACAGCTGGGAGCATAGTTATGGGAGAGGGCGAGGTCACAAGCATTGGCTCTGGTATGGTTGAGGCTACAGGCATGGGCGCTGGCTCGTTGGCCATGCCATGCGTGGGCGCTGGCTTGTTGGTCATGGAAGGCATGAGCGCTGGCTCGTTGGCAGTGGATGGTGTGGAGCAAGGAGCCATGGAAGGTGTGGAGAAAGGAGCCGTGGAAGGCATGGAGCAAGGAGCCGTGGATGCAGGCTTTGGCCCAGGGTTCCCGCCGTAATCCACTGTGAAAGGGGAACCGCAAAGCTCCAGAGCCTTCTCAACATATTCACAGAGCGTCCAGTGAGGATCAGCTGGAGGCATCAGTTCCTTTAGTGCACCATTCATACCAGTCCAAAAGAAAACCACCATAGAGAAGTCTGGATAGTGCACTAAATTTGCTAGTTCCAAGAACTCACGGGCGTGATCCTCAACTGGAACAATCAGGAATAGATGGCAGTGATGATGTCAGTGCATGATGAGAAACCGACCGGGGGAAACACAAGTCCTAGGAATCACAACGGAGACAGACTGTGACAATGAAATTTGAGATTTATAGTAAAAAAGGACTTAAATATTGATCTGTTTCTCACCCACACCTATCATATTGCTTGAAGATATATATTATACCACTGGAGTCTTATGGATTACTTTTATGTGATTTTTGGAACTTAAAAGTTCTGGTCACTGTTCACATGCTTTATGTGGACCTACAAAGCTGAAATATTCTTCTAAAAATGTTTGTTTGCGTTCTACAGAAGAAAGAAGGTCATGCACATCTGGGATGGCATGAGGGCGAGTAAATAATTATTTTGATAATTTTCATTTTTGGGTGAATTATCCATTTACAAAACTTTACCCTAAACCTTAACCTTAACCTGACCCCTAAACCTACCCATAGAAAACAGTCTCTAGAATTTACTCAGAATGGTGCCAAAACCAAAACACATCAAGTGAGCAGCAGTTCTGTGGATGGAAATGCCTTGTTGATGAGTGAATGGCCATACTGGTTCGAACTTACAGTCTATAGTAACTCAGATAACAACACTGTACAGTTGTGGTGAGAAGAATAGCATCTCAGGATGCTATTCTGAGATGCAGGTTGGCGCTGTTTTGGTGGCACGAGGGGGACTTAAGCATATTTAGATATTGATGTTTCTCCATGCGCCTTAGCAACAGGCAACCTTTACAAATAGTGACAGAAGGTTGGTTATATTTGTTGGAAAAATAGAGAGAGGAAGGTAATGAGAAGAAGAATGACAAAGGAGGTTGCAGGGTGAATGGCCAGAAAAGTGGGGAGATGTTTACACTTAACTGAGGATATTGGCAGCCTAGCAACCAAATTTAAGATGCCCCCTTTCAACCAAGTAGGCTTCACTCCTTTTTCGTAATGCGCATACACATACAAACAATAACTACTGGCTAACTTTAACAACACAACAAACCAGCAATTTAGAATTTGAGATGATTGCCAAGTAAATACACTACAGGACACACTGTTTTCTAGCTGTTCTCTAGCTGTTAATTATTTCGGTTGATTCAACTCAGGGACCGTAGACAACAGAAAGAACACAAATCCTTAACGTTCCTTTGCCACATAGTTACAACTGTCTGTGGTGGGTTCACACCCCCTTGCTGTCTCTTTTTCTCTTGTTCCTCGGTCTAAATGGCACTTTTCTGAGATCACCCAGGGAGCTGCATTAGCAGTCTAGCACTAACCAAAAGACCTAGAGAGTTTTCACAGCATGGCGCTGTGTATGTGCTCACATCTGTTTCTAACTTTATGTGAGTTTATGTAAGAGAGTTGGCTTTTCATTTTGCTGAATTTAAAAAAATATTATTCACAGACTAAGTAGAATTAGATACTACATCCATTACAGCTTGGCATTAAGCTGTATAAGTGTGTGTGCATGTGTGTATCTGCCATTTCGTCTAAATGCACAGTTTATAAATGTGTACATGCTTCTATGTGTGTTTGTGTGTGCAAACAAATCCATGTCTGCACAAGTACACACAAATATCTGTATGACTGTGTGGATCAGGTTTGCCTACATTGAACCAAATGTCCACACAAGGATAGTAAAACCTGAAGTCACCTGCATTGTGGGAAAAAATGCTTAATAAACATACTAAATAATATTAAATAATAATAATAATAATAATAATGTATATTACACAATGGATGGGCTACAACAGCAGCAACAGAAAGCTGAGGCTGCAATGGGTCTTCCATCTGTGTACCTCAGCAGAAATTGAGATTCATCAGACCTGGCTATGTTTTTCTAATCTTTGACTGTCCTGTTTTGGTGAGCCTGTGCCCACTGTAGCCTCAGCTTTCTGTTCTTGGCTGACAGAAGTGGAACCCGACGTGGTCTTCTGCTGTTGTAGCCCATCCATTTTGTGTGAAAATCCCAGGAGATCAGCAGTTACAGAAATACTCAAACCAGCCCATCGAAATCACTGAGATCACATTTTGTCCCCATTGTGATGGATGATGTGAACATTAACTGAAGCGCCTGACCTGCATCTGTATGATTTTATGAATTGCACTGCTGATTGGCTGATTACGTAATCACATTAATTAGTAGGTGTACAGGTGTAGCTAATAAAGTGGTTGGTGAGTGTATATGTGGTATATATATAGAG
Source organism: Moxostoma hubbsi (assembly GCA_032164185.1). Taxonomy (NCBI): domain Eukaryota; kingdom Metazoa; phylum Chordata; class Actinopteri; order Cypriniformes; family Catostomidae; genus Moxostoma; species Moxostoma hubbsi. Next base: position 35,720,419 of record JAVLUX010000007.1, on the reverse strand, counting down.
ACTGATGAGACAAAACATTATGACCATCTGCCTAATATGCTGTTGGTCCTCAGCGTGCTGCCAAATCACCGCTGACCCGCCGAGGCATGAACTCTACAAGACCCCTGAAGGTGTCCTGTGGAATCTGGCACCAAGGCATCAGATCCTTCAAATCCTGTAAGTTATGAGGTGGATCGGACTTGTTGATCCAGCACATCCTACATGCTCAATCATATTGAGATCTGGTGAATTTGGAGGCCAGGGCAACACCTTGAACTCTTCATCATGTCCCTCAAACCATTCACGAACAATGTGTGCAGTGTGGCAGGGCGCATTATCCTGCTGAAAGAGGCCACTGTCATCAGGGAATACCATTGCCATGAAGGGGTGTACCTGGTCTGCAACAATGTTTAGATAGGTGGCATGTGTCAAACCTCCACAGAAACCCAGGGTTTCCCAGCAGAACACTGCACACAACATCACACTCACTCCACCGGCTTGTTGTCCTCCCAGTGTGCACCTGGTGCCATCACTTCCCCAGGTAAATGGCGCACACGTACATGGCCGTCCACATGACGTCCACTCTGACCAGTCTACACTACGCAGCCCCATATGCAGCAGGGTGTGATGCACTGTGTGTTGTGACACATTCCTGCAGTAATGAGCAGACCTTCTGTCAGGTTGGACCAGACGGGATAGCCTAGGTTGCCCTCGCACATCGATGAGCCTTGGGCGCGTAACACCCTTTTGCCGGTTTCTGCTTTGTCCCTCGTTGGACCACCGTCAGTTAGAATTCACCTCTGCGTACTGGGAGCATCCCAATTTCAGAGATGCTCTGACCCATTCTTCTGGCCATAACAATTTGGTCCTTGTCAAAGTCGCTCAGGTCTTTACTTCTGCCCATTTCTCCTGCATTCAAGACATTGACTACGAGAACTGATGTAGCACTTAACATCAACCCAGACCTTGACATGTGGTGTAGTCAGAAGATGATCAACGTTTTTCGCTTCACTGTGGGTGGTCATAATGTTTTGGCACATTAGTGTATGTACTGTATATACAGCAATCAGTTTTGCAATTGCAAGAGACATTAGTATCTATTACTTTATTCTGACAATAGGCCAACAGGATATAATGTACAAAGTTTTACTAAATAAAAGAAAAAGGAACAAAAGGGCAGTCTGATGGGTCAGTTTATAGAGCACTTGTTGGCTGTACATTACTGCCATCTGCACTGTTGCTGTGGTCTTACTGATAAACTTGAGAATTGTCCCTGAGGGCAGATAAAAAAAAAATTGGATTCTTCATTTAAAATGACTTTTTTTTCAATTTGCAATGTAATGATATCAGCTAAGTTTACATTAATGATAAAGTTTTTGCATTTTTGTAACAATTAACGAAAGGAGGAAGCTGGGGCCGGCTTGACAAAACACGTTGGCATTTATTGTTGCACTTTTCAGATGCACACAATAACACACTGCGTTATTCTTTTCAGCTTCACTACAGATAAACTCTGCAGGCTTGTCAGCTCAACACAACACACAATCAGCTTCATGCGTCTCTCTCTCTCTCTCTCGCCTGCCGCTCCCTCCTCTTCTTAAATACTCCCGCCACCCCTCACTGGAACTCGAGACTGGCGTAGCACACAGGTGGACCTTATTGACCCCTTACCTTCCCGACCTCACCCTGCCCAGACAACGCTCGGCCCTCCCTGCTCACCACAAAGTTATTTCTACTTTTTATTAAGTCATAAAAATATCTATAAGAACTAAAACATATAAAACATGATAAAACTATGAACAAGACTAAATGAATGCTAACTGAAAGACAGATAAAAACATATTAATATGACAGCAAGAAAAAAGAACAATTAAATAAATGAAATAAAATTTTGATTGAAAGCTAAATGCTTGCCAAAAATATATCTCTATCACCATCTAGCTTTATGAAAAATTATAGTATAGTATACTGTATAATGTAGTATAAAGTATGTAGCTTTGAAGCCATAGCCATGTATGGTTTGTTGCTTGTACCTCTAGAGTTGTGTCCCTGCTGACTGCGACTCGCAAAAACATGAAGGTGGTACCTTCAGGGAAATATTTTTTTTTACATGTGTCTGTTTTTAATTGTAATTAATTCTTAGCAATTAATTATGGTAACAAGGTTAAGGATGGGAAAGGAGTTGGCGGGAACCAGCTGAACAGTCGAAGTAACATTATATATAAATGAAAAGACAGAAACGCACACACGGCACCCCTCTCCTCGGCTGATTAGCCCGATTGTCCCCGCCCTCCTCCTCTTCACACTCCCCCCTGCTTTGCCTCATGCCGGGGAACCCTCCTTTCCGGCTGGGGTGGCGCTGCCCTTCTGGCCCCCCATGCCACCCCCCCCCCCCTCTCTAGAGGACAGCGGGACAAGTGAAGAGAAAAATAAAAACAAAAAAAGAGGAGAGGAGAGGGAATGGACAAGGTGGGGTGACAGTGTGAGAGAGAGAGAGAGAGAGAGAGAGAGAGAGAGGAAAAAAAAAAACTTGCTCGCAGGTTCCCAGACACGGCATAGCCTGAAACGCCCCTCCGCGTTTCGGTGGCCAGTAGGGAGCCCCTTGCCCCTGGCAGCGGCTCCACCGCTTCAGGCAGCCGGCATCAAGTCCCTCCTCCCCTCCGGCCGAGGCAGATTGCAGTGGCGAGGACTTCACAAAAGCACATCCCTCCTCCTTCCCAGGCTTCGGCACCAATGTAACAAGGTTAAAATAGGAAAGGAGGAGGCAGGATCCGGCTGAACGGTCAAAATGATATTTAATGAAACAAAATGACACAACACAAATACACACATGGCACCTGCGTGTGGCTCTCTTGAACTGCCACATCACGCTGCACTTATCCCTCTTCTCGGCTGATTAGCCCGATTGGGGCCCCGTGTCTAGTCACAGCCCGGCCCCGCCCTCCTCCTCATCACAATTGTATAATTAATTCACACTAAATTAACACATTAAAAATCGACAGTCCTTTAAAAATTAAAAAATGCAAAAACGTTTGTGTGTGAGTTAGGTTTAGGAGATAGAAAATATAATTAGCCCAGTATAAAAACAGCAGAATTCAATTCACGTGCACAAATACACATGTGGTGCATGGGTGAGATCAGCAGATAATGATGCTTTAATTAAGACAGATTCACTCAGTGAGGAGCACATTTATTGCAGAGATCAGGCCACTATACACGCTGCCACACACACCAACACAGACTTTCTACTGTATGTGTAAATTGTTCCTTTTTTTCATGTTGTCCCCTTTCAGCACTCTGCTGGGAGAACACGTCACACATACTTACTTCACCTGGTCAAAGATCAGTTTCTCCAGCAGCGTTCAATCCAAACAAGCATTATGTGTTATTAACCCACGCTGACCTCAGATCAGGTCTGCAGCGCAAACAAGCTTTTAAGAATTTCTTTCTAAACATATTGTGTGCATGAATAAAAGTGGTGTCACAGGTGAGTAACAGAGATAATTCAAGAAGTATTGTCAAGAGAAATAAAACGCAATCACTTGCGTACACACACAAAGCTACAGATCAAGGCTGTGTACTGTGGCTTATCCCTCTACCTCTCTATCTCAAACACACAATTCCACAATTCCAGCACACAAGGCAGTAGCTAAGCAACAGGCCAGAGAGGGGGAGAGAAAAAAAAAGAGACAAACAGAAAAGATGGGGTGACAGAATCACTGGGTCCAGTGGTATCTGCAGTTTCTTTAGCATTGATCTAATCAGGCCACACCAGTCTATGTTTTTCAACGTCTTGTTATTTCTACCAACCTCTTTTCTTAATAGGAAATACTGAGATATCATGATAGGAACCATGCTGTCCCATAGGGGCTGTGTTGTCCTGTCTTTCCTTCTTTCACTTTTCTCCTCTCCTCTTATCTCAGTGGCATTGCCAGATAAGTTGATAGACAAATGTAAATGAAAAGACTCATTTATACAGTGGCGGGACGTGCATTAAAAGTCTAAGCCTTCAGTGTGATTCATGCCTTTAAGAAAACACAGTTTTACAATGAAGAATGAATGAATGCCTTTGGGCATCATACATCATGTCGCAGCTAACTAATAATACCAATTGACATTTAGAAACACATCCACGCATGAAAGCCAGAACTTGAAATGACACTTAATGCTCAAGCAAGCCTAATTTTAACTACAGCATTACTGTTTTGTGAAATGAACGTCTCCCAACAGACATTCAAAAACCATAATTTGTCATATGAATATACCAAGGAGGTCTATAATACCGGGAAAATTATATCTAATAAAATTAGCGATTTAAATGTTGCTTGCAATAAATGTAGTTTCGTCAGGGTACACGGTTATGCAGCGTTCCATTAATGTTGGTTGTGGGATATTCCTACTTGATATCTCCGATCAAAAATGCATTCCATTCCCCGATATTCGGAACTGCAACACTCCCGTTTGAGGGTTTGACTCTCATTAGAGATGTCTCCTAGCAACCCAGCTGATAAAAAATGCTGCAGGGCTAGCATTTGTACTTCAGGTTTACGATTATCAAAAGAGATTATAATGTTTTATACACCTGTTTCTGCAGGCGTTTGTTAAACAAGCTTTAATATCATGTAATTTGGAAATGAACTCATTTATCTATATTACTTAATCAAGTGATTGTTCATCACTTATCTCACTGAGTGTCGACATGTTTGTGTGACATCATGTCCCGGCATCTCGGCTAAATCTGAGTTGAGAATTTCTGTAAGAGCCTACAAGTTGTAATTCTGACTTCAAGATGCATTTCATTGCACTTTTCCTAGTAGAAAGTTGTAAAATCCAACTTTCTGAGTTAAATGGAACGCAGCACTACTTTTCAAAACTTGATCCGACACTGAATGCTCAAGCAGCCTAATTTACAGTTAGAAAACTCCTGATGTTGCAATAACAATGCAAAAAGCACTCACCAATTAGCTTGAAGTGAAAATCAGTCCTCCTTTCCTGTTTAATAAATTAAGCAATAACAGGATCATGCAGAACATCTTGTGTTTTTAAATCCATAAGGATCTCTTTCTCAATGGCAATAGCATAGACGACTCGTCAGACAGATCTCGCGCTCGCTTTCAAATTACGTCACTTGTGAACAATTGTTATTGCGTCACTCAAGGCGAGCTAGAAGGCCTCAAACGAGACATATCCTAAAGATCACACCCACCAAAAACAACTAAATCAATCTGATTTGCTGATGAATCTGACAATCTGACTTTAGTTGCTCATTCATTTACACTGTTGAGGGATTCTGAAGAAATTCTGTAGGCATGGGGGAGTGGAGCTCAAACTCATGCGCTGCTTTGGGCATGTGATCTGTGAAACAGTTTGCTTGTTAGCATCACAAAATACATTCTGACTGGATAAACTTTTAGTTTTTCTCTATTTGTTTGTGGATTAATTAAGAGTGGAAAGCGATACATAGGCAAAAGGGTGATTGAGAATGAAAGAATGATGTTTTTTTTATTTATTTGCATGTTAGGCCAGCAGAGAAGGCTTTGCTGACCTTGAGAATTCACCACTGCATATATATGATGTGAGATCAGAGATGGTATGGATGTCTTGCCCCTCAAAACACTCAGAAAACCCTCCATTAATGATAACAAATTGGCTCTTGACGTATAATTCAGCTGCAATGTTTAAATAATTTCTGTTACTTCAGTTTAAAAGCTTTTGACCAGCAAGTGGCATTTGATCTAATAATTCAACTCTATTTTCTAGCTGATTTCTTATCATAACAACAAACTGTTTCCTGACATACACATTGTATTCAAGAAGTGTTATAAACATGTTATTAATTCATTCATAAGGTACTGGCGAAGGAAATTATTCCTCGTTTGGTATACCAACAGTAATAGAGAGTGACAACGGTACCCCATTCGCGTCAAAGGTGACGCAACGCCTGGCAAAGGAGCTCAGTATTAATTGGCATTTTCACATCCCATACCACCTGCAGTCAGCAGGAGTGGTGGAATGCACAAACCGTACACTAATAGAACGATTGAACAAAGCATGTACGGAGACAGGTAGGAATTGGGTAGATGTGCTTCCTATTCCCATAGCAGAATAAATGTGGACAAGGTTTATCACCCACAGCATCAATTGTTTTTTGTTTAAAAGTTACTTTTGATCATATTAATAAGAATATTAATAATATCATTAATCTTATGACTTTTCGAAACATTGATCTTTTATTTTGTGATAATTAAATAATGGCAGAGAGTGTGTCCCTTACATGCATTTACAGAATATTTGTTTATTACATGATTCTGCAGTTTTTTCTATGCTATTTAAAACCCAATTGTACATTTATATACAGTACATTTGTAAAAAGTTTTTTTTTTTCATTAATCTAACTAATAAACAAATTCATAATATGCAATAAACTGTTAAGCATTGTAGCTGATATGAGTGTAGTAATGTTCACGTTAACACATTATCTTGTATTAACATATATAGCCTACATACAAATTATTGGTTATTTGTTTTTTCTGTGTATAGTGAAATTCTTTTCCTACTTAGAAATATAAATTTTGATATCATGAGAAAAAGGCACCACCAACAACAACAACAGTAAAAGGCACAAAAAGAGCACATCAAAAACTTGCAGGGGTGTAATAACATGCAGAATTTAACAAAGTTTAATTGCATAAGTTAAATTTAAATGTAGTATATTTCAGTTAGGAGGAGCAAACTGAAATATATGTTTGTGGTAATATATATATATATATTATTTATTTATTTTTTTCCTGGGATTATCCCCGTTTTTGTCCAGCTGTCCTGGAAAATCTATATTCTGTTACACAAAATGTAGTTGAACATTTTCCTGACGTATTAACCCATATGAGCACTCTTCAAGGAGAAGAAAACTTAAACCGCTCTCTTGATTAATTTGAAAGTCAGATTAATTTTAAGTAATGGGTTAATTTGGATTAATCATGTATGTATGAATCGCTCCTAAACCGTCCTTTCCCTCTCATAGGAAGCATTGTGAAGTTTGATTTACTGAATCAGTTGAGTCAGAATATTCATGAAGATGAATATGTATATATGTGTAAGTGTATATATATATATAGAGGACTGGATGGGAACACAACCCAGGCCAGATTTAAACCCAGGTCTTCCACATGAGTAACAAAACTCAACGTGTCAGTGCACTCAAACTGACCACAAGGCTACAGATCTGACATAAATGTTAACATTTCAATCAAAGCCACACAGAAGGTGACATACATGTCAATGTCAATAACAACTGCTACTTTAATAAGTGTGTGCTCATGTGAGTTTGGGTGAAAATTACTCACTGACAGACAGCTTTTTGTACTGGATGAAACTGATGCTATTATAGTGGATTATTGTGTGTGTGTTTGTGTGTTTATAAATGTGAGTTGTCTCAGTTTGAAGGCGCACGAGTGAGATCATTACTTTTTAAAACAGTAACTGCAAATTAACTCAATATTCCAAAGCTTCACTAACATATCTTGTAAGAATGAACGCCCACCTAAAGCCATACCAATCGCAGGTTAGGGTTACCATGGCAACCAAAAGAGATAATAGCCATATAGTTGGGCACATGACGCAGAGTGAGTGAATGAGTGAGTGAGTGAGTGAGTGTTTGTGTGTGTGTGTGTGTGTGTGTGTGTGTGTGTGAGAGAGAGAGAGAGAGAGAGAGAGAGAGAGAGAGATGCATGCATCAAAAAGTCACTGACTCTAAATGGTTGATGGCTTGTCTTCTGTAATTAAACCAGTTTAGACCTTAGCACTGATCTTAAAGGAATATTCCGAGTTGAGTGCAAGTTAAGCTCAATCGACAGCAATTGTGGAATAATGTTGATTACCACAAAAAAATTATTTTGACTTTCTTATATACATAAATAAATCTGGGTAACAGTGAGGCACTTACACTGGAAGTGAATGTGGTCAATCCATAAACATTAGTCAAGTCAAGTGGTTTTTATTGTCGTTTCAACCATATACAGTTAGTACAGTACACAGCGAAACGAGACAACGTTCCTCCAGGACCATGGTGCTACATAAAACAACATAGGACAAACACAGAACCACATGAGACTACACAAACAAAATAAAATACCTATATAAAGTGCACGTGCAAACATGTGCAAAAAGTACGGGACAGTACAATAAATTACTAACAATGAACAGGACAATAGGCACAGTTTCAAAAGTATAGACACAAGAAGTAAACATAATTTTAGTGTGATAAAAGTGTGTAAAGTTATTGCAAAAGGTGCAAAATAACAACTTTGTTGCCATGATGATGTAACATCGTAAACCCTGCCTCACTGTAACCTCGATTTTCGCTCTATTTTAATTTTTTTTTTAAATAAAAAGGAGGAGCAAACTGAAATATATGTTTGTGGTAATCAACAAAAATGTCACAAATGCTGTCGAGTTTAACTTGTATTGAACACTGAATATTCATTTATGTAAGTGTTTTTTTATGCAAAAATGTATTCATATGGCAAATAAGACCGTAAAACACATTTACAGTACAATGCCATGCCATTTACTCCACTCTTTTGGACATACTGTATGTTGAGCTATCAGAATCTATGGTTGAGTTAAAAAAATGACTCTACTTACTGTACTAACATAGTGGTATAATGATTAATGTTGCAATCCATCTGTCCTGACACGTTATAAATGATGTATCTTGTTATTTCATCAATAAAACATGGATACATTTGTGCAAAGAGGATGAAGTATGTTAAGGTTTTGTGTGTGTGTGTGCGTGTGTGTGTGCGTGTGTGTGTGTGTGTGTGTGCGTGCGTGCATGTGTGTGTGTGAAGGAGTGAAGAGTGTCGATATTAAGGAATCAAGAAATGAGAGCGAAAGTACCGTAACCTTGCATTGATTTTTCTCTATCAGACGTTTGTTAACAGATTCAATAAGTGTAAGTGTGTAGATACAAGCAGCTCAAACAGAAGACATCTGGCTAAATGTTCTACTTTATATCTCAGATCCAACTGCACTCATAATAAATTAATCTTTCTTTCTTTCTCTTCCTCCTTTTCTCATCTTGTTTCTCAATGCCCCCGCAGTGACAGGGCTTTTAAAAATAGCCACTCTTTCTCCTGATTACAACACGTGCCTTGATTAATTACAGTGTTTGAGGTGTGGGGTGGGTGTGATCATTGTGGGAGAGGAGAATTGAAATGATAGAGACAACTGGAGAGTGGGAGCAGACTGAAGAGAATATGCAGTGCTTTCATTAAACTCTTGTGCCTGCAAAAGTTTGGGAACACTTCTTGCTACTGATAAAAATTGGATGCTTCATCAGGGTCCATTGCATGGATATTGAAAAAAACACTCTTACAGATAAAGGCTAAAGCTGAATATATTGATGGAATAAAAATCTAATAGTAAGAAATATTAATAACGCAAGCTTAACATCAGTCGATTAATACAAGTAAATCATAGCTGGGTGACTGATCACAGAAGGTGAATTTTTGAGGTTTTATTTTTTCATGTGCACAACATTAACGGGATAGTTCACCCAAAAATAAAACATCATGCCATCGCAGATGTGTATGATTTTATTTCTTCTGCTGAACACAAACTAAGATTTTTAGAAGAATATTTCAGCTCTGTTGGTCCTTACAATGCAAGTAAATGGTGACCAGACGTTTGAAGCTCCAAAAATCCCATAAAGCCACATAAAAGTAATCCATAAGATTCCAGTGTTTTAATCCATGTCTTCATATGTGAAATAATAGGTGTTTGTGAGAAACAGATAAATATTTAAGTCCTTTTTACTATAAATCTCCACTTTCACTTTCACCTTCAAAATGTGAAAGTGGAGATTGATAGTAAAAATGACTGTACCCTGTAAAGCCTGAAATATATCTTAGTTCAATTCAGCACATCAAATACAATATGAATAAAATATTTAGTTCAATAAACATTTTTTTCATATCGTCACCTTCCTAAAAAGTCATTTTTTGACAATTTTTTTTATTTTTTTTTGCCTAAATCATCTCTTCATGGTACTGGCCACCTCTGGTAAAATGTCTGAAAAACCTGAAAAAATGACATAGGACATTATTTTAGGAAGGTGACGACATGTATTTTATGCACCAAACACTATTGACATTTTAAAAAATGGGTCTCAGGAACAAGTAAGATGACTTGATAAAAGCTTGTAATGAGATCTTTATAATGACAGAGCAGGCTGCATATATGAAAATACACAGAAATATTAGTTCACACTTTAAATATATCTTATATTATCAGAATTTTCAAAGCTCTGTGATTTTAATTTTTTGTATTTTTTGGTGGGCATGAATGGAAGTCTAGTGATTTCAAAAGGCAGGGTTTCAATAAAATAATATTAAAAATATTAACCAAACACAAGTTGCTTATATTTGGCAAATACTAATTTTAAAAAATCAGTAACAATAGAATCATTACTGTCACTAAGTCTGCTGCCATTTTAAATAGATCGGTATAAACATTGAAACCACTTTTTCCCCCAAATAACCATTAGATTGTGCCATAAACATGTGAAACTTACATAGGTTATTTGGCTTGTCAGCTTAACAGAGAATGAAAGAGGAGCCATCAAACGTTGTGTATCATATTTGATACACATGGCTTTATAGGTATAAATATTTATCTGTTTCTTACCCACACCTGTCAAATCACTTTTGAAGATATGGATTTAACCACTTGAGTCTAATTACTTCAAAGGTCTGGTCAGTATTTACTTGCATTGTAAGGAACAACAGAGCTGAAATATTCTACTAAAAAAAATTGTTTTGTGTTCAGCAAAAGAAAGAAAGTCATACACATCTGGGATGGTATGAGGGTGTGTAAATGATGAGAGAATTTTCATATTTGGGTGAATTATCCCTTTAAATCATGGACACTAGAAAGCAAGTCAAGCACTGCCAAGTGTCCACTGACTTGTACTTCCTCAAATATTTTTATAGGCCTACTGAGAAAATTACATTTTATTTACCATAACTCAACCCCAAAGGCTAACCAAATTTCTGGTTGGGAAAAAACAATTGTGACTGAACAGTGAACCACCAGATTCTTCTGTCTACTCTCTCTAACCTGGGCATCACAGGAACTGTGCTTGGATGGTTTGAGTCATACCTTTCAGGCAGATCCTTCAAGGCCACCTGGAAAGGAGAGGTGTCCAAGTCACACCACTTGAAAAAAAACACTTGACTTGACCTGACACCAGCTGTCCACTGGTGTTCCTCATGGATCAGTGCTTGGACCCCTTCTTTCCTGATCTACACTACATCACTCAGACCTATCATTAAGACACATGTTTTCTCCTACCACTGTTACCAGATGATATGCAGCTCTATCTGTCGTGATGAAGGAACGTCACCTTCAGCTCAACCTTGCCATGGCAGAAATCCTTGTGATCCCAGCCAATCCTTCTGTTCACCACAACCCCTCTATTCATCTTGGTTCAACTGTAACCTGGGAGTGGTGGTGGATGGCCATCTTAAATTCACTGCCAAAATCTCATCAACTGCCAAGTCTTTCAGGTTTCAGGTGCATTTTACAACATCAGAAAAGACCTTTCCTGTCTGAATATGCTGCAGAGCTCCTGGTCCAAACTTTGGTCATTTCAAGCCTGGACTACTGTAATGTCCTGTTGGCCGGTCTACTAGATAGCACGATTAAGCCACTGCAGATGGTCCAGAACACTGCAGCACGTCTGGTCTTCAATCGGCCACAAAGGGCTCACGTCACCCCACTCTTGATTTCTGTCCACTGGCTGACAGTAGCTCTACACATCACATTCAAGGCTTTGGCTCTGGCCAACAAAGTCTATTTCAAAGAGGCACAAAGTCTATTTCACGATCATTCACTTTCTCTGATCCTCTGTGGTGGAGTGAACATCCAACCTCCACACGATCTGCTGATACCATCTCAGCATTCAAGAAAAAGCTGAATACATATCTGATCTGCGAGCACTTAACTAATCCACACACTAAATTCTCTACTTCAAATAAATAAATACATTATTTGTCTGTCTCTTTCATATGCGCAAGCATCTTTCTACTCCAGTTTAATACTTTTAAAACACTGAGTATATTAAAGTTTAAGGATTGGCCCCACTGACTTCCATTGTAAGTGCCTCACTGGAACCCAGATTTTAGCTTTTTTTTTTTTAACATGCTGTCGATTGAGTTTAAATTGATTTGAACCTGGAATTGTCCTGTAAAAAGAATAATATAACTCCATCTAGTGGATGTTTTCGATACTGCAATTCACTCATTATATAACACAAATCCGTTTCCAGATTTTTGCTTTAGTGTTCAACATGGTAGAAAGTAATTCATGTTTGGAGTGAAATTAGAATTAGTAAACACTAAAATACATTTTATGCTTGGATTTCACAATTCCTCAAACTCATTCGAGATCACTGGTTGATTTTTTTAATTTTATTTTATGCAATTGATATGTTGCTTGAGAAAAAGAAAAGAAAACCCAGCAGGATTCATTTTTCCTGTACTAATACTTATCTAATACTGCTTGTCGTTTGATTACCCATATCATATAAAAATCTAGATAACGTTTTTGGTTACTAAATGCATTAAATATAAGAAAAACTAATACATGTCAAGAAAGTGCAGCATGCAGAAAAACAAGCATCTCAGTAAAAGGTAAGTGAGAGGTTCAGTTTGTGGTGGGTGGAGGCATGAGATCTAATGATGAACCTGGCAGTACTTTATATGTCATCAGAGACTTGACAGTAAAGGAAACTTCAGTCACATTCACAGCTCGTTTATCGCAGAGTTGTGTGTAACTGGGGCCATACTCCTCAACATGGCAGGTCAAATCCAAAACTAATTTGATGCAAATTCATTTAAATATACTTAATACATTAAATGGCTGTTACTCCATTGGTAAAAGCATAAAAGAATATATAATCTGACAGTATTTGAAGTGGTTTGAATAATCTGTAAACATTTAAAGGGATAGTTCACCCAAAAACTGACAATAACTACGTTTCCATCCCAAAAAAAAATTTTGCGAAAAAGTTTTAGCGCTTCAAAATAAAGCTGATGGAAATGCAAATTATCGCTAAACTCTCACACAAGTGTTGACATAATATTTTTCTGTTTAACTCTAGCGCAGAGTTATCTCTATGTCGATACTTCAAATGTCGCGGAAAACTGGGGTGGAAACAGTTTTTGTCGATAAAATTGTCATAAAGCGCAAATAGTGTCACGTGACAGAATGCACCTGTTAGCCTGTGTTAATCAAGCCAATTTATTTGACGTGATTATTGATTGATTTTAACAGCATATATATCCGATACTGCAAACATGACACTTCCAGGAGTGCCAACACAAATATCTGGTATAATGCACATTGACAACTGCTCAGAGAACAAATGAATGGCCACTGTTTGCGATTCATTTAATCGCGGTAGACATCCGTTTATTTATTAAAGTTGCTTTTACACACCATTCAAAATAATACACATCAGGACCAATATTACAGTCCTATCAGAAGAGCAATTCCTCCTCTTCTAATTGCATTTCAATGAATTTTCTGGAATAAATATTAGGGACATCTGGGAGGCAAAAGTTGCACAAATAGCGATAAACACTGTAGGCCTATATATGGGTGGAAATCTCCTCAAGAACAATGTGCAATTGTAACATTTTTACAAATGAGTTAAATATGTATAGGATGATTATCCGATGAAGTATTATCCATTATTTTAATTTAATATATTTTTTAATGTAAAATAATGCATTAACAACATATTTTTCTTCCACATTCCAAGAAAGCAAATTTGCTTTTGTGATTTGGCTTAGTATAATTTAAATCCACCAACCTTGCCCACCCAGCTCCATTGTTGGTTTCAGTACATCCTCCTTGGCATTACCGTTGGTTCTACAGTTTCTTGGTTTACAAATGGTTCAAGGGTTGCAGCTGAAGTTTGTAGTTATTAATGTGGCATAATTAATTAAGTGTTCATTACTTGAGTTGGTGTTACCCACTTCAGTTAATTCCCAGCAATTTTTGGTTCCCAAAATGTTCTCAGAACAGAGCATCGAGGTTCTTTTTCAAATGTTTGTTTTAGGTTGTGTATGATGGTTCCCCTAATGTTCTCTTAACGTACCCTGTTGTTGACACCTATAACAGCAGGGCTTCATTAAAATTATAACTCAAGAATAATTCAAGTGCTATTTTAATTAGAAAGTAATAGGAATTAGGAATGCTATATTTATTTTTCACTTCATATTTTTTTTTTAAAGAAGGATTGTGTGATTACTGTTTGATTAGTACAGCCAGTAGTATATCTTTCAAAAAACTTTTTGTAAGTTTTGCAACTTGCAAACATTAAAAGCTTCTGAATATGCAGGATATGTTCATATTTCAACTCGAAAGAGCAAATGTATTAATTTACCCCAGATAGCTTGACTTACCACTTACCTGATCTACTCATCACACGTTTTCTGAAAACTCATTTCCATAGCAGCATGCTGTAGATCATTTCTCATTATTTCAGGCCTTGAATATATAATTAGGTGTATTATCATTTCTCTTTGCCTATGGGCAATTTAGGAAAGAAAAAATTGACCCATCTTACACCATCCCCCTTGATTTTCGTCAGGATTTGTATTTACGCTCCATTAAATTATGGAGAATGTAAGTATTATTAATAATTTTCAACTACAGAACACACAAATCTTGGCTAGTATTAGCAGTGATTGTATCATCACACACTTCACTTCTACCGGTCGGTTTTGAAAATAATAATAATAATAATAATAACAATTATATATATATATATATATATATATATATATATATATATATATATATATATATATTCACATTAAAAATAAATTTCAAACGAATCAAAATAACAGAGGAAAAAAAAAAACATACCAAATCTAAACCCTTTACCCTCTCTAACAGGTGGGAAAATACCAATATAAATTGGATCATAAATACAATTTTAATTAATACAGTAAATATAAACATACAAATAACAATATTTGAAAAATAAACCATGACATATAGAGAGTTTAACACAAATCTAAATAATACAAAAATTAAATCCTTTATTAAAACGACTATTGTCAGGGACATCGTATTTTAAGAGTTTGGACATGCACCCACTTGTGCTTAGAATTAGCACTCTCAAAAAAATGGGATAAGATATAGCACATGTTTTTTGTGCATAGGGTTGAGCTTTGCGCACTCACGAAAACAAAGCCCAAAGTGTTAAAGCAACATTGCACATATAAATATATTTAACACTATATACTATATAACACTATACATTAACATTAAAGCCAAATGCTGGCACTTCGGCCTAATCTACCAGCCAACTTTGTGCATTTTTAGTATATTAAAAATATTTATACATTTCAAATAAAAACAAATGTAAAATCTGGTAATATTATGTATTCATAATTGGTGGGGCATTAATTTCCCATCCCTGGTTTATATGCCTTCCTTTGTGGAAAACAAAGTCTGTCAATATTTATCCAGGTTCTGAGAAAACTCTCAAATTCTGTCTAGACAGGATCCTTAGTCATTAAACTGACTACAACTATTACACAATCCAAAGGCATTAAGTATTTGGGCATTTTATTCCCAGCTAATATGTGTGATTTAGTTAGAGATATTTTCAACCCTATAATAAAAAAGTTTTCGTGTGATGTGGGCAGGTGGGCTTCATTACATTTATCTATGATTGGGATGGTTAATGTTATTAAAATGAATTGTATTCCAAAATTCAACAACCTGCTACAGTCTCCCTGTAGATGTCCCCCTCTCATATTTCAAGCAATTTGATAGCGTAGCAAAGTCCTTTATTTGAAATGGTAAACGTCCCAGATAACATTTCAACAAGTTACATAGAACGATTGACAAAACTGGGCTAGGCCTACCCAATATTTATTTTTATTATTATGCTTTCGGGCTCAGACATTTGGCTCATTGGTGGCTTCCACCTGAGAGAGCCCCTCCCTGGTTTTAATTACGTCCCCCATAAATTATATATTAATAAGTACCCTTTCTTTGGTCAGAGTTGATTAGGAAGGGGGTTACTACACTAGGTGACCTACATGAGAGTGGAGTGTTGAGATCTTTTGAAAATTTGGTTCAACATTTTAAGATTCCTAGATCTCAGTTCTTTAGGTATTTACAGCTGCACCACCTGCTCTGTACTATTTTTGAGAGTTGCATACACCCCCCTAAAGTGGCAGATACTCTGGATGTGTCAATTATGGCTTTTTAGAAAAGGTCATGAGGCATCAGTGTATTACTCCCTGTTAATTCTGAGTCTGGGGAACTTCAACTTCTCTCAAGAGATTACAGGAGAAAGATTTAAACTTGGTATTGGAGGGAGTGTGGGCTAGGATTAAAAAAAAAAAAAAAGCATCAAGTCTACATCTAGAGATGCAAGGGTCCATCTGATGCAATTTAAGATGTTGCATTGATTCTCCTGGATCCCCTCTATATTGTATAGGTTGGCTCTTTAAGACACACCCACTTGCTGGCTGTGCCAATCCGAAGATGGGGACAACACACATGTTTTTTGGGGATGTGTAAAGATCCAAGAATTTTGTTTGGGGGTTCAGATCTGTGTGAGAGGTATTGGACACTGAACTGGGGGGTTTATTGTGAATAATTGATTCTGTTTTTATGTTGTGGTTGTATGTTTTATGATTGGAATCAATAACATTGTTAATAACAAAAAAGAATGCAAGACCACATTCACCTTAAACCTAAAGTTAAGTTCTATTTTTTATTCTTTAGGCAGCATTATCTGTATTAACGAAACGCAACAAACACAGATTCGACAAGAACACATTTTGCAGCATTATTCTGGGAACACAAAGGGAATTTATTACGCTTTCACCTAATATGAAAATGTAATATGTTTAACTATCTAGAGGTAATGGTTTATATTTCAACTTTCATCTTTACATTTATAATTGCCATTAGTTCTTAATTTGTATGTGTTGTGAGCAGGGTGGGGCAGTGAGGCCGGGAATATAAGTGGTGAATTTGTTTCACCTGTGCTGTGTGTCACAACGTTCTCGCATTCAAGTGACATGCGGCAGGAGTATTTAAGGAGAGGAGACAACAGCAGACGGGGGAGAGAGAGAGACTCACAGACCTGTGTGTCCGGGGCCGACGATCCATTCTTCTATATGATAAATGCTTTTGTGAAACCTCTTGAAGTGCCTAAAACTTCTGCACAGTTGATATATATAATTATACAGTATATACAGCTGAAGTCAGAAGTTTACATACACTTAGTTTTGAAGTCATTAAAATTGATTTTTTTAATCAGTCCACAGATTTAATTTGAGCAAACTATAGTTGTGGCAAGTTGTTAAGGACATCTACTTTGTGCATGAAAATTCATTTTTCCAACACGTAAAATAAATCAAAGCTGAAATAAATACACATTCTTAAAATAAAGTAGGGATCCTAACTGACCTAAGACAGGGTTAATGAAATGTCAGGAATTGTGAAAAACTTAAGTTTAAAGGTATTTGGCTAATGTACATGAAAACTTCTGACTTCAACTGTGCATGCACACATTGGGTTTTCATGTTTTATGGATGACATTCCATAGATATAATGGTTTTTATACTGTGTAAACTTTATATTCTATCACTAAACCTTACCCTCACAGAAAACTTTCTGCATTTTTAGATTTAAAAAAATAAAATAAAAAATATATACTTTAGTATGATTTATAAGCCAACTGATTGTCCCCACAACGTAAAAAAGTTTTACTATCCTTGTGGGGATAGACAATATAAATCCATTATATTCTCTCACTCCCCTAATGTAGCCTATGACAAATGTAATAGAGCGTAAGTAGTGATACGATAATATTTATTACAAATGCATACCAACCCCTATTATTGAAAAACCAACTAATATTCTCCAAGTCTAGATAAACATTTTAATGCAAAGAGGAACTTGATGATAGATTTGACTATGACTTATAAACACCCCCATTTGTAACCTAATGACCTCCTCTCAACTCATTTGCTCTCAGCACACCCTGGCATCTAATGAACACCCCCTGAGGGGTGGTACTGCCACTGTTGAGAACCCCTGCCATAGTTACACATCAATTAAAATGCATGACCCCTCATCCCTACTTTGCTGTGTTAATAGGTTGTTAGGCCTGCTTATAATATATAGGATGTGTCAGGCACCACCTCTATGAGGAGACCACCCTTCTGGCTGACAGTGCTTTACTTTAAGTGTATAAAGAAATCTCGAACACAAGATGAAAGAGAGCTATAGGATACATGTGCTCACTTAGGAAAAGTAGTGCGTACTGATCATTTTATGCACTCATGTAAGGGCGTAGCCTTAGTGGCATTTGACACACACTCCTGTCTGTCAAGACATAACTGGTGCAGTTGGATGCTTCTGCAGGTCAGGTACATGTTTCCCTCCCATAGGTGGATCTATCCACTCAATACTTCAGAGAACTCAGGTAAAAGGATAGGAAACTTATTTTGTTTAAAGTGCAATTTGAATTTAGAAATATATTTCAAATAAAGCAAAAATCTTTACTGACTCTCGGCAGGAGGGTTGATAGTGTAATAGAATTTTTCTATAAAAAATATTTTGTATATCTTCTAGCCCTAGGCTCTGTAGATTCAGTCTGGTATTCTGAGTTTTGGTCAAGACTGTGCTTGCTCCAATTTTCCTGGAGTGTATGCCAGAGTATCTGAATATCAGGACTGTATCAACTATTACATAAGCAGCAACCAGGTAGGATTCGTCAAATACCCCTTTATTTTATTTTTTAAAAATCAAGTACATTTTAAGCTGAATAACCAAACCTCATTCTGCACAACAGGTACACTTAAATATGACATTTCAAATGGACAACAAACAATTATAAAACACTTGACCAGTGAGAATAAACTTGTTGGAATGAAACCCAAAAGCATCCTAAAATAACAGAGAATGAACATAAAACTCTTGCCAAGGTAGAGATTAATTCTGTACCAGATTGATTGAAAATGTATGTGATCATTTTTGTACAATTTCAAACGGTTTTGTTCCTTTTCTTTTTTTTTTTGTACAAACAGATTGTAGTTAAAAGGCACTGGCCACCTAGTCACTCTCTCCATCATCACTGATGATTCCCTGCAGATTGCTCCAGGCTGCTGCTCTCTTGCACCCCTTGTTTGTGTGGCTGTCCCCACTGTCTGAGTCGGAGTCCACAACACGTTTATAGGCAGAGGGAGGAGGAGAGACATTCTGAGGGGGAGGCCATGCCGCTGCTGCTGTTCTCCTTTTGGGACGTCCTGATGATAACAGTATGCAGAGATCACAGTGTGCTTGAGATTAGCAGGCATTTCATGAGGGCCGAACAAGGTAAAGACGAGTGACTACTGAGATTGGTGAGGCAATTTTTGATTTATTCATTCATGCATGCATCAAAAGGCTAATAAGTGTAAAAAATATACACTCAATTAACATTTTATTAGGAACACTATGATCCTAATAAATTGCCTGACGAGATCTACTGTTGTAGCCCATTTGCCTCAAGGTTCGATGTGTTGTGCAATCAGAGATGCTATTCTGCTTATTACAATTGTACAGAGTGGTTATCGGAGTTACCGTAGCCTTTCTGTTAGCTCGAACCAGTCTAGCCATTCTCTGTTGACCTCTCTTATCAATAAGTTTTTCCATTTACAGAACTGCCACTCACTGGATGTTTTCAGTTTTTGGCACCATTCTATGTAAATTCTAGAGACTGTTGTGCATGAAAATCCCAGGAGATCAGCAGTTACAGAAATACTCAAACCAGTCCATCTGACAGCAACAATCATGCCACGGACAAAATCATGGAGATCACATTTTTCCCCATTCTGATGGTTGATGTGAACAATAACTGAAGCTCCTGACATGATGATTTTATGCACTGCACTGCTGCTACACAATTGGCTGATTAGATGACCGCATGAAAAGTAGGTGTACAGGTGTTTCTAATAAAGTGCTCAGTGAGTGTATTATTGATGATGATGATGGTTTGCATTTACCCTGAGTGGTGATAATGTTACTGACATCCAACTCAGCCAGCTCCTGCGCTTCTTCTCTCTTCAACCGAGCTTTCTTACACTTCTCTATGGATGGCTGTCCTGGGACAAATATTTACAAGGTAGAAGAGTATGTGAAGTATGTTACACTGAAATATAAGTAGTAATAGCACACATAAACACACTTTAATGGAGCTCCCAGATAATCCATTGCATAGCAACACATAACACAAAAACTGTATTATAAAATGTCATTAGAATGTACTAAAATTTCAGCCAACGAAAAAGCTAATATTCCTCTGCAGAAAAATAAGAATCCAAAGTCCAATGCAAATTTGGAAAAATATCGGTAACGACTGATCACAATGTTAAAAAAATTATAAAAAAATATATTGTATACATTTAAAAAATATATACAATAGATGTCTGTTTCTTAATAGGCCCAGATGTTATTGTAGTGGTAACAGAATAACACAAAAGTATTCACTTATTGACATTTGGTGCATTGGTCGCTTCCGCCTGAGAGAGCCCCTGCCTGGCTCTTTTTTGAACAGGAGGTTGGAATTTAGAACTGATTAATTAACTGACTTAATTATGTGGGGGCACATAATTGTTAAATTATCGTATATTAAAGCTGGGTATCGTTCAAAAAATTTCTATATCAATACCTTGACTTCGATACCGGTTCCTAAACGATACTTTTTTCGATACCAAATTTATTAAATCCGTTTTAACAAGATCAAACAAAATTTGGTTTTAACTTTTTATCTTAACAAGATAACTAGTTTAATGTACGTTAAACTTGATCAGTTACTGTCAACCTTAAAGCATTTTTATCATCGATTTAGCTAGCTATCTATAGCCATACATCCAAACAATATCTAACGTTACGTAGGTCCCAGTTTATAGGACTGTCACCGCGCACAGAAACAAAGCATGTACCGCTACAAGTTAGCCGATTTTGTTTGTTGGTTTGTTTGCTAAACGTTAACCTTACCTGTCAGGAGTCCCAGTCATAGCACCGCTGCATTCATCAGTAGTTTTGGTGGAGGACAATTGTGGTGGGCATGTTGAAGGAAGCTCTGAGGCAGGAAGACGCTGAGAAGATAACTGCACCGGCTCGGTCTTCTTTGCAGTTGAAGACGGAGCAACTTTTTAAGTTTATTCCGTGCACTGTGTGAAGTGCTTCATCAGATTTGTCGTGTTGCCGGTCTTGGCAGCAATTATCTTGTTGCATATATTGCATCGCGAGCTGTTGGCATCGAGCCTGGTGAAATGTAACCACACTTTTGATCTTTTCCACATCTTTTCCATCTATGGGGGTTGGGACGCATACACACTACAGCCTCACGTGTGAGCAGCGTCTCTGGCAGTACCCAGTGTAAACTAGTGTTTTTCCCTTGATGCCTAAACACACCAGCCAATCACCGGCACTTTTAGATTTGGGCACATCTAGCATTGACGAGATTAACCCCTTAGGTATCGAAATTTGGTACCAAACAACAAGACATTTTTCAATACTCGATTGTTTAGAGCCAATTCGGTCGGTGCCTAAAATGTATTGAACTCGATACCCAACACTACCGTATATGTGTGTTGTTTGTTTAAATTTGTATATGAATAAACAAAAAGATACAAATAACAAATTAAAAAAAATCACTTACAGCTTATATCAAAGGCTAATTTTAAATTAGCATTTGTATCAATACGTTTTGGTGCATTACTAATTGAGCTCTGCATTATGGCATTAGTTACTTTTTTTAGTAACATACAAGAAAACATTTCACATAAGCAGCAATAACACTGTAAGGTAACCAAAATATTACATTAATTACTGAACATCAAGAATTCACGTGACACTTGAACATTAAATTAATGCAAATTTGCAAATAGCACCCTGCATTAGATTCCAATGATTCACCAGTGTGCAATTTCACCCATGATTTCACACATCCACACCTTGTTTAAAGCCACAAACCTTCCACACCCAGCTCCTCCAGCTCTTTTTTCAGCACAGCCACCTTCGCTTTTACTGATCGGCAGCCGTCAAACAGCTTCTTGTAGTTCCGTCTCACACCACAGAGGGCGATGTAGCGCTTCAGCCTGGACACTGCCTTATTTTCTTCATCCTGACAGACAAAAACGAAGTTTAAAATGGGGATTACTACGGGGCAACATTTTTAACCTGAAATTGATTTCCTGGGGCATTTTTATTTATTTTTTTACTTGGAGGGGATGTGTTTTTTTCTAACCATTTTAAACATTTACCATTTATGTCAAATATTTCAGTTGAATAAATCAATAAAATTAAAAAAAAAAAAAAAAAAAAAAAAAAATTTTTATCCGGAACAATTATGGTGGTTACCTATAAAATAAAAAGCAGCTCTAAATAATGCACCAAGTATCACAAACAACAAACACACTGCAAGAATTTATTTTAAATAATTGTCCGGACTTTATATTACAGGGTTCCCAATGCTGGACCGATTAATTTTCATTTAAAATATTTGGAGAAATTTGTCAGTTTCAGTTGCATTTTTGCCCCAAACACTGGTTTGTTTCGGACTCTGTACAACAGTTACAGTTCACTTATTTGATTGGACAAACTGCATTCTAAGAGTGCTGGAACGCTTCACTGCTTGTTTCTTTTGGCCTGCATTCTCTTGCTAACAGCTTTGCTCTTATTCAGTTAACAGGACTCTTACTCATGTGATATTGCTTAAATTGGATGGAGAGCAAAGAATACAAAAATAAAAAAAAAGAGGAGGAAGCATTTTTGAGAAAAGAGTTAATAATCCAAATGGGATGAGACAGTCGTCAAGGATCAAACAATCTTGCCTTTCCTCTGGTTGCGCTCTCGCCCACATCACGACGCGTTTTCTTTGTCATGCTCTTCTGTTTTCCTTCCTTCTTGTCCTTCTCTTGTTCTTCCTCATCCTCCAGTGAGGGAAGAGAGGAGGAGTCAGAGTCCTCTGCTTCCTCGTGGTTCTCCTGTAATTTTAGTTTTTTTCCTGGGAAAAAAGGAGGGGGGAAAACTACATAATTTGAAGAAAGAGGTGTAAAAACAGGGTCCAAAAGGAACTTTGATTGTTAGGGACAGACAGCCTCAGTCATCATTCACTTGCATTGCATCTCTTTTTTTTTTCTTATACATGCAATGAAAGTGAATTATGTCTGAAGGGCCAGTCATATTTTCCCTTGCATGGCGAAATTCCGCAGGGTGGAAGTTGAGTAGCGTTAAGTTAAAAAATAAACTTGCCGCTAAAATTAAATCCTTGTCCATTGCGAATATTCAGTGTAGGTGCGTACGAAGCACCGCCCACACATTGGTCACAGAAATCCGTGAGGGGAAATTCTTTGACACCATCATGCAATTCCAATAGAGATGACTGTATTTCGCCTGCGGAATTTAGCCGTGCAAAAGGTAAATGTGATGGGCCTTGAGACTAAACATTCGGCCCAACAGAATTGTAAGCATTAAATGGAGGATGTCATGCTTACCATTGTTCTCCATCTCTTTGGAGGATAAATTTGCAGCATCCTCACTTTTATCTTTCTCATCTTCACTCTCTACAGTTGCTTCACTTTCAGAGTTGCTCCTCTTTATTTTAGTGCTTTCGTTTTCCTCTTCTTCACTCTCAGAGCTACTCCCAAAAACTTGCCTCTCCACTTCTTTCACAGCATCTGTCTCTACCGGCTTCTTTTTTCTGGTCACTTTTCTTTCCTTCTTTTTTATCTTTTTGCTTTTCCCTCTTTCACCCTCAGAATCACTGCTGCTATTATTTGTCGGTTTATCAGCAATTTCCTGCTCGCTGGCTGAACAATCCTTTTTTTTCTTTCCTTTTGTTTCCATTTTCCAATTTTCCTCTTCATCATCTGAATCTTCCAAATCTTCGTCCTCCTCTCCACTCTCTATCTTCTTTCCTTTCTTCTCAGGTTTCTTCGCATTGTCCTTTCCCCTTGGGCTTTGCATATCCCCTCTCTTTTTCTGCTGTGTTACTGTTTTCACAGTGCTTTTTTTCTCCTGTTCCTCTTCACTGTCTTCATCTGTGTGATTACTTCCAGCTTCTTCCTCTTTTTGTCCTCCCTCATTCATTGCCTTCTCTATTCCAGAGTCGGGGGAATCTGGAAAAGATAACTTTAGAATGTTACCCATGCACACCCTCAGTGGACCCACTTAAACAAGCAACATCCTTAGCAAATGAAACAAGGACAAGCTCCACAAATAAAGTACTGTTACCTGGAGAAGTCTCATCAAGTCGTGATCTCTTAGTCCTTCCCACCACTATATTCTCCGAGCCTTCATCCGTATCATCACCATTATCCACCCTTTTCCTTTTGCTCTGGTTTTTTGGTGGAGCCACATACTTAACAAGAGGCTCGTCGTCACTGCTGGCCTAAAATTTGAAAGTGACCCTCCATTAAAACCCCTTAAACTCTGTTGCATTTTTGGGCTGCTGCCTGCAATTTTTAATATAAAAGCTCACCATTCAAACATCCTTTGAACTAAATGCAATAAAGGAGTCAAATTTTTCATTTTGTTCTGGAAAACGAAGACAGAATATTGGATCATTAGGGCCCTATGATTTCCGCGTTGTGGAAAATCATGGAATCCAGTCATAAAAACAGAATTAATTATAAAACGTGGAATGTCATGGAATTTGACATACAGTGGCAAGAAAAAGTATGTGAACCCTTTGGAATTAGCTGATTTTCTGCATTAATTGGTCATAAAATAGGATGTAATTGTCAAAGTCACAAGGATAGATAAAACAACGTGCTTAAGCTAACAACACACAAACAACAAATCTGTCATGCCTTTATTGAACACATCCCATTAAACATTCATAGTGCTGAGGAAAAAGTAAGTGAACCCTTTGATTTAATAAATGGTCAATACTTATTTGGCACCAATAACCTCAACCAAGTGTTTCAGGTAGTTGCAGATTAGACCTTTACAATGTTCAGAAGGAATTTTGGGCTGATCTTCCATACAGAACTGCTTCAGCTCAGCCGTATTCTTAGGAAGGTCATTCCACAGCATCTCTATTGGATTAAGGTCTGGGCTCTGACTGGGCCACTCCAAAAGGTGGATTTACTTTTCTTTCTTTTTTTTAAAGCCATTCTGTAGAGGATTTAATGTGTTATTTAGGGTCATTGTCCTGCTGCAACACCCAATTTCTTCAGCTGACACACAGCCACCTTGACATTATCCTGTAGGACATCTTGATAAACTTGGGAATTCATTTTTCCCCTCGATGATGGCAAGCGGTCCAGTTCCCGAACCAGCAAAGTAGCCCCAAATCATGATGCTTCCTCCACCGTACTTCACCACTGGGATGATGTTTTCCCAATAGTGTTGTGGAGTGTCAAGTTGGCAAACTTCAGGCACACAGCAATGTTTTTGTTTGAAAGCAGATCATAGGTCTTCCGAGAACTCTTTTTTGCTAGGCACTGTCCATGTCAGTAAATGCTTCTAGTGAATAGCAAACTCAAAATGTTGCTTTTTATGAGTCAAAATAGCTCTAACCTACACCTCCACCTCCAATATCGTTTCATTAACTGGATGCCAGGTTTGCTAACTTCACACCCTAATTAGCTTTTGTTGACACCATTAGCCTAGGAGTTCACTTATTTTCCACATCACTGTGAATTTTTAATAGGATGTGTTCAATTAAGGCATGAATTATAATTGTGGGTGTGTTGTTATCTTAAGCAGATTGTTGTTTGTCTATACTTGTAACTTTGATGGAGGCCAAATTTTGATCAATTAATTCAGAAAAGCAGTTAATTCCAAAGGGTTCACATACTTTTTCTTGCCACTGTATTTGGGATTAATTTTTTTTTATAAATGCACAATCACATTAAAAAGTTATATGTCCTAGTGTGATGATTCAACAACAAAAGGCTGATATTTAAACAAATAACTTGTAAGGTCTGCATGAGCTGCATGTTTCAACAGTAAGTGAATGTGAGAAGCCGCAGCGTATACACCAACCACATCATTAACAACACGTGCACTCTTTGTGTGTATTAAAGACAGAGTAGATCACTATATTCACTGTGAAGCAGGGAGAACATGCAGATCATATATTTGTATAATTAAAATCATAGCCTTTTCCAGTTTAATAAGCTAACAATTTGGGGTTTTGGATTGTGCTGTGAGGATCAGTATAGACGCTCTTCACTTAATAAAACAATAATAAAATGGAATTTTGAAAATTAATTGATCCGTTTTCATTTGATGATAATTCTACGAATTAATTTGATTTGTTTTTTATTGATAAAATATAATTACATTTTAAAACCCAGAATTCAGTGAAAATACAAATGAAAAACACTGAATTTATGAAAAAATAAACCGGAATTTGTTAAAAAATAAAACCGATTTCATAGAGCCCTAGATTATTCACCCAAGCAAGCTGGCAGACAAGTTAAAAATAGCTACATTTGTAGAAAACTGCCAAGGTAAAAGCAAATTTAAAATTTGTTTCTACTTGGGGCTTACAGCAGCACCTCTAGGTGGCGCTTATTTGCTAAGAGATTTTCAGCCATTATTTTATGCAACAAATGCAAACGTGGCAGTGTTCTATGAAAAAGACTTCAGATGATGTCATATGCCTGACTTATGCACCTGGGGACTTTAACTTTTTAAGAGTAAAATATTTATATACATAAACACTACCCTAAAATGTTACTGACTATTCATACAATATGGCAGCCCACCATATTATCAGACAAGCTTTTGCTCTTCTCTGATGCAAATTTATAGAAGTAATGCATGTTTGAATAGTTTTAAACAGAATTTTACAGAAACTATCCAGTATTGTTAAAAAAATTAATTGTTTGAGAGTTGATTTTCCCCCTTATTTAAGTCTTTTAAAAGTGCACGCATGCTGTGGATTAAATTGCATCAGTCCTTCTTCCCAAATTAACATTTGTAAGATTGGTAAGGACTAGGGAGGCACCAATACTGAAGCTTTTAGCCGGATCGGGTATTGGTACAACGAGCCCAATCCAAATCCGATATTGTGTATTAGTCATGTTAGTTACTGTCAAGCTCCAAAAATGACATAAAAGAACCATAAAAACAACATTAAAGCAGTTCATGTGACTCGTGCATTTTATTCAAAGCCACTTGAAGACATGCAATAGCTCTGTGAATCACAAAAGGCTGTGTTTAATAAGTAAATATATATTATGCGCAGCGCATTGGTGAATGGTGCTGCTCTGTTGACACAAACTCACGCACAGACTGGTGATGCACTCGCGGCTATTTTTAGCCTTCACGCGTTGCGCAACTCACAGACAACATCTCAGATGTAGATGCTCAAAAGTACGGTGCACTTATAATATGCATTTAGAACGGTGCCGGAGGTGCATTTGACCAGAATTTGAGTAAGCAGCGAATTAAACTACTGTGAACTTGCTTACAGACAGACACATACAGGACTTCCTGGAGAGCTCAGAATGAAAACTAAAAGAGTTCAGTCTAAATAAAAGCGTGATGGTTTAAAAAGTGCACAATTTAAATATATTACTGTTGTATTAAAAATTTAAAGTCAATAATAATAATAATTATTATTATGTCATCATTAGTATTTGTTTACAAAATATAACAAAAAATGTTTTATACACAATGAATGTGTTCCAAAAAATAACTGTGTGAATGAAAAGTGGACTGATGTCTTACAACTAAATTTAACAAAAAACGAGATCTGAATTCTTTAGTCCACATTTTTGGGGGGAAAAAAAATAAAAAAAACACTGGTTACTTTTCTACTGAAGACTGGAATTACTGTTAATTTTGCTGAAAGATTATCCAGTATACTAGTTAATAATAAAGTGTTTCTTAATAAGCTATACATTTATACTGAAATAATGTGAGGTTAGAGGTTTGTGTTTCTTTACATATTAAAAAGCACACCCAATTAGTTCTCAGATATTCTAAACTGATTATGCAAAAAAAAAAAAAGTGGTATCGGACGGAGCATCCACCCATATATGGACCCATGTAACGCGTCGAGAGCGTCAAATCAACCGGAAGTCATTCATTTTCTATGACAGCCAGCGTCTCTTTGCAGCGAGAAGCGGCGCGGCGAGTCTTGGGGGTCAGAGGAAAGTTCAAGTGCAGCCAACATTATGGTAATGAGCTTTGACACAGTTCAGCGGCAACCTATTGGAGTATAGAAGTGCTCCGCTCTAGCGAAGTCTACAGAACACAACAGTGTTAACTTTGGTTCCCACCAAACATTAGTTCCGAAGACAAAATGGAGGAGAAACTGATTATTGCCGTGGCGGATTTTCCCGTAATATTTGATCTGTCCCTGTTTGCTTACAGGGATATAAATTAAAAAAAACGTTGCGTGGACAAAGGTGTCTGAAATTGTTGGTGTGCCAGGTGAGTTGATGAAGTGGATATTATGGTTTATATAATATTATATAATAAATTAAAATATTTCATGAGGATATAGCTACTTGTGATATGTCGTCAAAAAGATACCAGTCGACATGTCTGGTTGTTTTGTGGCCCCTTTAAATATAGTTCATAAAACCAAGCACTCTCAACGAACAACGCCACCCATTTCAAATACGTCAGAGCATCCACAAATTTTCGATAGCGTTGTTGGCAGGGCAGCCAGAGCGAATTTTGACGCTCTCGCCGCCTCTGGTCTGAACGCACGGATAGTCTTAAATTAGTAAGTGTTACCCGGTTCTTCCTCACCTGCATTTTCAAAAGTTCCTCCTCAACAATTTTTTTCATTGACTGTCTATCCTTTGTGCTGAGGGACTCTTTCCCCACTTGCTCCAGATATTTTCTTTGTAGAATCCTCAAAGTCAATGTACTGAAAGGTGGCAGAGAAACAGAAAATTAGACATTTAAGTAATTCTGATGGGCCACAAGAAATCTATGCAGTGACATATGGCATTGAACATGTATCTAACCCATACAAACCCTTAAAGTGATAGTTTACCCAAAAATGAGATACTAATTTACTCACCCTCTTGTTGTTCTAAACCTGTATAACTTTCCACTGTGGAACACAACCGATGTTAGGGCCTTAGAGCCCCAGTCATTCAGTTTCATTGTATGGTTAAAACATATAATGAAAATTAAGGTTTACTGAGGTAAACATTTTATATTCAACGGA
Organism: Moxostoma hubbsi; assembly: GCA_032164185.1. Taxonomy (NCBI): domain Eukaryota; kingdom Metazoa; phylum Chordata; class Actinopteri; order Cypriniformes; family Catostomidae; genus Moxostoma; species Moxostoma hubbsi. Next base: position 35,691,201 of record JAVLUX010000007.1, on the reverse strand, counting down.
AGCAAGCAAGTAATTTAGGTTTGGAACAAATAATTACTTTTTTCATATTTGGGTGAAATATTCCTTTAATTGACGCTTCTTTAGTTAATTACACATCACAAACACACACATACACGGCCATTACTGTGTAACGTCATGATAAATAGGGTAAGAGCACGAATAGTGCTTTTGTCTGATTGATGCATAATTGCCCAACTGTTTCGGCATGCTACACTGTTGTATTAACAGGCTCTTTTACGTGGGCGCCTGTAATACTTCGTTGGATTATTTTGACATCTAGCGACACACTTCAATGAAGCATCCTTTGCCAATATATCGTGCTATAAGACAACTGTAAACTGCAGTTCTGATCTGTAGTCTTCCTGTTTCCATTGCTTGATTATGTTCCTTCGAGATGACAATATTTCTTAAGGCCGGATTTTATGAGTTAGCCTTAACGTTGTTTGATACCTGACAATCATACCCTCCGTTTTTATCGTTACAAACTGTACTTTTGAAATTCTTTCAATCTGCAGTTTACCTGATGTCCGAACACTGATGCAGTTGTTTTACGACGAACTTTCGGATCGCGTCCTCTTCTTTAACCATGTTTTGCACATTAGCGCCAATTTTTTTAACATTTGCAAACACCACTGCGTAGTATGCGCGCCACCCTACCTTGGCGCCCTTTGCCGTGCACAGGCACGTTGCTATACGTCATCACGCACTGTTTCTGAAAGACGCGGTTTCGTCATGTTCGTAACAATATACTCGTCACACATGCTGCGACCCAATTCGCCTACTTATACTACGATCTAAAAGTATGTACTCTTTTTTTGAAGAAAATGTACATACTTTTGAGTGTGTAGCAAAAGAGTATGCACGTTCTGGGACATACTACGAAGACGTCATGCAATGGAAGAGAACGTGGTTGCCTAGTTACGCACACCGCGACAGTTAAACAAACATCGTCGTTGGCAATGCGCCAGTTAATGAGGCGCTCAGTGTCTTCATCGGACCCTACAAGATAAACACGGTACTTTTTTGCACAACACAAATCCATTAATATTATGAGACAATAAAATATAACTTTAATTAGCGCTAAACGTTTAAGTTCTTACACTTAAAAACTGAGGGCGCATGTTTGCATCATCTCAAAGCTCCTCCCTCCCGCACGTAATGGGTTGTGCCAGATTAGAAATGTCGAAGTATCGTACCAAAACCTCAAAATTATCGTTTTTTAAAAAAAATTATCGTACACAAACCAAACGCATAAAATATAGTTATTTTCCAACAATTTTATTTTCCAAATAATTTTACAGCCAATTTGAACAACCTGTATAATACGCTCACATTAACTGGAGGAAGTCTGAATAACTTTTTTTTTCCCCAAAGTGCAAAAGATATGCCGAAAAAAAGTGCACAAAAAAGAAAAAAGTGCACAATTAACACAAAAAAGATTCAAATTCGATCTCTAAGTCGCTGTCATCATCGGATGCCACATCCACTTGTGTTTTTTGTGTGTGTGTGTGTGTGTGTGTGTGTGTGTGTGTGTGTGTGTGTGTGTGTGTGTGTGTGTGTGTGTGTGTATACGTGCAGGCAGGCGAGCCTGCGAAATGATTCGGGGTCCGAGAGAGAAGCGGTAGGATGTGTGTTTGGACGAACGACTGAAAACTCTGAAATTATCGTACATTATGGGATTTTTTTCATTATTGATCGTACATCGTACAGAGGTCAAAATTATCGTACAAATACGATAATTATCGTACATCTGGCAACACTGGCAATATTAGCCGTTAGAGTGTGCATCGATCTGCACTTCGGATTCTGACCGGAAATAGTAGACCATCCGGGTATCTTTGGAACACTTATTTCAACATACTACGATTTGGGACGTACTAATTCTATTTTCGAATACTATTTAGGACAGATAGTATCCGAATTGGGACGCAGCAACAGATTGTGCTTATTTCCAAAGTATGTGTTTGATATGTTGGGTGGCACTGATCTTTTGTTGAGATCTGATTATAAAAATGACAAACTACCTGTGAAATTAGCTTGATTAGCTTGGATGCTGGTGTTTAAGCACACTTTTTTCCCCAAATAAATATGTTATTTGTAATAATAGAAGTATTCAATATAAAAATAGATCAGAGTTAAAATAGATAAAAGTTGGAAAGAAAATAATATTGTGTTAGTTAGACAACTTTTAATTTCAAAAAGTAATTTGTTAACTTATAGTGAATTCTTGTATAAAATATGGTTCCAGTTACACCAAAAAAGTATGCTGTTGTGTTTGACGCCATACCTCAGCAGGTTACACGTTTTACAAGAGCTTGTGGAAGTGATATTTCTGAGACAATATATGTTATATAATGTTTATGGGAGATATTGATATCCTTAAACACCATTGTACTAATAAACATATTAGGAATATTATAATAGGCGAAATAGCTACTCATAAAAGTTCATTGTGGAACAATGTATTTAGAAATATAAACTGGACTAAAGCTTGGAATATTTGTAAAAAATATTGTTTAAATAATAAAGTAAAAGAGGTTACATTCAAAGTTTTACATGGTTTATATTCAGCTAGATTTTTTGGTGGATATATGGAAAATTTTATCAGAAGGAAAACCAAAATCCATCCATCCATCCATCCATCGTCAACCACTTATCCTGTGTACAGGGTCGCAGGGGGCTGGAGCCTATCCCAGCTGGAAAACCAAAATATTCAAGCTAAATCATTTTGATATGTATACAGGGCCGGCCCAAGCCTTAAGCAGAATTTGATTTGGGGGCCCCTCGGTGCTGCCAATACGATTGACTAATGTCCAAGCTTGATTATTTGCGCACTATAAATCTAACACACCCATTATCAATGTTATTAGTTGTAGCTGTGTTGCTTAAATCATACAAATGTCTGCCTGGATTTTACCCTTCTACATTTTTTAATTGTAACAGCAGCAAACCCACAAGAGTGGTCAGGTGTTAATTTGTACTTTAATATTCATAGTCTTACAGTACTAAGTGGCATACTTAATGTGGTGTACTGAAAAGTTTTGTTTTGTATATATATACACTACCGTTCAAAAGTTTGGGGTCACTTACTCATTCTTTATTTATTTATTTATTTCACATTTTAGAATAATAGTAGTCAGCAAAACTATGGAATAATAGAAATGGAAATATGGGAATTATTTTGTGACCAAAAAATCCAAAATAAATCCAAAACTATGTAATATTTTAGCATCTTCAAAGTAGTCACCCTTTGCCTAGATTTTGCAGACATGTACTCGTGACATTTTCTCAACCAACTTCTTGAGGAATCACCCCGGGATGCTTTTTAAACAGTATTGAAGGAGTTCCCATCTATGTTGGGCACTTATTGGCTTCTTTTCTTCATATTTTGATCCAAGTCATCCATTTCAAAAACTTTTTTTTTTTTTAGGAAATTTTAGATTTGTAATTAAATAAATGTATATGTTTTGGCAGAATAATATTTTGTCTACAAAGTTAATTTCAAACTTTTAAGCATACACCTTCAGATCAAAAGATTTTTAAGATCATGAGAAACATTTCAGACAAGTGACCCCAAACTTTTGAACGGTAGTGTATGTATATATATATATATATATATATATAATTTTGAAATATTTAAAGATAACCATGTATAATTATATATTGATATAAATATGTGTAATCATTATATATTGAGTTATTGTAATATTTGTATATGCGATTAATTAATCGGGACACCATGGCATTAATTTGATTAAACATTTTTATCGATTGACAGCCCTAAAATACATACATACATATAAAATTAAAGATTTTACAGTTTAATTTGATATAAAAATTTTTTATAGCATTATTAAATGTTAAGAAAATGTATCCGAGTTATTCATTATATTGGGCAAATAAAACAAAACTGAAAACAAAATTTCTCAGAAACAAAAACAACACTGCAAACATCTAATGTCATCAAGGAATTGCGATTTATGTGGAATCATTTTGATTGAATATACAAAATCGTCTGTACAACAATTAATCATCTTTCAAGAACAGTGAATTTTAACAAAAGCACTTAATCAAAAAGACGTTTTATTGAAAATGTTAATGGAATATTTCTTCCATCTGGATAAAATACCAAGATAACATCAGGACGGCATTGCATGCATACTAGTTGGCAAAATTAGGGAATGTTTTTGGTTTAGTACAATGAGTGTGTGCAAGTATGGCTTTCCACGGACAATAAAGACATTTTCAGGGGGGGGGTTGTAATTCATGGGGGGGGAAATATTGATCCAAACTCCTATTAGGATTCATTTTTAGCTGTAAGCATCTAAAACTAAAGCAGTGTTTAGTGCTAGTGCAAGTAATTTTAATCCTACTGATATGGACAAAAAATAAGTTCATGAACATGAGCAATATGATGTCAGATTGTTGCGAGTATTTTGTTGAGAAAAAAAACAATACAAGTGTTATAAATATGCCTGTAATGGTTGTATCTTGCCCATTCAAATGATTATCCTCCGTTTATCCAAAACTGATCCACTACTAGCTATGGCTGGAACAACAGGCTTCACACATTTTTGTCAGTTTCCCATAAGATCTGACTTATCTCTACAATATGAAACTCCCACTAAGTACCTCTCAACCGGTCATTCAAAACACACAAATCAGCATATGTCACAGTTTACCATTACACACTGAAAGATAAGCTTTCACATGGCCCGTATAAACAAAAAAAACAAACAAAAAAAAAACACTTATTTCACATTTACTCATAAGAAAGTGAAAAGTCTGGACAATAAATTAACATAATAATAAATTAAATTTAAAAAAAAAAAAGAAAAAAAAAAAAAAGGTGATTTATCTCACAGAAAAATATAAACAAAATTGCACCACATGGTGGCAACTTTACAATAATTTCTAAACTAGGCCCTAATTACCTCCCACCCCTCCCTTTCAGTGCAGTATTAAGTGTACCAATGTTAATCTGTATTCTTTCCTCAACCAATAATTTTTTTAAATGCATATCGGTTCACAGGACCCCAGTTACGGAGAGCCTCCACTCCCCTAATAGACCATTCATTTATTTCTTTAACATTCAGTCTTTGTAGACAGTCTGCTGTCCGTGACCCCTCTCATCATGCATAATATGCCTCCGCACATGGATACGCCTCACCCGTCTATCCCCACCCCCTACACCCGCCCCCTCCTCCTCTGATTGGCCAACACCTGGGGATGAGACACCCCCTGACTCCAACAGGGCCATGCCTCCTGATCCAGAGCCTCGCCCGTTTTCATAGATCAGGATGTTGAGTGTCTCCTCAAAGATACGAGCTTCTGGGAACTCAACCTATGTGAACAGATGAAGAAGAGTTGGATTGAGATCACAGACAAATTACATCCCATCAGCGAAAAGCACCAAATGCACCATTCACTATTATATTGCCAAATGTCTGTGAACACTCAAACACCACACACATAAGTGCTTGTTAAACATGAATTTTCAAATCATGGGTATTCATAAGGAGGACAACTTAAAGTCTAAGGTTCGTTTTAAGGTTTGGGGGATTTTTGACCCATATAGGAACACTCCAAACAAAATCAGACCACTTTAAAGGGAACGGAACCGAGACCATCTCCGGTAATGGCAAATATCTTTGACCCTGGCAGTTTCCCGGACTCAGGAAATGACAACGCACAAAAGGACAAACACATCATTCCACTTATTCTGTTTCGATGGAGATGTCATGACAGAGTGAGAAGACCATTACAACTATTGTACACTCCACACGAAACAAACTTAAAAAGGTATTTCTTCAGTGTTGTGTGCAAATGAAGATTTGAGAGTTTAACCGGAAGTCATGAAAAGCACCATGAAAGTTAAGAAATTATGACAGGAATATATCACTATAGTATTCTATTAATGGATGTAACCTGAGATTGTTTGTTGTTAAGATTACTAATATACCATGATTAAATGTTGAATTTTGCATCTAAATACAGTATTGTTTTATTTTAAAAAAATACAATGCATTCAGTTCTACTGTATTACTTTTCTCTTTTAAAGGGTCATGTCATGAGGAATCAAATTTTCCTTGATATTTTGGCATTTAAGAGGTCATTCTACTATAAAACATACTGAATTTCAGTACTCAAAACTAAATCCCCAATGCAATAAAAGCATTTATTGAAACCAAGCTGCAAAAAAGTCTCGTTCTCTACTTCCATGACTTCCCCATGTCACTAAGGGGGCACATTAATTAATGACCGCCTCTATAGCAACAACATCAATGCGTACTATACAACAACGTACTCTTGGCCCCACCCACTGGTGCTCAGTCTGGAAACAGAGAGAGCGCAGAATGGAGAGGCCTGGTGTGGCCTCACTAATCCTGAACACCAAAGCAGACCCATCTGGACTATTTTTTATTATTTTTGTATATACACATGCACTAGACAGATGTCTTTGAACATTGTCATATATCTCGCTCCGCTTTTAAAAACCGCAGTGTCAAGTCACAACTCTGAAAAGAAGACCCCACTCAGCTGGTGCATCTTATTGTTTTGAGAACAAACGCATCCTGGACGCGTTATTGCACCCATCTGCACTATATTTAAATGTTGGTGAATTTAAACATGCACTAGATAGATGTCTTTGACAGTTTTTATGCGTATCGGGCATTGCGCAGGACGATATTGTAAGTGTGTGCGTCTTGATCAATGTGCTTCATGTACACTCACCTAAAGGAAAATTAGGAACACCATACTAATACTGTGTTTGACCCCCTTTCGCCTTCAGAACTGCCTTAATTCTACGTGGCATTGATTCAACAAGGTGCTGAAAGCATTCTTTAGTAATGTTGGCCCATATTGATAGGATAGCATCTTGCAGTTGATGGAGATTTGTGGGATGCACATCCAGGGCACGAAGCTCCCGTTCCACCACATCCCAAAGATGCTCTATTGGGTTGAGATCTGGTGACTGTGGGGGCCATTTTAGTACAGTGAACTCAATGTCATGTTCAAGAAACCAATTTGAAATGATTCGAGCTTTGTGACATGGTGCATTATCCTGCTGGAAGTAGCCATCAGAAGATGGGTACATGGTGGCCATAAAGGGATGGACATGGTCAGAAACAATGCTCAGGTAGGCCGTGCCATTTAAACGATGCCCAACTGGCACTAAGGGGCCTAAAGTGTGCCAAGAAAACATCCCCCACACCATTACACCACCACCACCAGCCTGCACAGTGGTAACAAGGCATGATGGATCCATGTTCTCATTCTGTTTCCGCCAAATTCTGACTCTACCATCTGAATGTCTCAACAGAAATCGAGACTCATCAGACCAGGCAACATTTTTCCAGTCTTCAACTGTCCAATTTTGGTGAGCTCTTGCAAATTGTAGCCTCTTTTTCCTATTTGTAGTGGAGATGAGTGGTACCCGGTGGGGTCTTCTGCTGTTGTAGCCCATCCGCCTCAAGGTTGTGCATGTTGTGGCTTCACAAATGCTTTGCTGCATACCTCGGTTGTAACGAGTGGTTATTTCAGTCAAAGTTGCTCTTCTATCAGCTTGAATCAGTCGGCCCATTCTCCTCTGACCTCTAGCATCAACAAGGCATTTTCGCCCACAGGACTGCCGCATACTGGATGTTTTTCCCTTTTCACACCATTCTTTGTAAACCCTAGAAATGGTTGTGCATGAAAATCCCAGTAACTGAGCAGATTGTAAAATACTCAGACCGGCCCGTCTGGCACCAACAACCATGCCACGCTCAAAATTGCTTAAATCACCTTTCTTTCCCATTCTGACATTCAGTTTGGAGTTCAGGAGATTGTCTTGACCAGGACCACACCCCTAAATGCATTGAAGCAACTGCCATGTGATTGGTTGATTAGATAATTGCATTAATGAGAAATTGAACAGGTGTTCCTAATAATCCTTTAGGTGAGTGTATAATGTATGCGGATTGCTTGTGAACCAATCATAATACGATTCAAGCTTTGCAAAGGAACTTATTGAAGGATGGGGCATTTAAAAACACTATTAGACCCGATCGTAAAACTACACGTAAACAGTACATTTTTTTATTAATTTTCATAAATTAAAATTATATTTTGAATGTTTATGGTGCTGCTGTGCTTACAGTACGTGAAAAATGTAATATATTTGGATGCAATGTGTTGGATGTGTATTTTGTAAAACCTGATATTTCATAATGTTGGGAAGCTTGTTCATTCTCTTCTGATTGAGTTTCAAATATGGCTGTACTCGAGGGGCTGCACGATGTTAGCCAATCATAACAGCGGCTGTTTATGTTGGAGTTTTAAGGAGGCGCTTACACCAAAACAGAGTGTTTCAGACAGAGGGCCAGAGACAGGGTGGAAAATTATCATATATTACAAAATTAAAAAAAAGGTTTTGGTGCAAAAAAATACTAACATTGTCAGTGGACCTCTAAGTATAGTTCTTTTAAAGAGGACCGAAGTGTGAAAACACCCTAAGGAGACTGCATGACTATATGCTTGATTTTAAATACCTGCTAGTAATGTGTGTAGCTAAAAACAGCCAAAGCATTAATTACAAGGGGTATCCACATACATTTGGCAATGTAGTGTACTTGTTACATTGCAAAAATCTAAAGAGAGCTAGCAATACACACAAAGACAAATAAAGTGTTAAATCCTCTGACTCACTTTGGTCTGTTTCTTCTCAGTGGCATAAACAATGGAGGTGCAGCAGACTTCAGCAATCTTGCGTCCCTCGCCGTAGAAAGACCAGCAGCAGATCTCATCTCCCAACACGTCTTTAATGAACAGTACTCTGCCATTGAAGCGCAGCCCCAACTTATCGAACAGCTCGATGTTCTTAAGAAGGTTATCATCGGAGTTGCTAAATGGAACAAAGAGTGATGTTTAAAAAGGACAAAAGGCAACTCGAGCACACATTTAATTGCTCCACATTCATTTACAGTTTTTCCATGAGCCTCAGGCCCACCGGGCATTAAAAGGTTTTGTTGAGGTTTAATGACATTTGCCAAAGTGTACGTTTATAGCACAATGGAGGAAGAACCAAAAAGTAGTGTAGATCAGATCAATGCTGGATTAATTGTGTGTGACAAATTTTGTGACAATTTCCTTGCGCTGTTTCTATACTGTATTCATTACGTATTAAGTATTTTAATTATTAATTTAGATCCAGGGTAGCATTTAACAAAACTGAATTGTAGTTCATATGCTTATAAAGGTGGAGTTAACTCAGAAATCTACTCTTTATTCTTTTCTATTCCGAAAATTCTGAAGGAGTGAAAAGGAGTTCTGAATGTACCTGGTATAGGAGTATTTATTGTTCCCTCGGTTATTCTGCAGTTTCACCACTGGCTGTTAGGAGGAAAGGAGGATAATAAAACAAACACAGACAAAATCTTTAAAAGAAAATTCTTATCTCATCCCAATTGTTATTATTATTACTACAAGTTAAATGAAAGTATTATTATTAATAAAAATGTAATTGTTTATATACATGCCCCACAATTCATCCATAACACCTGCAGGCTAAAGTTTTATTTCATTAAAAGATCTCACATTTCATTTGTTGTCTTTGTCTAAGGTAAGTAAAAGTTCAAGGAATTGTTCACCCAAAAATTTAATCCAGTCCTCATTTACTCATCCCCATGTTGTTCCAAACCTGTATGAGTTTATTTCTTCTCTTGAACACAAAAAGAAAACGTTAGGCAGTAACAGTCAATGTTCACTTTCATTGCACCCTTTTATAAACAATAAAAGTGAATGACGACTGAGGTTGACATTCTGCCTAACATCTCCGTTTGTGTTCCCCAGAGGAAAGTACGTCATATAAATCCGTTATCTCACCTTCCTACAGGTCGCTATCATCTTCTGCTCCTCTTTGGCTGAAGTGATCATAGGAATGTGGCATCCTCTGCAGACATCCTTGTGTTTCTGTTTCAACATCAGTAAGCCATTAGAAATTGATAGTAGCAACATAACCAACAGTTAGATCTACAGTATGATGATCAAACATTCCTTGGCTCAAATAAGCATAGATCATTTTCTCTGTAGGCCAATACTGTTTCTGGAATGTGGTGAGCTCAACCTAATGGTCCAATGACATTCTACTGTCCTGTGACATGCGTTTGGGTAAATGAGGGGACAGAGAAGTGCAATCTCAAGCATACAAGTCCAGTGAAACATTTGACTAACCTGTATGGTGGTGAGGCAGTGCTGCACTAGGCCCTGGAGCCTGTAGTACTGTGCCTCCTTCAACACCTCCTCCAGCTCCCGTGTGCTCTCTGGCAAAGGAACTGACCCGTCTCGCAAGAAGTTCAGTACCAGGGAAAAGTGGCGCCCACATCTGTCCAGCACCATCCAGCCTTGGAAGTGGAGTAAACTTTTAAATATGCATCCCTGAGCTTGTACTTACAAAAAATCGTAAGGCTAAAAGTAGCTCCTAATGCGGAAATTCTCATAAAAAATTAAGACTTGTAAAATGTTCAAAACAAAGAAATTCAAATCAAAGTCTTTACATATTTTCCTAAATTTTTTGTTGGTGTATACTGTACAACCATTCAATGAGACTTCAATGCCCTTAGTTGAATTATTTCAGTTTTAAAAGTGACCAGCCATGGTTAATTTTGTCCCTAAACAGTACTTAAATACAAAAATTGACCATTCTTAGTCACTTTACATGTTGTCTTGCTGTCTTAAATTCGCCAGAATAAACAGCAATCTGAACCGGACTCTATTATGACTTATGTCAAAAGTCTGGCTACACTAGATTCATTCTGACCCGAGTTTCATCAACTGCTTTTCGCTCGCAAGTAACCCATTATTATGTTTTTTCTTACCCTCTGAGTCAATGGTGACCTCCATGCTCCCATTGCACATACTCCTGAGCAAATTATCCTCTTTGCTCAGTGTCTGGACCGTGGTGTAGTGGAGAGTACCCCCCACATTGAGCTTGACATATTTACTTCCTGTTAGGCCCCTACCAGCCTTTTCTTCCCCAACATGGCTGGAGGATGGTGGGGTCGAGCTGGATGCAGTGACCACATTCCCACCGGATGAACCAGATGCCTCAGCAGACATAAGAGGAATGGAAATCAAACACTGCTAATTTGCTGCCTAAAGACATAAAGGACACAGATGGAGTACATTTCAGTATGGTGACACAGAGTTAACAGGAACATAGAGAGTGGGACTTCAAAGCAATCTCTGGCGATTGCTCACAGGTTTAAGCATATATGGACACACACGTTAAAACTGTTATGAGGGCAAAATAAACCAACAAAAGTTGTGACACATCACAGATTGGTTTGAACAAGGTGATATCAAACCATTAAACAAAATCATAAACTGTGCACACCTATTGTGGCAAAGACTTTCAGAACACATAACAATAGATAATTCTTAAAACACATAGCATTAGATACATGAAGCAATACAATTAGCCATTATTACGTTCATTTTAAAGCACTAGAACATTACAGGGGTATCCCTAAAACATGGAATTAACAGCACATTTCATCTGAAGTGTTCTGGATAGGGTTGTGAATGTGTCCACTATACTAGGGAAGACAAAGATGCGTTTCTGTACTAACAGAGGAAATGTGCTGAATTAGGTCAACACATAGAGAGATCTTAACTCCAGATGAGAAATCTAGCCGCTAATCCTCGCACAGAACGCACCAAATGAGTTTCCCCGCAATCGTTACAGGTTGGTACATTCGACAATTAGTAGTTAGACGAAAAATACAGGTACAGAAACTGTAGGTTGAACAATTATCTTTTAGTCTAATATGTCTTTGTGTCTAAATACAAAAAGCGTATTAGCCCCTATGCTAGCTCATGATGACATTTAAGTGGCTGTCAAACACTCACCGAGCTGGTTAACGAAAAGCGCCCACGATAAGGCGCATAAAACACAAAGTAATCGCGACGGACGATTACATATATACCAGTAAAGCTGACATGATTTTTCACCAAATCATAGTTTCCTCTGTTTCCTCTTAGCACGACTACCTTCTTCCTCTTTTTGCTTCTTCTTGTGGTGATTGACAATGGCCGCTTCCCCTCGAGAGGAGTGTCTTTCGTTGACTGATTGGTCCAAATGAACGCCTGTCATGCAAATAAGTCCCGCCCTCTGTCACGGCATACGTGATGTGATTTGAAGAGTAGAGTGGCTGTGTCTGAATGCAGCCAATCGTGAACGGGTATTTTACTAGGTCAATGTTTTTCTTCTGTGACACGTTTATCTTCTGATTTGGGGGAAATTAAATAATGTATCATTCTGAATAACAACAACGCATAAAATGTAGGATTTTTTAATTGAATGGAATTAATATACTGCCTTTAAAGAACAACATTGATATATAAATAACATTTAACAAAAGAGAATATTAAGGAAACACCATAACACAACAGTGAACTCAAAGGCCAGGTAAGGCAAGGTCTCTCACTGACATGTCCTGTCACTGTCCAAAAATGAAAATTGACTGTCATTATTCACAGCAAACCTGTATTAATTTCTTTCATTCGTTTTTCACATAAGGTGAATTTTTATCTTTTTTTTTTTTTTTTTTTTTTACTCATGCACTATATTCCAAGTCTTCTGAAGCCATACGATCACTTTGTGTAATTGAACAAAATTTAATTTAAGTTGTTATTTAATCTAAAATCAAATCATTAGGTATGATCCACTTCAACTGTGCATTGGCTTACCGACCAGTGAGATTTACCTGTTGCTGTCAGGGGGGAGGAGATGAAAAGAGAGCTGTCAAGCCGGACAATTTGTGCTTCCAGTCCTGTGCTGAATCTACAGCAGATGTTTGCAATGTTTGCTTTCTTTATAGCAGACAAAGTGGATGCGATAGAATTTAGATAGACAGACGCTTGAATTTTACATATAATAACCAGAAACACTGTTTATAGGTTACATGCTGCTTAATACAGTGTCTTTCTGTATGAGAAAAAAGTCAGATATAAGCCTTTATTATTTTAATATCAATAAAAAAGTAAGTATTTTTGAATTATTTGGAATAGTTTTTTTGAATAAACATGCTATAATCTATAATATTAAAGGAATATTTCATCCAAAAATAATTTCATTATTTGCTCACCCTCATGCCATCACAGATCTTTGACTTTCTTTCTTTTGCTGAACACAAACAAAGATATTTAGAAGAATTTCTCAGCTGTTTAGTTCCATATAGTGCAAGAGAATGGTGATCAGTCCTTTGAAGCTCCGAAAGGGAGATAAAGTCAGCATAAAATAATCCATACAACTCCAGTGGTTTAATCAATGTCTTCTGAGTTGGTTTTGGATGAGAACAGGCAGAAATGTTCATCCTTTTTCACTGTATATCTTGCCATTGCAGTCTCTAGGCACAATTGTAATTTCAAGCTTGATTACACTTCCTAGTGATTGATGCATGCGCAGAGCATAAGATGGTGCTATAGGAAGTGTAATTGATCTATAGTTTGGTCTGTTCTCACCAAAACCAACTGGATCGCTTCAGAAGACATAGATTAAACCACTGGAGTCGGTTTGGATTGGATTATGTTTATGCTGACTTAAAGGGAACGAGACCTAGTGTTTTTATTAACGCATATGGGGAGTGCATTCTTACACAACCTAGTTGAAGCCTCTCTACAATAATGGCAATATTCTAATATTGGCTATGGAGTTTGAGCCATGCCTGTTTTGGAGCGAAACTGTCCGCTATAAAAACAGGTGCACAAACTTTCTGACTGAGAACAAGAACCGCATCGCTCGTACCTCAAGAACTCTGAGTCTTGTAGTGCGGCTAGCATTAGCAATGTCTTGTTCCTTTCATCTCAGGGATCTGAGGTTACGTACCGAGACGTTCCCTTACGACACAGTCCACTTGACGTTGCGTTTATTAATGCATATGTGGAACAGAATCCCATCACGCCGCACTACACGACATAACCTCTAAGAAAGGAAGCATGCCTCAGTCTTGTGGGATGACGAACGACAAGAGTATGCCAGGGTGAGTGACCCTCCTGATGGCCAGGAGGAGAGCACTCAGGACGAATACATGAACTATAGTCATATAGTATGAATGAACTCCTTCACAAACCCAGACGGGAAGGGAGTTTATTGATAATGTAAGTGCTTGTGCTTCTGACTTAAGGTACAGTAAGTACTTACATGCAGGTTTCTATCATTTCCCAAAACCATGGCTGGTTTGGCTGGTTGGATGCCGCTGCCGTAAATCCCGATGCTTTCTGAAACAGCTTCAGTGGATGTGTTCTCCCTAGTTTGAACTGAGACAGATGCTGTAGAATGGCCTGAAGTTGCTCGCACCTGAGCTGCGCGAGCCTGCTCGTGGAGTCGAAGTGGACTCCCAAAAAGGAGATTTCTTGGCTGGGGGAGAGCGTGCTCTTTGCTAGTATCAGCCAATCGTCGAGGCAGTTCAAGATGCGCACGCTGCTCAGTCTCAGTGGGGCAAGAACTGCATCGATGCACTTTGGAAATTTGTGAGGAGCCAGAGACAGTCCGAAGGGCAGGACTTTGAATTGATACACTGTTTCCTCAAACTGGAATCTCAAAAACATCCTGTGATGTCATACAATTTGGATATGAAAGTATGCATCCTTTAGATCTATCGACGCAAACCAGTCATGTGGACGTACATGAGATAAGTTCCATTTCTGAGAAATCATTTTGAATGTGCGCTTTGTGAGTGAGACAGCAAGCTCAAATCGCTGCAGCGGCAGTTAGTAGCGGCACTTCCGGTGGCAAGCTCAGCTGCCGCTGACTTTCTACGGCAGCTGCTGCAGTTTGTGGCTGCTGCCAATGAGCTTCCGGAGTTTGTGGGAGATGACACTGACTTTCCATAGCAGCTGCCACCGTTTGTGGTGGGGGTATTGGGGGTTTGGTGTGCCGAGATGGCATGGTCGTGGACCGGTCAAGGACAATGGTAAGTTCATTAATTACTTATAGTAAATTATCCCAGACATGGAAACAGGATCAGGGTCTAATGGCAAATGATACTGTGTACTTTTCTTCTCTTTTGACAGATTAGCTGTTTCACACAAATTCAGTTTATAAGCTGCAGTGAAATTATTTTTTAAAAAGTGGCTGTCCTCAGATTCAGTCTTGAGCTCAATCACAGCTGTTTTGGGGTATAATTTTTACTGTTCGTAAAAGTCTGATCCACTTAGATTACTTAAGTCTGCTAAAGTGCAAATGGATGTGTTCCCATAAATACATATACATGGCCTCTCTAATCATTAAAGTAACGTATCAAAATATAGCAACAAGAAATTGAAAACAAATGTTATTGTAGAGTAAGTGGCTGTAGTTATAAAAGTTATCATTGCACATGGACATAATTTTCAGTGTTTTTGTCAGCAACACAGACAGCAGATTTGGTGTCATTTTTATTAATTATTTATTTGGGGTATTGTGTAATGGGACTTTCTGGGTGAACTTTCTCTCCTCACCTGCACCAGCAAATCTTCTCCTGGACTATTTAAAGGGTTGTTCACCTCTGGCCACTTTTTTAACCCATTCATGTCCATAACAGAAATATCTTTGCTCACAAGAAGGGACTATCCTACTGATTTTTACGAATGGTTCACAATGTCTTAAAACTGAGTTGGTGGTAAGAAAGAATGGATGTTTGTTTAGATACATTTTTGGTACGCAATAACCTATTAGAATTCATTGTTTGCTCTCAAGTAGACTTTATTCCATTGGATCAGATCATTTCAATGCATTACCAATGCAACATTCTCAGTGATGATGACAGAACAATATCTGTGCTACATTAATTTTAAGAACTCGCTGTAGGGGACTTGCAAGCAATTCAAATATGAACAGTAGTATTTTGATTGTATCATACATATAATACAATATGATCATATAAAAATTATTTACTGTTAATTCTTAGTGTTATTTCAGAATTATTGCTATTATTTATTATTTATGATTCCTACATGCTTGTACAAAATATTACAAACATCTTCATCACAACAAATAATTTAAGGAGAGCTACTTTTATGTGAAGAAACTATTTGTCCTAAAAGTCAATTTGCGGTTTGTAGGTTACATTGTGATTTACATTCATTAAAAATGATTAAAAACAGTACAAATATACAGCTCTGAAATCTAAGCTAAACCTTCTCTACTTATGCTTCTGGACCTCAGTTAAAATTCTCCCCATGGTTTGGGACTTATCATGATCACTGACAGCCACTGACAAAGATGATGCTAGCTGCATCTGACCTGCATTTGTTTGTGGCAGCTGCCAAAGTCTATAAAATAAAGTGTGTGATTATAACATCTTTTGATTTATTATATTAGTTATGTTGCAATGCCGAGGAAAGTAATAAATCACATATGCTACATGTAGGCTGATATTTTTTATTTTTTATTTTTTTAGAATAAATTCAGTGTAATATTACTGTGATTACTTGTCTTTTAAATGCTATTACTTCTCTGTGTTTAAATCATGATCATATTAGGGGATCTACATTAATGCTACACCTTTTCCTTTTTCAACCTTGACATTATAATTATTATGTTATTGTTGTTATTTCAGACCCTGATCAGCACAAAACTAGAAGGTCTAGGGCAGGGCTGGACTGGGCAGAGAAATCGGCAAAGGATTTTACATAGCAGCTGGCCCAAAAGTTGAGTGGGGGGGCTGGGGAGGGGGGGGGGGGGGGGGTGTTCACTGCATATCGTGCCACCACTTTGTGGTCCGTTCTGCATAACGCGGTGGCTCATTTAAGCTTATCGCTGCACTTTCGGCCTGTTTCGTGGTCGATCCAACTGCCCACTCGATTTTCCCGATGGCCAGTCAGCCCCTGATTGGCCCCAAATTGCATTGGCCCACCGGGAAAATGCCCGGTATGCCAGATTACCAGTCCAGCCCTGGTTTAGGGCCTCAACCTGCAGCACCATCAACAGGTACGTTATCTACAGAGTCCAAAATGACAGGCTGTGAGAGGCTTTAGGCCTTGCTGCTGTTATGTGGAGTCAGGGACGGATTATGACTCGTTTTCATTGTTGATGGGCTTTCGAGCAGGGGGATCACCAAACTGGATCGACCAACCTTAAAGCCCATGTTCCAGAAGACCTAATTAAAGCAGCCTAATTGTGAGTTGATGAATAAATTAGGTGTATTCCTAGCTAAATAGATGTGTCTTTAGTAGACTTAAACTGAGTGAGTGTGTCTGCATCCCAAACACTTTTAGGGAGACTATTTCATAGTTTAGGAGCCAAATAAGAAATGGATCTACCTCTTTTTGTGGATTTTGATGTTCTAGGAAATTAACTGGCCAGAATTTTGCGATCGTAATGAACATGATGGAATATAGCATGGTAGAAGGTCACTTAAGGTCTGCGTAGCTAGACCATTCAATGCTTTGTAACTAGTTAACAACTTTTTCAAATTAATATGGAATTTAACAAGTAGCCAATATAATGACGATAAAATGGGTCTAATATGATCATATTTCTTGGATCTAGTCAGAACTCTGGCTGCTGCATTTTGAACCAATCGAAGTTTATTTATTGATCTTGCTGGGCATCCTCCCAGTAATGCATTACAATAATCTAGTCCTGAGGTAAACATGAATTAGTTTTTCGGCAACAGAGAGCATGTGCCGTAATTTAGCAATATTTCTGAGGTGGAAGAATGCTGTTCTACAAACATTGGAAATTTGATTTTCAAAGGACAAATTGGTATCAAATATAACACCTAATTTCTTCGCCGTAGAAGACAATGTATCAGTACGTCCATTGAGAGTCAAATGATATTTTAGCAGCTTATTTTTAGTGGGTTTTGGTAATTAGTACGTACCTCTGTTGTGTCGGAATTGAGTGGAAGGAAATTTCTGCCCATCCAATCTTTGTTTTCATTGACACAAACTGCTAATTTTGAGAATTGTGAAATTTTGTCAGGTTTCTAAGAAATATAAAGTTGGGTATCATCAGCCAGTGGTGATTTCTCAGTGATTTCTCCATCAAAGCCTTCTCTGCTGGCGTAAAATGCCTAATAAATAAATATTTTTTCATCCTTTCATTCTCATTGGCCTATATCACTTTCCACTCCTAATTCATCTACAAACAAATAGCAAAAAGTTTATCCAATCAGAATTTTTTTCCTCGATGCTTACAAGCAAATTGTGACAACTGTTTCACAAATCACATGCCTGAAGCCGAGCTTGTTAGCCAAAGCAGCATGTGAGTTTGAGCTCCACCCCGTCAGGCCTTTAGAATCTCCACAGAATCCCTCAATAGTGCAAATGAATGTGCATCTAATGTCAGATTGTCAGATTCATCAGCCAATCAGATTGATTAATTTGTTCTTGGTATGTGTGTTCTTCAGGATATGTCCCAGTCCAGGCCTTTTAGCTGGCTTTGAGTGACGCAATCAGGCTTTAAGTGATGTACATAATTTGAAAGCGAAGAGTGAGATCTTGCTGACAAGTCGGCTGTCATTAGTCCAGGTATTGCCATCAAGAAAGAGATCCTTATGGATTTAAAAACCTGAGATGTTCTGCATGATTATGCGATCATTGATTAATTAAACAGGAAAGGAGGAAAGATTTTCACTTCAAGCAAATTGGTAAGTGATTTTTCCATTGTTATAGCAACATCAGGAGTTTTGTAATTGTAAATTAGGCTGCTTGAGCATTCAGTGTCAGATACATTTTTGAAAAGTAACTGTGCACCCTGACAAAACAAAATGCATTGCAAGCTAAATTTTAATCACAAATATTATTAGAGAGCTTTTACTTCGTATTAGACCTCCTTGGTTCTGGCTTTCGTGTGTGGACGTGCTTTTAAAATGTCAGTTGGTATTATTAGTTGACTGCCACGTAACGTATGCTAGGCATACGGTGTCTTATTCATTGTGAAACTGTGTTTTCTTAATGGTACGAATCGCACTGAAGGCCAAGACTTAAAATGCATGGCCCATGGCTGTCATCAGCATAACAGTGGAAACTTATTCCATGATTCCGGATAATATCCCCCAGGGGAAGCATATATAAGGAAAAAAGCAGAAGCCCTTAAACTGATCCCTGTGGCACCCCATACTTAACTTATGTTTGATTTGACAATTCCTCGTTTACACAGACAAAGTCCACAAATGCAAACATAATCCTCAAGCCTATTCAAGAGAATGTCATGATCTATGTGTCGAAGGCAGCACTAAGATCAAAAAGCATTAGAAGAGAAATACAGTCGCGATCAGATGATAAGAGCAAATAATTTGTAACTCTGAAAAGTGCAGTCTCTGTACTGTAACGGGGAATACTTATGTACATGTGATTTTTTTTGTTTTTTTATTTTTAATAAATTTGCAAAGATTTCAAACAAACTTATTTTACATTGTCATTATGGGGTATTGTTTGTAGAATTTTGTATAAATAATGAATTTAATCAATTTTGGAATAAGGCTGTAACATAACAAAATGTGGAAAAAGTGAAGCGCTGGGAATACTTTCCGGATGCACTGTATCCTCTGTGGAAGACCAGCTGACATGCAGCAATACTGGAAGGCAACCAAACACATGACACATCGGCAACCAACAGATACACGAGACAGGACCAACTAAGGTGAGAGAGTGAGGTTAGTACTCAACATCAAACAACAATCTAAGATACTGAGAACACAACAGGCTTAAAGAGGGAATGAATTAGAGGAGAACAGGTGTTGCTCAGCACTCTAATCAGTGGCATGATCAGCGTTCCTCTGGGAACAATCAATGTTCATGTATGTCGGGTTCTTGTGAGGGGAACAGAGGGGGCTGATAACCGAGGCTGCACTAGAAGGGTGAGAACCCCGTAGACGATGACCGCAAGGAGTTGTGGGCGTACTCGACCCAGACTAAATGATTGCTCCAAGAAGACGGATTACAGGAGGCCACACAGTGCAGGGCCTTTTCCAGCTCCTGATTCGTCTGCACAGCTTGCCCATTTGTATGGGGATGAAACTCAGAGGACAATCTCACCATAGCCCCCAGTTGTCGACAGAATTCTGCCCAAAAACTTGACAAAATTCGGGGCCTCTGTCAGAAACGGAAGGCCATGGATGCGGAAAACGTAGTTAATGACTGCTACCACTGTCTCCCTCGTTGAAAGTAATTTGGGGAGGGGATTAAAATGAGCCGCCTTCGAGAACCGGTCCACTACAGTCAAAACGACTGTGTTGCCATGGGGGGGGGGGGGGGGGGGATAAGTTACGTAATCCATGGCTATGTACGACCAGGGTCTCGAAGGGACTGGCAGCGGTTGGAGGTTCACAGAGTGTCTTATTAGTTGCACAAATGGGCAAGCGGCTACGAATCAACTTAAATCCTGTGCTAATGATGGCCACCAGAATCGCTGTCTAATGAGTGTCTGAGTGTGAGTCGCTCTGGATGACAAGTGACGTTGGATGAGTGACCCCACTGTAGGACATGCATCTGGGCAGATCACAAAACAAATAACCGGTCCGCTGGGCACATGGTGGGGTTCGTGGTGTTTCGTAGTGCTGCACATTCTTTCCCAGGATGCCATGCCCATCACACAATGGGCAGGTAGAATGGTATCCGGCAGGACGGTGGAGGTCTCAACCTCAAAACATCAAGATATGGAGTCGGGCTTGACGTTTATAGAGCCTAGACGTTAAGACAGCACAAAGTTGAAACACGTGAAAAATAGTACCTAGCAAGCCTGTCTAGAGTTAAGGCATTTGGCGCTACAAATGTACTCTAGATTCTTATAAACTGTCCAGACCACGAAAGGTAACCCTGAACCCTCTAAAAAATGAAGCCACTCGCCCAAGCCCAACAGGACAGCCAATAATTCTTGGTTGCCGACGTAGTAAGTCCATTCAACTGGTGTGAAAAAAGGTCGGTTCAATTACTGGGGTTCATTGTTTCTTCCGAGGGAATGAGCATGGACCTGAATAAGGTTAAAGCCTTCTCCGATTAGCCAGTACCAGATTCTCACAAAGCATTCCAGAGGCTTCTGGGGTTCGCTCATTTTTATCAGAGGTTTATAAGGAATACAGTCAGTTCGCCGCACCTCTGAAAGATCTCACCTCCACACACCTCGCGAGCCGAGGCCGTGTTTTCTAAATGAAAGGAGCAGGTGTCTACCGCACCCATCCTCGTTACTCCCGATATTGCAGTTCGTGGTGGAGGTGGATGTCTCTGAGGTTGGAGTCCGGAGTACCGTTGCCATACCATGACTTGAGGATGGTGTTCAACCGGTCCCGCGCTGCAACCCTTCCTCCTCATCGCCCGTACAGCTGTGATTGAACAAGAAGGATGGCTTGCATAGACCCTGTATAGATTATTGGGGGATGAATGACATCACAGTGAAGAATCGCTATACTTTACCGTTGATGTCCTCAGCCTTCGCTCTCTTGCAGGGAACCACCTTCTTTACGAAGTTGGACTTACACAACGCTTATCAGCTTGTCCGGATTAGGAGTTTGAAGCAACATTGGAGTGAGTGAAAGATGTCAGTATTTTTTTCGTTTTGGGTGAGGTATCTCTTTAAGACCGTTATTTATCCTTAAACTTGGACCTCATTAAATTTACACCTAATAATAGACACCTTGTATGATGAGCTAATTCACTCTGCTGAAAACAAAATTAAATTAAGCTAAAGAGTTATAGTTAAACATTTTATTAAAAGTGCCATTTTAAATGATAAAGCTTTTTTTTTACGGTAAATGCCAACATTTATTATTAAGAAATGTTTAGACACATTCACCATCCAACAGAGACTTTTATTTAATCGTAAATCTCAGCAAATAAATAATGTCTTCATAACAAGTATATAATGTTGATAAATAAATAACAATCAAGTAATACTAGAATGCGAGAAAGCCCTCCACAACATGGGCTTTGGTAATGGCACAGTGGAAAAGACAAAACTCACTGCATTAACAAGAAACTATGAGATAAATGAAAAAAGGCAATTTATAAAAAGCATTTCAATCCGATTACTGCATCACAGCAAGCAGTTTTTTTTTTCTGTATATATTTTTTTCAACAGTGCATATGCAACAACATCAACTCTGATAACAATGACAGTAAGTATAATTGATCATGAATTCTAAGCTGAAGCAGTAAAATATACAATCGTTGCGTGCCGTAAGCGAGAGGACATTCCGCTCCTCTGAAATATGGTCATTCAACATCAAGCAGAAATATATTCTTAAGAAACAGCAAAGAACAATATGAAATGCTGGCATTGTCCTCATTATTACATAATAATGTGGGAAATACTATGGCAATCAGTGAAAAATGAAGCGATGTCACATTATGGGATGCATTTTGGCACTGAATCAGTTTTGTATACAGAAGCTTCAATATTCAATCAAAATATTTACATTCAATATGGTTGTGTGATCGTGTGTGTATGCATGTGTCTGTATACAAATATGTGAACATGAGCATATAGTTTTTGTATATCAGATAATATACTTTTGTGTACTATCTCCCTTTACTGCCTATGTGAAAGTCTCTCTCTCTCACTCTCTCTCTCTCTCACTCTCTCTCACTCACACACACACACACACACACACACACACTCACACTTACTTTTCCCTCTCTAAATTCTTACAGTGAAACCAGACTTTTCCCTCCCAGTCTTCTCTTTCTTGTCTTTCTCTCCTTGACCATTTTACAGTCCTTAAGGCACCAAACATGCCTGGTTAGAAAACATGTCTGACTGTGAATATCATACTGTTGTTATACATTCATAGGCACATACACACATCCATGCAAACATATGCAGATGTATGAACTCAAAACAATGTTGTTATTACTTTCACCAATTCATTTTTCTGATGCACATATACAGCCAATAATATACACTCATTCATCAACCCACAAACATGCTACACAGGCACACATAAAAAAAGCAACAAACACACATTTCAAACAAATTATTAGTAAATCAATAGATAGGGAGGAGAGAGCGAGACTATGTAGAGTGGGATGTGAGTGTTGGAATTAATTTAATAAAACCAATGAATGTCTTGCGTTGAGAAAAATAACAGTATCCCTTCTTTTCTTCTCTTTTCCATTCATCCATAATTTGAATACATTAGAAGTCTCCAGCCTCAGATGGACACCTCATATTCTCGCGTGTCCTGCAGTTGAACAGAAGAAGAAAACACACACACTCACACTTTACTGGCAATCGGGACAGAAAATTCCACTGACTTTAATCTTCTAGGGCATAAGTCACTTAAACTTCCCATCAGGAAAAATGTGACAAATTGAGATGAACGAATTCTCTCTGATACGATGTCTTGGCAGACTTAAGACTATACCTGCAGTTCATGTCCTTCTGTACCATAATCAGTGGGTCATTTATTGCCTAAGAGCTTAGTAATTTACTCCTTAAAAGGAGTGTCTGTTTGGTCTCTTTTATTTCTTCATTAAAATTTCAAGGTGGTATTCAGTTACAATCCTTTCACTGTAAATCCATAAAATCTGTTATTTTGTGAAAATCTTACCCCTGCCTCATAGAGAGGGTTGTTAAAGTCAGACTCCACTGTAATGGGACTGTAAGAGTGGGTGTGAGATAGAGACTTCCAGAACATCGGTTTCCACTGCCACCTACACACACTGCGAGAGAGAAAGAGACAGTGATGGAGGTATTAGCTCAGAGAAGCAAAACAAGGAGCAGCTGTAAATGCATTTTTGTTTTTTAAGTCCATGTCTGTTACCTTTGTGGCCATCTGCATGCTAGTGTACTCCTAAAAGTTGATCAAATGAGCTTTTAGCATATATAAGCATTTTCATACAGTGTAAAACGGACAAAAAATATTTATATATATCTTGCACTCCAAATTTTTGACCAATAAAATTCTCTCTAGAATTAAAAAAAAGTCCCCTCTCCCTAATAACATATACTTCTGACTAGCAATAACAAGCAACAAATCATAGATCACAGAAAGAAAGGACTTTCTATATGTTTCGTCCTAACATCCGGTTTTAATAAGAAATACGTCAACACAAGAAAGAAACATGCACTCATCAAGCGATTTTATGGGGTCTTCTTGACTGTGGTAGAAGATGAAACTAAAAGCAATTTAAAACAATCATCTTAAACTTACTTGGTGTAGTACATGTAGATCCCACCAATCAGAAGGATGACCAAAATGATTGGCAGGATAATAGCCAATGCAACGTTCTCACTCAGCATTTGATGAGAGGCCTCTAACGACTGAGACACTGCATAGAAGGTAAATGAATAACATAAGCATCATAACTGACATCAATGGGCCAGATTATATAATCAACATACATAATATTGATGCAATGATAGTCAACTTTACCCTCCAGTTTATGATCATCCAGTAGCCCTTCATAGACCACTGCAAACAAAGAAAATATTAAGTATTATCCTCTTTAAGACAAAACATCCACTCTATACTGTAGGTATTGGATTGGTCCACCTCTTCTTACCTTTACAGAATGGTGGTGGGCTGTTCCACTGAGAGGGGTGTCCTGGGACACAGTTGATAATGACTTCCCCAATGAGTTCATAGCCCTCGTAGCAGAAAAAGCGCAGAGTCTCACCTGCCTGGTAACTGTGCTTATAAAGAGTCTGGTAGCCATTGTCTGGCACACCCGGGTTTGGGCATGGATCATATTTTACTGTTTATCAAGGGAAGTAATGCACACACACAAATATATACATGAAGAGAGAGACAGGTAGACACTGTATGATTGATGGCATTAACTGCTGTGCAAAGGAAAAACACCTTAACTACACATTTCGTCCAAAAAAAATGTGATTGCTTAGAATATAATCTGTCCCATGACTGATTAGTTTAGCTACTGATTAGCTTTGATTCAGATTCAGAGGAAACTGGGTTTGAAAATGACAGTAACTACAAATTGTAAAGACAAAGTAAATAAAAGAAAAAAGAAAATCTATTTTTGAGCCCTTAACCTTAACCCCACCCTTTACCCTATCCCAAAAATCTGACTGGTTGATAGGAATGTTGTTCCAGGGCCATTATGGTCCCTGTACTCACAGACACATTTAGGGCTACGGTCACTCCATTTGGGCATGCCAGTGTCTCTGCCATGGCAGGAAATCTGGCTTGGGCCTTCTAGCTGATATCCTTGGTTACAGGTGAAGCGTACAACCGTTCCTACAGCGAAACCAGACTCGGGATGTACTGAGCGAGCTCCATTGACCACCTCTCCTGGATCAGGGCACTGCTGGACTGGAGGTTCATCAAAGCCAGGACAAAAAATATATTACAGACAATATGAATGAATAAATCAATCAATACTCAAAACTGATCAATTAACTATTGGCTAATAATCAATAAACAATCAATTACCCTAATTCTCTGTTTGTGTGTGTGTGTATATATATATATATATATACTTTAGATATATTCACTCACTGAGCACTTTATCAACACCTGTACACTTACTTATTCATGCGATTATCTAATCAGCCAATCATGTGGCAGCAGTGAAATGCATAAAATCAGGCAGATATGGGTCAGGAGACTTTGTGTTCTCATCAACCATCAGAATGGGGAACAAATGTGATCTCAGTGATTTCAACTGTGGTATGATTGTTGGTCATACCAGACGGGCTGGTTTGAATATTTCTGTAACTGCTGATCTCCTGGGATTTCCATGCACAACAGTATCTATAGTTAACTCAGAATGGTGCCAAAAATAAAAAACAACATCCTGTGAGTGGCAGCTCTGCTGACGGAAACGCCTTGTTGATGAGAGAGGTCAATGGAAAATAACCAGACTGGTTTGAGCTGACAGAAAGGCTATGGTAACTCAGATAACCACTCAATTGTAGTAAGCAGAATAGCATCTCAGAAATCACAACATGTTGACCCTTGAGCTACAATAGCAAAAGACCATTTAGGGCACTTTATAAAGACCACAGTGTTCCTAATAGAGTGCTATATATAACAATACAAAAACAGATATAACTTTGCTCACTTTTCACACAGGTGGGTGGGTTGTTGCTCCAGGAGAGATCCCATTGGCAGGTGATGATGTCAGAGCCAACAATATCATAACCAGGTTGACACTGATAGGTTAGCACACTGCCTCTGACCAGAGATGGGTGAGAGGAGCTGCTCCAGCCAAACTCAATAGGAGGGAGGGCAGGGCATGTGTCATTAGGTTCCACCTCTGCAAGAAATGGGAGGAAGTGACATCATAATAAACAATTTACACTACAAAAGTCAAAGGCTGCATCCGAAATTCTCACTGCCCAGTCAGTCAATGACTTCACATGCAGTTATTTATGTATGAAGGAACCACATAAGGATGCTTGTTTTTTGAAGGCCTTCCAAGGCACCCTAATGTCATGTTTAATTGTCTCAATCTATTCAAGTGAGCTTCAGACACAACCAAGACAATATTTATAAACTATAATGCATAGTTCTTGCTAAAAAGGGAGTCATAAGTTGAAAGAAAAAGGAAAACAGGACATTTCTAAAATAATTACTGCTTTCACCAGCTCCATAAGAAGGCAAGTTTATTCTTTCAACCAAACAACATGAGGTTTATTGGATATCAAATCTCTATGCTGCCAACCTCTATATACAGCCTCTGAAGACATCCATTTTAAGCTTTCTGATGCATGCAAAGAATGTATTAGCTGATATATTTACCTCGGTAATGGATAAGGAATCCTTGGCTAAGGATAAATGTAGAGTCATCAGGATCGCTCTGAAACTGAATGGTGACCTCAGAACCCCCAGATATGACCCTGAACCTCTCTCTTGAGCCCAGGTACTGCCCAATCACATGTGACATCAGATCATGGCCATCAAATATAGTGAGAACATCATTATGGCGGATGTTCAAGCTGCAAGCATAAGGCAGGAGGTAGAGCTTTAGTTGTCAAAGGCTGACCAGAGTTAAGTTCAAATAGAATCTACAGTTGAACTAGACAAACTCAAACACTGAATCATCCTTACATTTGTACATCCAGCTCAACTCGCTTGTCCTCGCTGACATGTATTTGCCATACGCAGTCCTGCCCCTTAGAGTAGCTCTGTGGCCAATCAGGAGACAACACTGTTCCCACTGGGTCTGTCAGCTCCCCGCCGCACAGAGCTAAGTGAAGAAAAATAAAACAAAACAGTAAATCAACCGCTTTCAAATCACAACCCTGCTGAAAAAAACAGAAAACCATATGTTCTGTTTTGGTTGCTGGTTCCCATCATGGGACTCTAGTGTGATGGTGCCCCCAGTAGATTGTATTATTCAGATGTAGTCTGATGTACCCAACACTGACCATAAATTACAGTAAAGTGCAGAAATGTATATATGTTTTAGTATGCATCTACACCAGACATTGTGATTATCATGATGATTCATAAGGATCAGTGTCTTAAAACAAAACATTTTAGTGATTTTTATTTTATATCTTTAATTTCCCATCTCTGCAGGGGCTGTTTTTGTGTCAATGAAAATTGGAATGGAGACAAACTGACTAAGGTATGGAGAGTAATTGGACTTCTAATAACAGAAGCAACATGAGGTGACAAGCATTAAATAAAGTGTAATGTAATGTACAAATGAATGTACTCTATGTGTCCACCAAACAAAATAGATGTCGTCAAGGCAATAAAAAATGAGGAAGAAACTGGAGAAGGATGGCTCCCACACCATGCTAGAATATTCACATCAGGTTAGTGCAATCTTGTAGATTCTGTTTATGTTGAGCAAACCAAGCGATATACCTGTGTCATGATATAACATGTCATGTCCCACACATGTAGAATAATATCTTACCTTGGCATATCATAAAGCCATACTGTATAATTTCACATGTTATGTCAGAGTTCTGTCAAATTGATTAATCTGAAATGTTAGAGTACTAGTGCACAAAAATGGACTGTATGGGAACAGTCCTTTTTTTGTAGATAATAACAATGAAGCAAGGTTAAAGCTACCAGAAGATGTTGAACACACAGACCCTGGTACAGAGGATTCTCCAATAGAATTCAAAGAAGAACGGACGTTATCTTTATTTTTTCTGTGTGAGAAAATGTGTGAAATCCAACCAAACTTTAATAAAGTGCTTCATTAGACTGAAGAACATCCCTTTTCCTTGGAAGATGAAGTCGAAAATGACTTCTTAAAAGCTAATCAAAGTAAAATGTACGTTTATGTAGCTTTTCTGGGCTAAATGTTCTGTAAACAATCTAAAAACATCAGTATTATATTTGCTTATCTCTTTCTTTCGGTATAAAGATCACAAGAACTGCCTAGTGCACTAAACATCTTATACTCATTTATTCCTCACTCACAAGGATATTTGTTCACTCTTGAATTCTGTCTTGGCAAAAATTAAGCCAAAGAAAATGTAAATTTCGGTTATGTTTGTTTTTTTTTTTTTCCTATAATCAATTTATGAAATGTCTGTTATATTTGCCTCTCAGTCTCTTTCTGTACAGACCAGAAAACCAGTCTAGTGCACCGAAGATATTGCACACATTGGTTCCTGACTTCCAAAGTGATTTCTTCGCTTAAGAATAACCAAAGCCATGGAAAGCTTACGTTTCAAGTTTGTTTTTATATAATCAGTTTATAAACAGTCAATTGGATTTTTCTCTCTCTCTCTCTCTCTCTCTCTCTCTCTCTCTCTCGTTTAGTGTGCGAACTAGAAGAACTGCCTAGTGGACAACAGATTTTTCACTCATCTCTTCCTAACTCTCAAGGTCACCACTGAGAAAAACGTCTTTGCAAGACCAAAGAATACATAAGAATTTGTTAATTTGTGATTTAATTATTTATTCAATGAAATAACTTTAGATAATGTTGATTTGTCTGTCATTAACTTGCGACTCTATTCTTTTGAATTTGTTCACCAAAAAGATTGATTCACTGATTCATTAAGTGTTTTTGTAAAAAGAGTCTTTAAAGGAATGGTCACCCAAAAATGAAAATTATCTGATTATTTACTCAGTCTCATGCCAACCCAGATGTGTAATGTCTTTCTGTAGGCGAATGGGAATGAGAAACTTAAAGGTACAAAAAGGACACAGAGGCAGCACAAAAGTAATCCACATGACTCCAGTTGTTAAATCCATGTCTTTACAAGTGGTATGATATTAGTCAATTTTTAATGTAAATCTACACTTTCACATTCTGGTGTGGAAGTGAATTCCACACATTCAGCCACATACTGGTCAGTGCTGGTCAAAGGTGGAGAATTATTGTAATAAAAGTACTTAATTCTTGATCTTTCTTACCCAAACATATCATATCACTTCTGAAGACATGGATTTAGCCACTGGAGTCATATGGATTACTTTTATGCTGCCTTTATGTGCCTTTTGGACCTTCTGAATTCTGGTCACCATTCATTTGCCTTGTATGGACCTACAGAGATTAAATATTCTTCCAAAAACCTTCATTTGAATTCTGCAGAAGAAAGTCATACACATCTGGGATTCAGTTTGCCCCTGAATGAGGAGGAGGAAGCAGTTGAGGAGAAAAGAAGGGCAGGACACTTTTAACTTACTTGTTTAGGACAATTCTGACTAGACTCTCCCTCACAAACTCACACACACACACACACACACAGAGAGAGCCAGAGAGAGAGAGAGAGAGAGAGAGAGAGAGAGAGAGAGAGTGCAAATGCAGCTATTAGGGTTAGCACTAAAATAACTACTGTAATCATACAAATGTATTGTTTTTTTATCTGTTGTTTGATCCCTTTAATTTGTCTAGAATGTCCATGTATTTTGTATTAATGCAATGCTTTCCTTTTGGCATCCACTGTGATAATTGGAAAACAATGAATTAATTGCATTTTACCTGTTGCAGGTTTTAATTTTATTTATTTTAGTTCAATTTAGTTGGTTTATTTTACTTTTAGTTAAGATCATTGTAAATGTTTTGTGTATGTGCACTGAACAAAAAACACAAAAAGCAAGATCAATATAGTAATTGGTCTAAAGGACCTGATTTTTGTAATATACAAAAATAAAAACATTTCATGCAACAGTTGTTTTGTGGTTTATTCTACATATATATAGTGTGGGGATATTATGGCTCAGAAGAGATTCTGTCCAGAAATTGGGTTAGATGAGGCTTGGGTGTGGCTCAGTTATGGGGTTTCTGGTTAAAGGATGGTGTTGATATGGTATACCTAAGGCTGAGATTCTGTACTGATAATATATATATTCTGGCCCAGTGCAGGGCTATGGGCTACTGATCAGCAAAGATTTGGGCCAGTTATGGCCCATGCGTGGCCCTTGTCTGAAAATCCAGATCTGGGCCACTAGAAGGCTGTAATTCATTGCTTTATGTGGGTTAAGGGAAAACAGATTATGTGGACCAGAACTGGGCCAGACAAAAGTTGCTATCAGGTAGACCAATCAGAAGTGAGCTTGAGTAGATTTTAACATTGGTTAAAGGGGTGAATAACTTGTTTTTTACTTTATTTTCATAGTAAATCCACTGGTATAAACATTTACTTCTTATTATTGTTTTACTGTTGCTAAAACTGCATATTCGTGTGGTTAGAAATGTGAGATGATTTACATCGGTGCATCATAGACCAGAAACATCACGAGCTGGCTTTGAAGTCATGGTCAGAAGTTATTTCAATAATAGTGCTGTCAGTCATTTCATTTTTTTAACCGCTATTAATCGTATCCTTTTTTTATTTAATTGCGATTAATCACAGATTTTGAAAGTGCTGAAATTTGACATTATATATATTTTATTTCCTGTAAAAATGTATTTATTTCCATCTTAGGAAAGAAAACAAAACAATATTGTGGTGATGTGGGCGTGGGCAAGCGACGTCTGCAGAGAGCGAGGCTGAGAGAGGAAGAACGGTAAGGACTGACACCTGTGGGAAATTATCTCTAACAGCTGTTTGTGTTTGCAGTGAGAGCTGGGAGGGATAAAAGAGCAGACCAGACTGCCGGAGGGGGAAGAGAGTGTTACAAAAATATGTAGCGATATAATGATTTATTAAACATTTTTCGAACAAAGCCTTCCACATTATTAAGATAGAAATGCACTAAAATAGCACCAATCCGCTTTCCTACATCATCGTTCATGATTTGCGTTTGGGTGTCAACGTCAGTGTCAAGCTCCTCTTTGAACTCCACATGAAAAGCACTTGCAGATAAAAACATCTCATTCTGCTTTTGGTGATAGTTTAGACTTGATGTGTGCAGACCATTTACACGGAAGCGCTGTTGTGTGTGCGTTGTGAAGTGTGCATCAGTTTAATGACTCAAGGCAGACACATTACAAAGGTTCCACCCTTCCATACAAGAGGTTATGCTTGTTTGTGCTGTATTAAAAGTAAATGCGTCAATCGCGATTAAGAAAAATTAACATGTTCAACTTTTTTAATTAATCGCATGCGTTAACGTGTTAATTCTGACAGCTCTGTGAAATATATAACAAAAGAAATTGACATGTATGGTTTTTGGTAAGTAAAATCATTTTATTTAATAAAGTGGTAGAAGTAACTCTGCAGCGTGTCAGGAACAGAACAGAGTATTCGTCTAATGTTGGCGTGACGCAATGGACGCATCTAGTGTAGACAGCATCATTGATTATAATGGGAGCTATTTACTTTTGATGCAACACAACGTGGGTTACGTAGCATGCTGGTCTTTTCAGCAGGGAAGCCCTGGGCTATTAGATAAATTGAAGTTTATTTAAGCCCCAGCAGGTAAAATTTGAGACTCACAGAATTGTCCTGAAATTGCCTAAATTTGCTGAGAAGTGTTTTTAAATCGCCTTTGAATCACCATAATTGAGGATTAGGATAATGGTTAGCTCACAGAATTGTAAAAACCACACAGAGCTGAACTACAGGGAATCTCTACAGTATATCAGTTTTAGAGATAAAATAAATAAATAAATAATTTATTTTATAGACATGGCCTGGAAGTGCAAATCTTTAAAATTATTTTCAAAATCCTCATCCAGTAATCACAAATGACAACTGGAAATGTCATGGGAATTTATTGGATAAATAGTGTGGAAACCCTGAAATACTGTAAAAAATCAAAGCAATTATTTCATACCTCTACAGACTGGCTCACTCTCATTCCAGTGAGGTTCACTGGGGTCCACACACTCCATAACTCCGGACCCCTGCTCCATAACGAATCCAGGAGAGCATGACATGGTTACTATGGTGCCCAGTGGGAAGGTGATGTCACTGCTGGTGAAATTCCCATGAGGCAGGTAAGGTTCATAACAGTGTTCTCCATCAAAGGCTGAAAGCAAAGGGAAGAATAGAACATTATTTAATGTAGTAAGTGAGAGTAAAACAACCCAGATATAAAGGAACAAAGCACATGTCATTTTGGTATTCTTTTACTGAAACTTTTGAAACATTTACCTTGCATCAATATTAAGAAAGGGTTACTGGTGCTGAAAATATGCTGGTAAAATGGGATCAGGGTAAATATTGGGAGTAAGACACAGAAGAATAGGTTTATCTTGTTTATTATGTATGTTTTTTCTTATCATCTCTTTTTCTTCATCCATGTGTCTCTGACCCCTGCATATCTGTCAGCCTCTATCAGCGTCCTTTACCATGATGTATGCATTTTCCCTCCCTCTCTCATACACACACACACACACACACACACACACACACACAAATGCCTGCATATTTCCATTCTATGACATTTAGTTGATTATGTTACCATAGGCAATATGGTAATAAACAAATAAACAAATAAATAAATGATCAATCAAAAATTATATATACACATAAACAGATAAATATACATGGTATATGCGTTGGTCCAGAGGAATGATCTTGCTTTTAATTCAAGCAAACCTGGGTCAAAAATCGCCCACTTTTATTACTTTTTGTCATAGTCCTGTCACTCTGTCAGTCTGGGATTTTGTCTGACAGGACCGTGGCATCATCGTCCCATGTTTGTCATGTGTTTCGTTGTCTGTCTTTGTGTGAGCATAAGGTTACGGTTGTATTCCCTGCTGTGTGCTTCATGTCGAGAGCACGGTGTCTGGATCCTGACTTCCTGTCTGGTTCGGTTTCGGTCCGTGTCGGGATCTGGACACTCGTGCTCCATGTCTGTCTGTTATTGATGTGGGTGCATCGCGCTTATGTCATCTTGGCAGCATGCACTCGTGTCACTAGTTTTTTTGTCTCTCGCGAACACGGGTGCACCTTGCGTCGTACTCGCAGAGCGTTGCGCGCCCGGGTCGCGAGCTGTCTTTATGTTATGCTGAGGTTCGTTCACTTCGGTCTAAGGTGTCAGGTGTGTTAGTGGCCGAACTCTCACACAGGTGACCTGTCTTGTTTTTGTCGCCTGCTGCGTGCATCGCATAAAAAAAATCCTTTATTTATCACTCTGCGTTTGGGTCCTGAGCCTCATTATTCACTGCTAATCATGACACTTTTCAACCAAGCAAATTCACTACTGGATTTCAGTGGATCTCTCTCTCTTTAAGTGTCTTACCCTCGTAGCGGAACGCCAGTAGCAGAGGAATGGAGGAGGAGTCTGCGGTGAGCTCTACATAGAGAGACATTCCCTCACTTACGAAGCCTCGCTCTGGAACATCATCCAGATCTGAGTCGAAAAGAAGAGGAGCAGTAGAGCAATTCCCACTGCGCACTATCAACCTAGGAAAGAGAATTAGAGGCAATGTTGGATAAGTTACTCAAAAAAGCAATCCGCAACATCTACAGATTACTAATTACTTCTCTAAACAGATGTGTAATCCGATTACTACATCCACTATATGTCAAGTCTTCAGAAGCCATATAATCACTTTGTGTGATTAATAGACCAAAATTTAAGTCGTTATTCACTCTCATCTCAAATAATTTGTGAGTTGAGTATGCAGCAAATATGCAAATATGGCAACTACAGCACAGGTTAGACGTCAGTAACATCACACATCACTGGTTCTTGCTATTCTCGAGACCAAACATCATGACATCAAATCTGCACCAAAGTTGCCATATATGCATATTCACAGCAGGGGCATAGATAAACCCCCCACACACATTATTATACCATGATCAATGGAAACATGGGTAAATGCTTTATGCTGCAACCCCCCAAATGTTCAAGTCAAATCTATGTCCTTGATTCACTGCATACTCTGCTCATCATCAATATTTTATGCTGGGTTTAATATATTAATTTGGGTATATTTCAGTTATGTCCATTTTGCTGACATATGAAAGACATTCTCTCTCAGCTAATGCTGTTAATTATCGAGGGAACCTTCTGAGTTTGTTTATTCCACAAAATATAATTCTAAAAAATTAACAACAGGGCCAAAACTATTGCGTTCAATTGCTATTTATTAAACAATTATATAGTAATTATCAACATAACCTAGATCAGTCTTTGGGTTTTAAAGCATTAGTTTACCCAGAAATCCAGACCTTTGAAGCTCCAAAAAAATTGTATCTATAAGACTCCATTGGTTATATAAATTTCTTCTGAAATTAAATGATAGGTGTGGGTGAGAAATAGATCAATATTTAAGTGCTTTTTTATATATAAATCACCACTTTCACTTTCTTTTTCACATAATTTCACATTTCGAAAGTGAAAGTAGAGATTTACAATAAAAAAGATATATATTTACATAAATATTGATCTGTTTCTCTCTCACACGTATCATATCACTTCAGAAGACATGTATTAAACCACTGGAGTCTTCATTTTTATGTGGCCTTTATGTATTTTTGTAGCTTCAAAGGTCTGGTCACTTGCATTGTTAGGACCAACAGAGTGGAGTTATTCTAAAACATTCAAACATCTGGTATGGCATGTGGGTGAGTAAATGATGAGAGAATTTAAAATTTTGGGTGAACTATCCCTTTAAGGATTGATATTAGGCTTGTTCAAATGAATATCTTGATACACTGGAAAATGTGTGTGTGTGTGTGTGTGTGTGTGTGTGTGTGTGTGTGTGTGTGTGTGTGTGTGTGTGTGTGTGTGTGTGTGTGATCTACAAAAGGAAGTAATAGAGGTTTGGAATTATATTTAGGTGAGTGAATAATAACAGTATTTTCATTTTGTGTGAAATTATCTTTTAATATACAGTATATGAGCAAGTCATGAGTGACAGGAACACTTACTTATCATTGTCTTCATCAAGAGCCACCCTCTCAAAGTGGAGGTGGAGCCTGTGGCCTTCCTTGGCCTCCAGCAGCCAATGGCAGCTCAGGTTACTGCCAGTGCTATGGTTACTTGCAGATGGGAGGGTTGGAGAGAGGATGCGGCCCACAGTGGCATTTCTGATCCATCCTCCACAAGACACAGCTTTAAAACACACATTGAAGATGGCTTAATATGACTACTGCTATTACACTGAATCAATTGTGCAACTAAAGAATGAGATCCAACAGCCACATTTTTGTTTTCAAAGTTAGAGCAAAAGAAATAAGGATTTATAAAATCAAAGGTTAACATCATAGAATATATCATGTATATATGCCACAATAATTATACTAAATGCAAAAAAAAAGAACTACCTACCCACACACTGGGGTTCTGGGGTGCTCCATCTGGGTCGAGTGGAGTTCAAACAGGTTGCATCTTCATGACCTCTGACTTCAAATCCTGGATCACAATGGAAGTGAGCCTGACCGCCAGGGTGAATGTCAGTTACTGTCACTCCACCACCCTCAGGGGAGAGGGGAAACGAGCAGGACAGAAGGAACGCTGGAATAAGTGTTATTAAAAAAATGAGAGAATACTATTATTCCAGTCAGGTTAATATAATTCCAACAGATAAATACAATTTTTATTAAAGGGATTGTTCACCCAAAAATGTACATGCCATCATCATTTACTCTTCCTCGTGTCATTCCTAACTTCTGTGACTTTCTTTCTTTCACGGAACACAAAATGAGATGTTAAATTTATGTTACATAAACGTATGTTAGTCTCAGTCACCATTCATTGTCATTGCATCCTTGTTCCATACAATGAAAATGAACCGTTATCGAGGCTGTCATTCTGCCTATAATTGTAACGACATGAGGGGGAGTAAATTAATTTTCATTTTGGAGTGAACTATCCCTTTAAAAACAGCCATTTCAAGAAAAATACCTTTATAGTGAAAGTTGAACACCCCATGATTTGCTTGCTTCAGGCTCTTATAGTGAATATGCACTTGATTGGTTGAACTACGAATCACCTGACCTTCTCTCATCAGAGTCTCATTGGCCAAAATCTCTGGAACTGCCCCACCCATCTCCTGAATGGTAAGTGACTCCTCTTTGGACAAGTTTACCTTCTTCACCTAAGCCAGAAAGGTAGTGTTACCATAACAACAGCTAACGATGATATCCACAAAGATTGTATCAAGGGCAAAGATTGCCCATGCAAATGCCAACAAGCTGCATCAGTTACGTCAACAGCAAGTAACCATGGTGACCTACAGAGAGGCTATCTGAGGTTGCAATGAAAATATGGAAATGGTGAGGCTGTCATACCTGTATCTCAACACCGTATCCAGGATAAACAGTGATGCTGTAGGTGCACTCCAGTGGGGAAAAGGCAGATGAGGAGGAGAGAGGATCAGGGGACTCAACTATTCCCTCCAATCCTGACAGGCTGGCATTACATTGCACTGGAGAAAGAGAGAGAGAGAGAGAGAGAGAGAGAGAGAGAGAGAGAGAGAATATCCAACACGATTTTTCAAAACATAAGTTGTAAAGACAATTTGCCTCTGACTAATCCATTTTTGGGTTACGACCCACCAGTAGAGAACCACTGGGGCTTCATATTCAAATTACTTGATGTCTCCAACTGTTATGCACACCTTTTCCTCACCTAGTTTTTACACTCAGTGTACTGTACCAGAACAGAATCTCCGAAAAGGACTAGAAAGGATTCTTTATTTGCTATGATACCTGGTGTGTGGACTGTTGTAATTGTTGTTGTAGTAATTAGAGTGGTTGTGGTCTCTTCTTCAGCTGGTGGTGATGTCACACCACTCCCAAAACTTGATTGTCCAGCTTGAGGTGCAGCAGATGAGGTCACTGCGGTAGTGAGGATGCCAGGTGACATCACTGTCGAGAGGGGTTCTGATTCTCTGGCATACGGGACAGCCTGGGTCGGGTTGGTGGTTGTACCTATGAGTTTAGATCCTAGATTAATGAAAAAATAAACATGGCTCTACAGTGATGACGTAGAAATGGTTTTTAATTGAAATTATGTGCTAAACTTGTTTTGGTTCAGGACCCAGATTATACATCAGGCATCAAGCAACTAGCCATCACAGTATCAAAACTGTTTATCGTACAAAATTAAACAGAACTGTTCTTAAAATATTACCATGAATATTTACCATGCCGTTCACTTCTACAAAGGGAAAGATGAATTTGCATCAAGATACCATAGAGCTTGACTGAATGTACAGCCTTGATGTCAACAACAAAATATATGAGAAGCGTTT
The DNA here is from genome assembly GCA_032164185.1 of Moxostoma hubbsi. Taxonomy (NCBI): domain Eukaryota; kingdom Metazoa; phylum Chordata; class Actinopteri; order Cypriniformes; family Catostomidae; genus Moxostoma; species Moxostoma hubbsi. The sequence continues at coordinate 35,653,749 of JAVLUX010000007.1, read as the reverse complement.
TCTCCTTCCTTTTTAATGTCGATAAGCCTATTTATTTTGCCATCCTAACTATACATGAATATGTGGTTAGTTCCATTTTATTATTTGCATTTAACATAATTTTTTCCCTATCAGAACAGACATCCAACCAATTTTTGGGTCACAACCCACCAGTTGAGCAACACTGTTTTTAAGTATAAGAAGTAACTTTCTCTTTAAAGGGATAGCTCACCCAAAAATGTAATATCCTAATATCAATCCTTAAAGGGATAGTTCACCCAAAATATTTAATTATCTCATTATTTACTCACCCGCATGCCATCCCAGGTGTGTATGACTTTCTTTCTTCTGCAGAACACAAAAAAAGATTTTTAAAAGAATATCTCAGCTCTGTAGGTGTAAGTGAATGGTGGCCAGAACTTTGAAGGTCCAAAAAGCATGTAAAGGCACCATAAAGGTAACTCCAGTGCCAAAATCTATATCTTCAAAAGCGATATGATAGGTGTGGGTGAGAAACGGATCAATATTTTATTCTCCCTGCCCAGTAGGTGGCGATATGCGCATCACCAAAAACAAAAGATGTGAACGTGGAGATTTATAGTAAAAAAGGACTTAAATATTGATCTGTTTCTCACCCACAGCTATCATATCACTTCAGAAGACATGGATTTAAATTCTGGAGTCTTATAGATTACTTTTATGCTGCCTTTATGTGCTTTTTGGAGCTTGAAATTGCTGATCACCATTCACTTGCATTGAAAGGTCTTACAGAGCTGAGATATTCTTCTAAAAATCTTTGTTTGTGTCAAGCAGAAGAAAGAAAGTCATACACATCTGGTATGGCAAAAGGGTGAGTAATTGGTGAGAGAATTTTTATTTTTAGGTGAACTCTCTATTTAAGGAGGGACTGACCTCTGCTTCCAGGGGTGTGTCCAAGGTACTCCTTACTCAGAAGTGCAGCATGGATGAGTTCTCCCAAGGGGCGGGGACTAGAGGTCACGGTGGGTGGAGCCTCAGGGTCTGACGTCACTAAAGATGCACCTGAAAAAGCCAGGAGTAACCAAGAAATCTGAATATGCTGAATAGTTTCATCCTACACACTATGTTCATTCACCTTGCGTAAATAGTTAAACATGCAATAGCACATACACACTCACACGTATGAGCACGTTACCTGAAGCCAGGTGCAGCAGTGTAGCACACAGTGTCACAGCAAGAACTGTGGACTCCATTATTTAATATGAGAGGACAGCCTGGATGCAAGCAAACAGCAGAAAGAAAAGATGACAGTAAGAAAGAAGGGTAAAAAGGGACAGATTTAAGATAGAAGATATTGTACTTAATAGATTGTGGGGCAGATCCACTAAACAGGAATTGTGCCCGCTTAAAGCGCCGTTTTTTTGTACGTGCTAACTGTGCTCGTTTAGTGCCCATTTCACTAAAGGAATTATGTTGATCAGGAAAAGGCGCCCACAAAATCCTGCAGAACACAATTTGCGCACACAATTTTGATCTTGCGGTCAGATTTTGAACGCAACATAGCCGAGGATGCCGCAGACCACCGTATTTGACCCACCCTACCGGGACTGAACTGCATCACTTTGGTTGCAGCGTGAAGCTTTTACCCATGTTTCTATTGATCAGGGTATTATAAATAATGGGGTTATTGTACTTGCAGATGGGAGGTACAATCCACCCTCCCTCCTCCCCCCACATACCCCCTGGAAACTACGCCCCTGATTTATCCCCTTAAATTAGCTAATTTAGAGAAAATAAGAAGTGAATCAGTTTTTAAAACAATGACTGCAATTATTTATTCATTATGAGATGCTCCTAAAATATATATATTTTTAGAAGTAGTGCAAGTCCACTAATATGCCATAATTGCTCTTTAAAAAACAAACTGGAGAAATGCGTCATCTCGCAAAATATACTCCCTGAGTTGTTCGATCTACTGCGGTATATCAAATATTATAGTCCCTCGGTGGCCCTGGAGGCATGTCAGTGCACGAGACATATGGCCCCTGCTGTACCCGCGTTCACTGATCAGTGATGTCACCGCTATCACAAGTGGCCCGGTCACTATTCGGAACCTCATTTGGTATTTACCGCACACACCAATGCTGATGAAAATAGCTGCTTCATAATGCAAATGACAACATAAAGGAAAAAGTCTCCATAAAAACATCGAGGGTGGCCATTAGTTTAAAAACCCCAAACAAACAGAAATGATAGGGTCCGCGCGATTGAATGCATGCAGATGTTGATATAATGTTGCTGACACTGCGGGCAGAGCGTTCAGATCCGTCTGGTAATATATTCAGATGCTCTCAAAAACATCTCCTCTTATCCATCCACATAATGCAAGAAGCCCATTCCCCCCCACAACAGCGCATTAGCAAACCGTCTAGACTGGATAAACCTGCATCTTTCTGACTAAAAGCAAGAGTGCATGAATAGAAACGCATCAAGAAAATACCAGTGTCTGTAATATATTCCAGTCAGAGGGAAACAGAAAATATACGCACCGGCAATACGAAGTCTCTCTTTTTATATATGTCTAAACAAATCCTGAAGGGTTCTTCCCTTCTCCTGGAAATTCTTTGAATATTTAGTGTTTTTCTTTTTCTTTAAGCCTCGTTCTTGATGCTGCGTTTCAGGCGCGACGCTCCGTTTTTCACTCCACCCCCTTCCAAAATACCACAACTGGCGCTGCGCGTCAAACGGCTTTCAAATAATCGTTTGCACGCGCTCTGGGCCTACTTGATGTCAAATATGCATGTTCTATTCACACCCAATCCACCGAAAACAATCAGTTGAACCCGTTCTTAGTTAAGTAGCCTATTTTTATTCGTTTTCAAGTCCGCTTAGGCCTAAAGGCAGGCTTGCAGGTGAGTGAAACAGACACAGATACCAGTTCCCATCCGTATGCTTGACGCGTTGACTGTCAATGTGTTTGGTTGGTTTGAGGGTATTTTTTTTTTTTTTAGTGGCGTTTGGTCACCTCGTTGGCGCCTCAGTGTGGTTAAACAGCAGTAGTGCAAGACGTAGACGGCGCTCTGCATAGGAGCTGTCCAGCAGCCCAGTGCTGAAACTTGCCCTGCTTTGTACCGCTGGACGCCACTCAGCGCTAACGTCAACCGGAGTCTTGTGGATTCAAATGCGTCAGTACAAGGACAAAGGTAAAAAAAAAAAACAAAAAAAATTACAAAAAAAAGAAAAACCTGTTTGGTCCGTTTTGTAAAGGAGCAATTCTTCAAATCTTAGGGGCCGTTCACACCGAAGACGTCAATAAAATCAAATAAATAAATAAATAAAAAAGCCAGACACAGCTGACTCGAGACGCGTTTTTAACACTTGAAGCTCTTTATATTGACGCGACGAGACGCTGGGGGTGAAATGGTCAAATACGTCAGTCTAGCAAATGTTTCCAGCGGGGAAAAATCCGCGTTCGGAGTGAACGGCCCCTTACGGAAGCAGTGAATGCGGAATCTCCTGTATTTTCAGGGCTGCAGACCGGGAAAGAAATAAACAAGTACGTGGTGCGAACGAAGGGGGAACGAGAGACTGAGTAAGGCGTGGAGAAGTGGTAAGCTAACACACATATACTACAGCTTAATCAATCGCGTTGCAAGTGTCCGAATGGTAACTTGTAATGTTCGGTGCAAATCGGTTCTTTCCGTTGTCGCTCTCTCCCTGACATCCGTGTTCCATGTTTCAGCAAAGTGAGTACGAGGAACGAAAGCGACAACACAAACTGACTGCAGCAGGAATCATTATGCAGTAGAGCAATGTCTCACTGAGGGGAAGCATTTGGTATTTTGGATTGATGCAGAAATATTCATCGTCTGCTGAATTGTAATTGTTCCTCATAAACATGTAGGAATGGGGAGCTATAGTGTATATTGATTTAACTGACTGAAGAAGCCTCGTGTAACAAGTACTTATCTGGCTATTGGGTTATGATTTTATAACTAAGGCAACGAGACAGCTACTGCACAAAAAATATATATCTTTGGCTGAACTTGATTCATTCGTGGACAGTGGTTCCATGTGTTCCAATAAGATTTCTTAATTTAAAATTAATATGTAATCTCGACACAAACACTTTGTGTAGGAAGAACCTAGTTGGATTAGGGAAACCTAATAAAATTAGACATGTAACTCATATAAATCTCATTAATTTCTTATGTACTATAGTGAAAGAAAATGTTCATATGTTACATGCATGCTAGTTGGAAGCACTTCAGGTTGTAGTTTAGTATCTATGCTGTGCAACAGTAAGCATTGTGCCATATTTATCTGTCCTCATTGTTAGCTTAAGCTCCTCTTTTCACCACTAACAAAACATTAAACACAAACAAACATCTCCCTTCATATTCATCTTAAACAAAAACTATAATAACACTTAACATTTACTCTCCCTATCCAGTCTCAAACAAAGCATGCTGGGAAATGGAAATTACCTGCCCAGTTTAATCAGTGATACATTAACACCACAAAAAGGGTTCATAATCCCAGCTCAAATGGATTAAGTAAATTTCCATTTTGCCAATTTAAACAGATAGAACACAATGAATCAAGATGTGACAAAATGATCTAGAATTGTGTTGCTTTAGTTTATTTTAATTATGTAATTTGAACAAGCAGTAAAATTATTTGTTTTGAGTGTGTAGCATGCCTGTAAGAAAATACATTTACATGAAAGTCCTTTTTATGCATTTTTTTAAAGCTCACTCTCTCAGCACTATGTCCTGGTCGCTGGACTTGGTGCCGCTTCCCCCATGTGTGCTGCTGGGTGGTCCCCCCTTTAGCGGGCTGCTCTGGACCGTCCTCCTTCTCTTCCTCTGGTACTGCTACCGTGTGGGTTCTGACCCACCCTCACACCCTGGAATGCTCAAAAACAGCTCCTCCCGGTCCACATTCTCTCGGTCATCCAGTCGGTCCCCTGTCGACCCCGGACACTCTGCCCCCAAAGCATCAGCAGCAATCACCATGGAGACGGTGGAAGAAGAGGAGGGTACAGAGAGCTACCTGACGCCGGTGTGGAGCCATGCTCCTTTCCCCACAGAGGCTGCAGCAGGAAGCAGGAAGCTGTATAGAGCACTACAGGAGTATGCCAAGCGCTACAGTTGGGCCGGCATGGGTCGTATTCACAAGGGTCTGCGAAATCAGGTCAGATATGGGAAAGTGGAGTGTAGTGAAGAGAAAAAAAAGAGAGAGAGATGGTGAGCTGAAAATGTCAGATGTCAGATCAGAACATTCCTAAAAGAAATATATTTTAAAAAAAATAGAGGGGAAAAAAAAACTTAAACCATCCTATACTGGTTGGCTGGTCTTAGATTGTCTCCTGATTTTTGGCTTGGGGCATCCTTGGGGCATCCTTGGCAGGGGGATCAGCTTAAACCAGCGGAGGCCAGAAAAGCAGTTCATAACCTAGGAGATTAGGGTTTTCCTTCACTTTCTCAAATATTATAATCTTAAAGGGATAGTTCACCCAAAAATGAAAATTCTCTCAACATTTACTCACCCTTTTGCCATGCCAGATGTGTATGACGTTCTGTCTTCTGCTGAACACAAATGAAGATTTTTAGAAGAATATTTCAGCTGTGTTGGTTCATAAAATGCAAGTGAATGGTGGCCAGACTTTTGAACTCCAAAAAGCACATAAAGGCAGCATAAAAGTAATCCATATAAATTCCAGTGGATAAATCCAAATATTCAGAAGTGATATGATAAGTGTGGGTAAGAAACAAATCAATATTTAGGTTCTTTTACTACAAATTCTCCTCCCTGCCCAGTAGGTGGTGAAATGCACAAATAATGTGAATCGCTAAAAACATAAGAATGTGAAACTGAAAGTGGAGATTTATAGTAAAAAAGGACTTAAATATTGATTCGTTTCTCACCCACACCTATTATATCTCTTCTGAAGATACAGTGCATTCAGAAAGTATTCAGACCCCTTCACTGTTTTCACATTTAATGTTCCAGCCTTATGCTAAAATGCTTTAAATTATTTATTTTTTCCTTATCAATCTACACTTCAAACCCCATAATGTCAAAGCAAAAAACAGATTTTCAATAACTTTCCAAATGTATTAAAAATAAAAAATGTAAATATGACATTGACATAAGTATTCAGACCCTTAACTCAGTACTTCGTTGAAGCACTTTTGGCAGCGTTTACAGCCTCAAGACTTCTCTGCCCTTCTTCTCTGCAGATCCTCTCAAGCTCCATCAGGTTGGATGAGGACCTTCAGTGGACAGCCATTTTCAGGTCTCTCCAGAGATGTTAGATTGGTTTAAAATCCGGCCTCTGGCTGGGCCACTCAAGGATATTCACAGAGTTTTACCTAAGCCACTCTTGTATTGTCTTGGCTGTATGCTTAGGTCATTGTCCTGTTGGAAGGTGAATTTTTGGCCCTGTCTGAGGTCCGGAGCAGTCTGGACCAGGTTTTCTAAGTATTTTAGCATTAGGCTGCAACATAACAAAATGTGGAATAAATAAAAGGGCCTGAATACTTTCTGAATGCACTGTATGGATTTAACCACTCAGGTTGAATGATTACTTTTATGCTGCCTTTATGTGCTCTTCGGACCATCAAAGTTCTGGTCACCATTCACTTCCATTGTATGGACCTACAGAGCTGAGATATTCTTCTAAAAATCTTTTTTGTGTTCAGCAGAAGATAGAAAGTCATACACGTTTTGGATGGCATGTGGGTGAGCAAATCATAGAAATTTCACTTTTGTTTGAACAATATCTTCAACATTTTGTTCACTCTTTGTTACATCAACTTCTCCTCTCTGTTGTCTAGGCCAGAATCAATGATCGGCCCTCCATACAGAAACCTCATCTCTTCTACCTCCCAGATGTTCCCAGCATACCATTCTTTCCCAGGGATGCTCATCGCCATGACATTGAGGTTCTGGAGGCCACTTATCCAATTATCCTCGCTGAGTTCCAGGCAGTTTACCAGAGGGGAATTGATACAAAACTAGGGTGGACCTACCAAGGATCAAAGGTAACTATACCTACCAGCCTCATCATGGCCTCAAGCAATCATTCCATGGAATTTTCACAGAAAAGTGACTATTCTGTTGTCATTTACTCACCCTTATGGTGTTCCATACCTGTGTGCATAACGTTGTTCCATGGAACACAAAAAATGTTTGGCAGAATGTTAAATCGCAGTCACATTCACTCTCAGTGTATGGATAAAAAGATGCAATAAAATTGAATTGTGACTGAAACTGTCAGTCTCTAACATTCTGCCTCATTACTGTTTCATGGAAGACAGTAAACATACATTTGATCCATGTAAACATGGGCTTGACAGGCATCTTTGACTGCTATGGCATGTCTTATTGTTTTCTTCTGTGTCTTCCACCACGAGTGCTGCATTGACTCAAAACAATGGACCAATCAAAAAACAATTTTAGCAGATATACATTGTACATTGTACAAATTTAAAGAGAAAAAATGTGTTGTGTGTGATAGATTTTGTGTTTGTCACTCTCAGGGCCAGGCAGTATTCCCGATCTATAACGCTGGAGTGTGTGTGGCCAGTAACTGCCGTGCATGTGCGTATACATACCGAACCCTTCTGTCTCTCAGAACCTTCATCAGTAGTAACTCTCTGGGGTCTGCTGGGTTCTGGCTCCTGGGCCCTGGGGCCACAATGGGAGGGGCCTATGGTCCTACAAATACACGACTGCGCTGCCATCTTGGTAAGTCACGAGTCAGGACACAGAAACACTGAAATTATTCATCTTTATGTTATAAAATAGTGAATGCCTATATGTGCAAAAAGTGTGAATGCCTGCAAGCAACTGGCTGATAATGTAGCTGTTGTAAAAACTGTATGGAACCGAAAGCACTAATTTGCTGATGAGGCCATCACTGCAGACATCAAATTTACACCTGTGGCATTTCAAGGCCAATATGTTAGCAACAGTTAAAGGGATTGTTCACTCAAAAATGAAAATTCTCTCATTATTGACTCATGTCATCCCAGATGTTTATGACTTTTTCTTCTGCTCTGTAGGTTCATTCAATGTAAGTCAACAGGATCCAAAACTTTGAAGCTCAAAAATCCCATACAGGCAGCATAATAGTAATCTATACAACACTAGTTGTTAAATCCATGTCTTCAGAAGTGCTATGAAAGGTGCAGGTGAGAAACGGATCAATTTAAGTCCTTTTTTGCTATAAATTCTCCTCCCTGCCAGTAGGTGGCGATATGCATGAAGAATGTGAATCACCTAAACAAAGAAGTTAAAACCGTATAGCACTTTATAGTAAAAAAAAAGGACTTAAATATTGGTCATATCCCTTCTGAAGACATGGGTTAATCTTTATATGATGCTTTTACATTTTATGGCCAGACTACCAAATTGGTTTAACGCTCTGGGTAGTTTGTTTGTTTGTTTTTCTTGTTGCATGTTCAAATAGGCTCTTTAAATGGCCCTTTCTAATTTTACATTAGAGTCATTTTTGTGTGTTTGTGTGAAAATTACTCCCCAATGTAATCTCTCTCTCTCTCTCTCTCTCTCTCTCTCTCAGGTCTTCAGACACCTTCTAAGTGTGAGCTGGTGGTGGGTGGAGAGCCTCAATGTTGGTCAGAAGGACATTGCCTCCTTGTGGATGACTCTTTCCTGCACACCTTCTCACATAATGGTCAGAAAGCGACAATGTCCAAACCTCATAATTCATAATAATGTTGCTGAATGACATACAACTAATTGAGGAGAGCTATGACTTGTCTTTATAGAGACTTCATGGAGCTCTGAATTATGTCTCATGTATGTATCAACTTGGTCTGAGAGTAGAATTAAAAATAGACACACAAGAATTTTGTTGATATACAATAAGCATATGGAACTATAAAATGAATATGAATAGATTAGCTAAGATAAAAAAAATGTTGAGTTTGGAATTTGATAAATCCATATTGAAAACTTTGGCCAATCTGAACACTATTTGGAAAGTTGTTTTGATCTGTTCTAAAACTCTTACATATTTATAATTAATTTTATTTCATATTTTTATTTTTTAATGTTTCAAAATTCTAAAACTTTCTGTTAATTTCCAGGTTTAAATGAGATTTTTTTTATTTTGAACCTAGAACCCTACTGTACATTCTGGAAAGTACCTTAAATCTCAATGGATAGTTATTATAACTTACTCTAACTAACAATTTTTATGTGTGTACTCTAGGAGTTGCTGAAGATGGTTCTAGAGTTATCTTCAGCGTGGATCTCTGGCACCCTAATGTGGCTGCTGCAGAGAGACAGGCTCTAGACTACATCTTTGCCCCTGAGCAGTGATTCAAACTACATTTCCCAGGATGCACTGGTCAAACCCAGGATGCACCTACATCCAAATGCTAGAATGATGTTAAAAGTTTGCAAAATGTTTTAGATGAGTTGAAAGGTTAGACTGGGATTTTCCATTCATTTACCATATCATTTCTGTTCAACAGAAACCTTAAAGGGGTTGTTCACCCAAAAATGAAAATTCTGTAATCAATTACTCATTCTCATATTGTTCCAAACCTGCAACTTTTCTTCCATGGAACACAAAAGATGTTAGGCAGAATGTTAGCCTTAGTGAACATTCACTTGGATTGCATTTTTTTCCCATACAATGAAAGTGAATGGTGACTGAAGAAAGAATCTCCTTTTGTGTTCTTGGAAGAAAGAAAGTCATACAGGTTTGGAACAACATGAGGGTGAGCAAACAAGGACAGAACTTTCATTTTGGCTGAACTATCCCTTTAAGCAAGTTGGACAAAGTGGTTCAGTCCAATTTGATTCCACCCAAAATACAGACGAGACAGCATATGGGCTATGAACACTGTCCTGAGCACATACACAGATACTGTGATGACACTCGAACAACATTTTTGAATTTCACATCTATCTATGATCTGTGCCTGTCTTGATAATCCCGCGCTCCTGTTCTGTTGTTTCTGTGCCTGATTTCTTCTATTCCTCTCTTGACCTCGCTAATGTATACTGTGATATATCGTTCTCCGTAAATACTGTACTTTTGCACAGCCTGATCTCATAAAAATAACATGATTGTGGGTAGGGGATATTTTTGAAAAATTATATTATGTGCTTCCTTGCACATATCATGGCAGTTTCAAAGGTGAAATGTCCAATGTGTGGTGCTGAAAGCAAAAAGGGTTTTAAATTTAATAGCTTATCGAGTACCTCCCTACCCTAAACCTTTAACCTAAATAATAGTGTCATAAAAGCAAAGATGACATGAAAAATGCAATTGCTGAACAGCCATATCATTTAAGGGTGCTTCTATGACAATTTAAGCTCACGTGTCCACTCGTAATGGTTTATCAGTAAAGCTACTAGGCAACTCCATCATGCTCGAACAAGCTTGCAAATAAAATTGGTTTTATAAAGATCATGTTAAAATGATCGCCTTATAAGTCACTATAGGAAAAGTGTTTTGATATTATAATATAGCGTTATGTGAGGAACAGGGCGAAAAGTATGTGTTTATGAACTGAAAATTTGCCATTTTACTCGTGATTTGAGTGAAAGGCAATAAAAGTAATTGTTGTTGTAGTGCCTCCAATTGTCATTTCACCAGGAAACTGCCATGATACATACAATGAACCATGTAAAAATGTTTGCAAAAATGTAGGCATTGTAGTAACGTGATTCTATGAGACCAAGTGTAATTCACAACTATGCTATAAATCATGTTTTTATTACATCACATGGTGATTTATTTTCAGACCTGTGAAGCACACAGTGAACACAATACACTGTATATGACCGGACTACTTGCATGCAACATGAAAATTTCGATTGTATAGCCAACAATGCATTTGATGACTGTCCTGCAAATCAAGTATGTAATTGACTCAACTGTGTTCAGTTCAAAATAAAATGTTTTGTTAAACGTGGAACGCTTTTGTAATCACTGGTATCAGTGAAGGGGGTCGGAAACAGGGCTGGATTATGGACCTGGGCCTAGTTTCCCAAAGACATCATAAACCCAAGTAGATTGTAGAATCAATTTACAATTAATCTTAGTTTTGCGGCCTGTTTCCCAAAAGCATCGTAACTTGAGTAGTACTTGAAATACTCATAGATTAACGAGTGCTCTGTGGTAATTGTATACCGCTAAGAACAACGTAAGGACACAGATTTATGGAGACACCTGCAGGACAATCCCGAAAAACTAAACCTAACATAATTTAAATACCAATAGCTACACTTTATGCTGAGACTTTAATATCAGGATAGGTCTAATAATAATAATAATAATAATAATTATTATTATTATTATTATGAAATGCATAAACTAGATAGTCTAAATGGATGAATAGACAAAGTTGTGGCATGACTGATGCAGACAACTGTATAAATTAATATTAGAAAGAGAAGAACAAAGTCATTAACTTGCTACCATGCATGAAAATCATCTGTATATATTTGCTCATCATCCTAAAATTAAATTTCTTTATTTGACAGATGCTTTTATCCTCATCTGCTCTCCCTCTCTGACACCCACAGGCTCTCTCACCAGCACGTCAAGTTCTGTAGCACCACACATGCATGTCACCGTTATCACTTTTGGGAGTAAAGAGCAGACTTCCACTTTATGGTGAATGTCTATTAAGCGCAACTTTCAAATGTATTCTTATTTTGCGTTCTGCGTTAACACTAAACAATGTTCAATGTATGTTTTTAATAAGCAGGATCAACACACAGGTCCTCCACTGTCTTCACGAATCCTGGAAGCTTTTATATCAAGAGGAATTTGTGAAAACGAAATATTATGAATCCACACCTGATTATGGAAGCAGATTGTGTAAAAGAAAAAGATTGTTCTGCACAAAATTATTGTAAAAACAATATGTAAATTTGCAGTTAATTAGGTTGAATATTTAAAAATAAAAACATTTAAAACATGTAAATAACTAATGTTAAAGTTATGCACAAATATAATAAAGTTACAATGACGAGTAGCACTATATGGTCACATTTCAGCACTGTCACATGGACAGCAACTCTCTTAAGTGCCACTTAAAGCGCATCCTCGCACGTTCATGTTAAGTGCAGCTTTGGTAAACGCACATAAAATATAACAAACATTCGTAAAATTGCTCTTAACTGCTAAGATCAATCATTATTGGGAAACACAGCCCTGGTCAGTGATCATGACCATGAAATGGCCCTGGGAGCAAATATTGCTTTGCATTCACCTTCACACACACAGCGTGATGGTTACACTCACTCAGCACCCAGACAGAGACCCAGGGTTGGAGGTCTCCTCTGTCAGCAATTTTATCTTACTGCATTGAAACCTGTGATGGTAGAGGACCTGAAAATAAAGCAGATGATTGAATATCACAAAGGGGATCGGGGGGCCAGAATGAAAAATGCATGAGAGAAAGGGAAGATGTAGATGAGAAACATATAGAAAGAGACAGAAAGGAAGACAGATGGAATAATGTGTTTAGAAATAATGCTTGTGATGTAATGCTGTGTTACACGATTGGTTTAGCACTGTTGGAAATACAGTGGTATCTGGTCATGTGGAGCAGTCTATTATTAGGCTTTGTCTATTATATTGTGTCTGATAAACCACCACCTTTTTTTATTTTTCTCCCCCAAAAATGTTAAAAGTGGATTATCCTTTTCAACAGATGTTGCAATCATACCAAAGCTGACAAAAATTATCTCTATCTATCTATCTATCTATCTATCTATCTATCTATCTATCTATCTATCTATCTATCTATCTATCTCTGTTTAAGTCCTACTTGTATTGGCCATAGATTGCCCAATATTTTGTAGATTTTACTTTTAGGGGACATCAGAACATTGTGATCATAAATAACAACAAAACAAAGCAATGTCATCAATCTCCATAGTAACATTTTTTTTATTTATTTTGCATTTCACAACTCTTGTCCATGTTTTAAAGCAGTTTCAAATATTTTCGTATCCAGCAACAATGACGTCTTTCTTCCACAGAGAAAAACATATCCAAATCCCCACTAAACACATTTCCTTGTGCTCCATGCCGATATATATATTATTCAATCATACAGGCATACCATTTTTTCTATTCTACTGTTACTAATCCTCTTTTCTGGTCAGACCCCTCCAACCCCCCCATTGCAACACCCAAGTGAAAATGAAAATTCTCTCATCATTTACACACTCTCATGCCATCCCATATATCTATGACTTTCTTTCTTGTGCAGAAAACAAACAAAGATTTTTAGAAGAATATTTTAGCTCTGTAGGTCCATATAATGCAAGTGAATGGTGACCTGAACTGTGAAGCTCCAAAAATCACATAAGGGCAGCATAAATGTAATCCATAATACTCCAGGGGTTAAATCCATATCTTCAGAAGGGATTTGATAGGTGTGACTGAGAAACAACACTCTTGATCATGGTGCAAACAGTTCCATATTAAAAGAAACAGAAAACAGAAACCGTTCCATATTACATTTTTTTACCTTAAACCTCTTTCACTTTCACATTTTTTTTCACATTCTGAAAGAGAAAGTGGAGATTTATTGTAAACATATTGATCTGTTACTCATCCACACTTATCATATCACTTCTGATGATATTGATTTAATGACTGGAGTCATCTGCATTACTTTAATGCTGCCTTTATATGATATTAGGAGCTTCAAAAGTCTGGTCACCATTCACTTACATTGTATTGACCAAGATTTAGTCTGGAAAAATATTATTCATTGTTAGTTCATGATGCCTAATGCATTAACTAGTGTTAATATATACTGTTAAAATATACATCCGTATTAAGTGTTAACAAATATCATGATATATCATAATTATAGTTACTATTGGAAATGCAAGTAATATTAATGTCAAGGGAAAAATATCAACCAAAAATATTTTTGATCCATGTAAGTAATATGTAGTTACAGAAACATGTTTTGTCTGGTTCTGCTTAAGAAGCTGGATTTGATCTCTCTCTCTCCAACCCTGCCTACCACCCAACCCCCCCACTCACTCAATCACTCATTCGCTTTTTCACTCACTCTCTTACTTGCTCCCTCCTTCTCAGTATTGTTTAATAATTCAAAGACTGTTGACTGACTGTAAAAAAGGTTTGTTCGTGCTCTTTGTCAAAGTAAAGAACAAAGGGAAGAGAGAGTTGGCTGACAGAAGCAACACAAACAGAACAACTGCCCTTCCTATCACTACTTGTGTGACCAGAGGAGTAGAGAGAGCAGGTGAGTAATAGGTTTGTGTTTGGAACATTAGGAATGGCGCTCGTCATTGCCATTTATTTGGTGGGGTTATAACTTTTCAAATATTTTCAGGGGAAAAAACACTATTCATAAATAATGTAAATAATTAAATAATTGTATCTAAATTCTGTATTTTCAAATGCATTTCCAAGCAACTTTAGACTAGAGGACTATTTCACAATTATTACACATTTTATACATAGTAATTTTATTATCCATAGTTACACTTATGAAGTATTTATTCATTCATTATTATTAATCTGTTTAATTAAGAGTTAAAAGAATATGAAAAATTATCTAACAAAACAAATAATGTGATGACAAATTAGTGTTATTAAACAGTTGCTGAGTAAATTGAAATAATATTGATATATTGAACTATTATTTAATTACTTCAGTGTCATATATATAAATATTTGAAAATGCATCTAGTTGCTTTTTACATGCCATAATTTAGCTGGAGTCGCCCCAAATCTGTCTGTTAAAACCCATGTGAATCTCTCTGATTTTGGTATTGGATTTGCTGGTGGGATTAATGAGTATCCATCAGAAACAGAATGATAACTGTCTGGGAGAATTATTTTAAAATTAGTCCTAAGACGTTGACATCACCAACAGCAGCTAAATGCTTACATAAACCTTACATAAAAGATCAACTCAGTTTTGACGAATCCAAAAATGTTGGTGAATATGTAACTGTAGCTGTCTTACAGGAGAGGCCGCTGGCTGATGAGGAGATAGAGGGTAAGGCCATCACTTATTTAGCTGTTTTCCCAACATCTGAAATAAAATACAAATAAAATTATATTTAGAACTGAATTTTAAAACATAGATTCAAGAATTAAGCCTAGCTTCACTGTTAAATTCACTGACGCTTATCTGAGCTCTTCTGGCTCATTGACATATTAAGATTGACCTAACAATATAAGATGAAAGATGCATATGAAATGTGAAATCCCAGATGCTCTGTGGAATTTAGAGCAAGTCATTTGGATGAAAGCATCTGCCAAATTCATCAGTAATATAAATGTAACAATTAAAAAAAATAAATGTCAGACATTTGTTTTAACAATGTAATTCATCCAGAACAATCCAACTACTCAGTCTCAATCAATTCAATGTTTATCAAGTATTTATGTGTCTGTGTGTCTACTGTGCATGTTGCAGAGTTGCGGGAGGTATTTGCTGAGTTTGATAAGGATAAGGATGGTCTGATCAGCTGTAAAGATCTTGGCAACCTGATGCGTACAATAGGTTACATGCCCACTGAGTTGGAACTGCTTGAACTTAGCCAAAACATCAACATGAACCGCAAGACAATGTCATCTCCAGCTGTCTCTCCCTCCCTTTCCCTGTCTCACATATGTGCTAGCAGCTGTTATTCCCCTTGCGATTTATTGTGCATCTACTTGATGTCCTTTGTTGTCATTTCTGCATGCCACTCTGGCTGAAGCCCTGTAGATTATTCTCTAAATCCATGGAGGTCTAATCTGTTTATTTAGCATGTGTTGATCACTTTTGTTATCTCTCATTGTCTCTTGTTCAGTTGGAGGACGAGTAGATTTTCAGGATTTTGTTGACCTCTTGGCTCCAAAGCTGTTGGCAGAAACTGCTGGAATGATCGGGCTGAAGGAGCTAAAGGAAGCATTTAGAGAGGTAAAGAATTGTTCTTTCTAAATGCAGAATTTTTCTTAACCTAATTTTCTTCCCCTCTATTTCGGTTTCTTTCAATTTTCCTGGGGTCCAAATGTATGAGACCACACTGAAAATTTTAGATGGAAAATTTCATTTGAACATGGAAATAAAACAAAAATATTCGAATTTTGAAAAGGTTTAAAACAAAGAAACTTTGTGACATAAAACCATATATTTAAGTTTCCACGCTCTTTCTGGGTCACTAATCAAATTGAACAAATTTGTAACATTGACCATGTTAACCCCTTTGTTCACAAGGTCAGATTTTTTGCTTTCCATTAAATCACACAAGCTGCCCTTTGAAACATTCTCAAATCATGCTGGGAGAGCATGAATCATAATTTTTTGCACAAACCTGGCCATGGTTCATGCCAGCTCGAGTGTATGCTTTTATTGAAAAAAAATAGGTTTATACCAAATGCAAAGAGCAAAGTAGAAGCATTTTCACTAGCAGTCAAAGACTTTTGGACCCCACTGTATTTCTAATAAAAAGCTGGCATCATTGTTTGTAAAGTAAGTCTTTCTTTGTATTAATATCCACCATTGCTTAAAGTAGGCCTCCAGTCTGATGTCTGTTTGGCTATTTAAAGGAATAGTTCACCCAAAAATTAAAATTCTCTTATCATTTACTCTGCCTCATGCCATCCCAGATGTGTATGACTTTCTTTCTTCTGCAGAACACAAAAGAAGATTTTTAGAAGAAGATGTCAGCTCTGTAGGTCCTTACAATGCAAGTGCATTTTTTAAGCTTCAAAAAGCACATAAAAGCAGCATAAAATAATCCATTTGACTCCAGTGGTTAAATCCATATCTTCAGGAGCAATATACTGTAAGTGTGAGTGAGAAACATTCATATTTCAGTCCTTTTTTACTATAAATTCTCCTCCCTGTCCAGTAGGTGACGATATGCACAAATAATGTGAACTGCCAAAAACAAAAGAAGAAGAATATGGAAGTGAAAGTGGAGATTTATAGTAAAAAAATAACTTAAATATTTATCTGTTTCTAGCCAAGACTTATCACATTGCTTCTGAAGACATGGATTTAACCATTGGAGTCTTATGGATTTATTTTATGCTGCCTTTATGTGATTTTGCAGCTTCAAAATTTTGGAACCCATTTACTTGCATTGTATGGACCTACAGAGCTGAGATATTCTAAAAATCTTTACCATTTGTGTTCAGCAGAAGAAAGAAAGTCATACACATCTGGGATGGCATGAGGGTGAGTAAATGATGAGAGAATTTTATTTTTGGGGGGTGAACTATTCCTTTATGATGAGTGTAATGTTCATATTTGTATGTATATCTGTAGTTTGATATGGATGGTGACGGCTCTATCACTATAGAAGAACTGAAGCATGCAATGCAAAAGTTGCTGGGTGTAAACACAAACAGGAAGGAAATAGAAGCCGTTGTACGAGAAGTTGACAACAATGGAGATGGAACTGTTAATTTTGAAGGTAAAAAAGGCAACATTCAGGCTTTCTTATTTATACACACACAAAGAGGAGTCATGCGCATTCAAACTGAGGCATGTGCCCCCTCAGATATTTGTGCCAAGTGGATTTTCAATGCAACTTCCGGGAAAAAAATGTGTATCTTTGTTAATTAAGTTAAATAATTATTGTAGGTAAAAAATTTATTTATTTTTTTTTTTTTTGCTGTTTCAGAAATCAAGCATTGAAAAAGTAAATGACATCACACTGTGAATTCGGCGACCGTAGGTTGAAATGTTTGCTTGTTTGTTCTTAGCGAAATTCGAATCACTGGCCCATAGAGGCCAAAGCCAGAAGTGTGATTGAGATTAAATGTCCACAGAGCGGCGCAAAAGCAAACAGTATTTTTAATTGTAAATGATATTATACAGTCAACCAGAATGCATATTTTAT
Source organism: Moxostoma hubbsi (assembly GCA_032164185.1). Taxonomy (NCBI): domain Eukaryota; kingdom Metazoa; phylum Chordata; class Actinopteri; order Cypriniformes; family Catostomidae; genus Moxostoma; species Moxostoma hubbsi. Next base: position 35,635,902 of record JAVLUX010000007.1, on the reverse strand, counting down.
TATCCATATGCCATAACCCAAACCCCAACCTTAAACCTAACCAGTCAGTGGAGTTAAGATTTAATTTAAGAGTGAATCACACTCACTATTTTTTTGTGAATGAGATTATTTCCTGGTTCCCATGGCACCAGAACCTGTGCCTCAGAGGTTGCTTGCACAATGCGCTATCAGCAGAGCTAGAGGGGAAAATATTTGCAGTAAAATTGATGTAGAAGTGTCTGATGGGAGATGTTGCTTGTCAATAATGAGGTTGATTTCAGCGTACATGAACTTCCAGAAAAAAAGAACATGAATTTTATCTTATTAAAATTTGTCAGACCAATCGAGTCGTACCTTCTAATTCACTCTAATCTGAAAAGTAGTGTCATCATCTACACCAGTGGTTCCCAAACTGGGTGCCTCTGGGAATCTCTGCTTAGTTCAATATTTTGATAGCCACAAATGTTAAAAGTACCGGCAATACCCATGCGCTGTTTGACCACAGCTGGCTGCTTTCAAACGCTCTTGGTAAAAGTGTCGCTCTTGACGCAATATTATTGTGAAAACACACTCTCATGGCACTCAAAATCCATTTGACTTGTCCCCCTCAAACAAAAAAAAGAAACAATTATGAAAATGTCACAGCTGCTCTTTTCCATTCAATGAAAATGCATGGTGATCACTTCATGTCAAGTTCAGTTTTTAATTTAGCTTGATTTAAATCTACTTATGTCTATTTTTTATAAATCTTATCTTATCTTGCCTATAGTGATATAAGGTGCATGACACCACTGCAACATGTATGTAAAATTAGCAAATTATTAGTAGAACAGAGTATAGAGTAGAGTAGAATAGAGTAGGAGAAAGTAGGGGCAATTGCAATATTCACACAGGCTCTCCTTTACACTCTGTTTAGTTTAACACTGCCACATATCACCTGATCTATAACGGCACGTTTCCACCTTCCACATGCAGCCCTGCAAGCAAAGGGATTTTAGACACCAACCTGCTGAACTGACCTTCTTCCGTAATTGCTGAAGCTTTGTCAGAGCAGGGAACGTGTTTCAGCAATTATACCAACATAGATCAGACCGTGAGGGAAACAACATTCTCTGCACTGCATACACCTACCCTACCTCAGTCACAGTTGCCCCAGAGGAAACTGCGGGTCATATTTGTTACTGAGATCAGTGTATAGTGACCAATTTGACCTAAACGTGCCAGGTGTACATGCTCTCGTGTGTCTCACAGAAACCTCCGCACACTTGCTGTCCGTACTTTTGCGGACCCTGACCCTGATAAGAACTAGTTCTTTGTTCTTAATTTTGACCACACAGATGATGATGTGATTTTCACATTCAGTGTGTTTCTAAAATGTACAAACTACAAACATTCACACATAGCACAAACAGTATCACTGTAAACCCTAAAGTTGTCATTACTGGAAAATCAAGTTTTCTTAATTTAAATGTTACTTGAAATTTCAAGTTTTAGACTCATAACTCAAATATCTATGTTCCTTTAATTTTTTTTTTTTTTTTTGAAATCCATAGACTTTATAACGTTAATATCTTTTGAGTACAAAACTGAGGCTATGGGGAATTCCCACAATGACTTGTGCTTGAATTATTCAATTATGTTTTATGGGTCATAGGGAACATATGGGGGCATTAAACAGTAATTTTGGAATGAGAACCAAAGATATTAAAAATGCTTTTAAGGTGTCTGTTGTCACTGTTGCTAAGTAACAATTGATTAATATGATGATACTGAGGAAAACGTCCAACTATACAGTGGCCTCGATATGTTTTTGGACAATTACATCTCACTTCTGTGAATTTAATTGCATTAGATGACAAAATATCACACCAAGTCTATTCAGCAAACAAATGATGTTTAACCTTTTCTCAGATATAAGTTTACTTTTCTCCATTTTGCAATTACTTTTAATCAAGTAGACCCAAGGTATTTCCCCTTATTCTTAATTTAGTCTAAATTATATTTAAAATTGTTTAATTTGAAACCTAACAAACTTGTTTTTTGTAAAAAAAAAAATCTTGAAATGTGTGTTTGTGCTATTTTTACTTAAAATAAATCAAATAAATTGTATTTAATAATAAAATTGCATTTTTAATAATCCAAACATTTTTAAGCGTTATTTCACTCATCATTAACATTTATGTTACTCACACTCTAAGGTCTTTTTTTCTCTCTCCTGCAGAGTTTGTCAAAATGATGTCTAATAACTGAGAGTACACCAGAGATGTTGAAGGTATGCAGCAAATAGTAAAACACCAAAACCAGCATCAACCGTCAGATTCTTAAAACTTTCACAAACTACAGATTTATTTGGAAACAGTATTTTATACCACTTTTTGTATTATTGTTGAATGCCACAACTACTGACTCATCCTGTAAACTATTATGATGCCATATCAGTATTATGTAACAATATTTGAGTGCATGTCTGATGAATATTTTGAGAATTGGACTGTCTTTCATTGGACATGCATACTTGAACTTTTGGGATAAAACTGAATGAAGAACACTCTCTGACTGTTTCTGAAAGTTATTTAATTCCACATTAGGGTGTGTTGGTGTGTACACATGTGGCTTGATATGTTTTTGTTTTTTTCTTTTTTTCTTATGATCTTGCTGTAATTTGACCATATAGGCTTTAGTTCAGCTCATCATTGAAAATGAAAAACGTAATCAGTGCATTAGATCACAGTTTATTCTCTCTATTCCAGTTTAATTACTTTAGCGCATCAGTGTGGCCTTACTTAGATTCTTACTGCAACTGGTTTGCAAAGAGCTGCTCAGAGTGTCTAAAGCTCTGCGTGCGGTCCGAGTAGATACGCAAAGCACATACCGGACACAGCAACGAAGGGGCTGGGTCTGCCTCCTCCCAGGGCAGCGCTTGCAGGTTCACTACCTGTTCTCTGAAGGGCATGGTAGGAACCTTGGGCACGTAGTCCGGTCGTGGCCTTAGGATCACATGTGTGTCTGCCGGACCGAACTCCAGGCAGGTGTCACTGATAGGGAACGCCTGCAGGTCCCCGACGCTCTTGATAGAGGTGAGCGCGATCAGCAGGGCCGTCTTTAGAGAGAGGATCCTGAGTCCAACTGATTCTAGGACTTGAGTCGCTGCTGGCTCCAAAGGAGGAGACGACGGGCGAGTTGTGACATGTGGCGGGAGTGCACGCCGCTTTGGCGATTTATGTACACCACCGCGGTGGTGCTGTCTGATTTGATCAAGACTTGTTTGCCCTGAACTAGCGGGAGAAACCTCTGCAGGGCAAAGAAAACAGTCAACAACTCCAGGCAGTTGATATGCCAGCGCAGCAGGGCCCCAAACGGCCTGCAGCTGCGTGCCCATTGCACACGGCGCCCCAACCCAATCTGGAGGTGTCGGTCGTGACCAAAATGCATCGGGACACCTGCTACAAGGGGACTCCTGCCCGCAGAAAGCAGAGGTCTGTCCAGGATTTGAATGTTTGGCGGCAGGCGGGGGGTGACAATCACACGGTGCGTGCCGTGGCACCATGCTCGTCTCAGGACTTGAGTCTATAGCCAGTGCTGAAGCGGTCCCATATGTATCAACCCCAGCGGCGTGACCGCTGCAGGAGCTTCTGGAAAGGTTTTAAAGGGACTGTTGTGCCTGGCCTGAAGGTGGCAAGGCATTTCAGCTCTGACTGCACGCTCTCGTTGGTGAGGCACACTGACATTGAGACTGAGTCTAACTCCATGCCGAGAAAAGAGATGCTCTGAACCAGGGCGAGCTAACTCTTTTCCCAGTTGACCTGAATCCCTAAACGGCTGAGGTGCCTGAACACCTGGTCCCTGTGGGCGCATAGTAACTCTCGGGAGTGGGCCAGGATGAGCCAGTCATCGAGGTAGTTGAGTATGCGAATGCCGGCTTCTCGGAGTGAGGCAAGGGCTGCCTCTGCGACCTTCATAAAGACGTGAGGGGACAGGGACATGCCGAAGGGGAGGACCTTGTACTGATACGTCTAGCCTTCGAACGTGAACCGTAGAAAGGGTCGATGTCGAGGCAGTATTGAGACGTGGAAGTACGCGTCCTTCAGATCTACTGCTGCAAACCAATCTAGATGCCGGACGCATGTTTCTGCGTGAGCATTTTTAACAGGAGTTTGTGTAAGGCCCGGTTGAAAACTCGCAAGTCCAAGATCGGTCGTAAGCCGCCGCCTTTCTTGGGTATGATGAAGTTAGGGCTGTAGAGACCATTCTTCATCTCAGTTGGAGGGACAGGCTCAATCGCGTCCTTGAACAAAAGGGTCGCGATTTCCACGCGCAGGGACTTTGCATGTTCGCCGTGTACGCGTTATTGAGAATGTGGGTACCGCAGCCCCACTTTCTGAGGGGCTGCGGAAAAGCGGACGCCCGCGAAGGGGGGCGGGGGCCGGGCAAACTGAATTGCGTAACCGAGTCAGATGATCCTGGCCAGCCAGCAAGACGGGTTGGGAATTGAAAGCCACGCATCCAAGCTCCGTGCTAGGGGCACTAAAGGGCTGATTATTTTTCACGTACCCGGAGGGGCTTCGCAGCGGGGTGGAGCAGGTAGTATGGCGTCGGGAGGCGAAAGTGCGTCCCGAGGCTCTGGTGCTGAGAAAAGTCTCGAAGCATTTACCTTGCTCCACACACCCGGCAGGGGGCGGGTTAGTGACTGAGGAAGAGGTCCAGTGACGGCGTCCTCTAGACTAGTCAGAACCGGCTGGCCGGGGGACTGTCGTGGCTTGGCTGGAGGCGGGGGGTCCGCGTCCAGAGGACTGTTGAGGTCTGGCGGCAGAGTGCCGTGAGAACAGCATTTGCGGGCCAGGTGACCCAGAGACAAAGGAAACAGCTGTTTTATTGAGAATGTGAGTACCGCAGCCCCGCTTTCTGAGGGGTGCGGCAAATGAAATAAACTCAAACAAGGATTCTCCTCCTGGCCCTCCACTGGGAGACGGAGTGGTCTTCTTTCCAGCTCCAGAGCGAACGTCTCAGTCTCTGGGTCGATCGTCTCAGGACGGCTTGGGAGCCTTCTGGGTCCTCGAGGGGGTCCGTGAGATGGGGGGCGTGTGCTTCCTGCAGGGCGCTCGACGCCAGGGCTGAGAGCTGGGCCTGGGTTGAGGCAGAGCTGCGCGTTGTTTAGCCGCAGGAGGACGCCCTCGGCGAGCAGACGGAGCTTGGCCCATGGAGGATATGTGAAATGGCCTCCGTCTGCTTCTTCACCGCTGAGAATTGCTGGGCAAAGTCATCGACTGTGTCGCCGAAGAGGCCGAACAGGAAGACCGGCGTGTCTAGGAAGCGTGTCTTGTCCATCTTGCGCATCTCAACCAAGTTCAGTCACAGATGACGTTCCTGAACCACGAGAGTGGCCATCACCTGCTCGAGTGACTGCGCTGTGGCCTTTGTGGCCCTGAGGGCGAGGTCGGTTGCTGAGCGCAATCTGGGCGTGCTGGCCCGAAGGCGGCAGCCCAAACGAGTCATCCGCGTCAGATGCCGGACCACTCTCTGATGCAGCGGCGAGCTCATCCAGCTCAGGGGGCTCAAGAGGATAGGCAGGCTGGCTGTGAGGCGAGCCGCTGTTGCCTCGAGCCCGGACGGAAGTCAACCAGCGTGCCGGGGGGGCGGACGGATGTAAATCGCCTCCATTGCCAGCCGCATCGTCCTCAATCCACGAAGCCACGACCACAACGTTGCCATGGTCATGTTCTCGCAGTGAGAACACGAACCATCCACAAACGCTGCCTCGGTGTGATTGCAGCCCAAACACACGAGACAGCACCTGTGGCCGTCTGAAGCAGAGAGCACTCTACCGCATCCAGGAACTACACAGGGGTGGAAAGGCATCTTTATAAAGACGTGTCCTGAAAAGGACATTCAATGCCACTGTGTATTGCTCTTTTAGAGGAAAATACTCTTTTAGAAAAAATCACTCTTTTAGTTGAGCTGTCGAAGTGCCCAGGGGCAAACTGCACTGCCGTGCAGAGGAGAAAGCCACTGATGTGCAGCGTAGATCCAACAGCAGATTGACCAGAAGTAAGAGGAACAGGTGTGTGTGACTCGACTTCGAAGAAAATTTCTGAATGAAACAGACGCATTTCCCCACCTTTATACCGGTATCTACGGGGGCGGGACATGCAAATTCTGTCCGCCAACTTCTCATTGACCTTTTCAAGAAGAGACCCCTAGTGTCGCTTCTTTGACACAACGTCGAAGTTAGTGACAGACGGGGAACAAGAGATAAGTGCACTTTAAACACAGCAGAGGTGGGGGACTCAAGTTACATGTCTTGTTGAGGTGAGTCACTGACTTGACTTGACTTGCTTGATTTGTCTGCACTGCACTTGAGACTTGACTCGAGACATGATGGTTAAGACTTGAGACTTGCTTGTGACTTGCTCCCACCTCTGAAACACAGCATTCTAGAATTTTCAGTTTGATGAAATAGAATGTTCTAAAATAAATCTGAAACATCTGTTCAAGTGAACAACACTAAGTACCATTCCGCATTTGACTGATAATCTCCCGCACAAAGATTATTGGCGCTCTTATGGAGCAATATGGCCTGAAAATGTCATTAATGTTGCGACCTTTGGGAAACATAATAAAGGAAATACAATCAAATCCTGCTGCCTGCTAATCCTTTTAAACTCCCCAGCTGATTTCAAAGAACTCCACAGCACATTTGCTCAACTCACACTTCTCTGATCAGCCTCTACCACTGCTAAACATCTGCTGCCTGATGAACGTTGCCCTTTGTGCAAACAGCACAAGTACAAAAAGATACTAGTAAGTCTTAAATATCCAAAAGCTCACACTCTAAAAATGGCGCCATATAATTATAGATCTCCTGACATTTGTAATTATCATGTATTAGCATATCATGTATTTTGTGTCTAGACAGTTAGCTCAGATGATCTTTCTCTGTGCCAGATGTGCCGCACAACCCCTTCAATCCACTGATGATGACAACATCGAGCCACTGTCCATCCAGATCTGTCTCTCGAAAAGCCGAGTAGTGGCATACACAACATTACGTAATAACCAGAAAGTTAGTTCAAAGATTTCTACTTATTATTAGTTTAGAAGGCTTGACATGTGATGTGATTGAGGACTGAACAACATAGCTACAATTTATTTCCTCAAAGGAAATTGGTAGTCAAATTTCTACTGTAATTAGATTATTTTAAGATACTGATTACTTAATTGGAAAAGTAATTACAATATTAATTCATTTACTTTTATGTTTCTAAAAAAAAATAACTGAAACACATTTAAAACACTGTATTTCTGCTTAATGAATCCAAAATAATGTCGATATTTCCTCCTTGCTCATTGTTGCACACCCTTTAGCTGTCACAGAAATGAGAGAGGCACAGTGTACAGTGAGGCTCAAGGCACGCTTTAAAGGAATAGTTCACCTCAAAATGAAAATTCTCCCATCATTTACTCACCCTGCCATCCCAGATGTGTGACTTTCTTTCTTCTGCTAAAACTGTGGGAACCAAATTTTGAAGTTCCAAAAGCACACAAAGGCCACATAAAACTAATCCATACTACCACTGCAGTGGCTAAATCAATATGACACTTGTGGGTTAGAAAAAGGTCAATATTTAAGTCTCTTCTTCCTATAAATGTTATTTTTGGCGATTCGCATTCTTCATCCATATCGCCACCTTCTGGGCAGGGAGAAGAATTTATAGCAAAAAAGGTCTTAAATATTGATCTGTTTCTCACCCACACTTATTACATCACATCTAAAGACATGGATTTAACCACTGGAGTCATATGGATTACTTTTATGCTGCCTTTATGTGCTTTTTGGAACTTTAAAACATCAGTACCCATTCACTTGAATTATATGGAGCGAGCTGAAATATTCTTCTAAAAATATGTTTGTGTTCTGCAGATTAAAGAAAGTCATACAAATCAGGGATGGCATGAGGGTGAGTAATTGATGAGAGGTTTTTCATTTTTGGGTGAACTACCCCTTTAAGGAAAATCTGCTTTTTTTCTGGTCACCAGGTGTCAAAATTGAATAAATATTTTTTTTTATTATTATTATTGAAGATTTATGGAGCAACATAATTTGTGTGAGAAGAAATAATTGAAGAAATTGTTTTGATTAAAAAACTAATTAAAAGGTGGCCAGGGAGGTTATATTGATACTGTATCTTGTAAATATAAGAAGGCCTACAATAGTAATAGGGCAAAATATTTCAACTTATGTAAAAAAAACTTTTTAGAGAGCAAGATGCTTTTTTGAGTAGCAAATGAAGATAATACTTACTCAAAATAACCAATTCAGAAACTGGTTTTATTTGTATAAATTAGGTCATGGACTAGCAGGAAGATTTTATATAAATTTCAATCACTTTTGGCATTTCATAACATCTATCAACAAATGAATCTCTATAGTGAATCAGTAAATGTGAGCCAACTTTGAACTTTTTTCATAAATCTTTTCACCCACTTTAGCCTTTAGCCCCTGCAACAGGGCTTTTTACCCCAAAAACTATCCTTTCACTTACTGAAAGGTTACTAAAAAACGTTTGATGAATCACCTTGAACCAAACTGAAAATATCACAATAAATTACCTCAAAATCAGACTTTAAACACTGCACGGGATGATTTCATGGATCAGGAGTATTTTGCAGTGTATAGTGACAAAAATGTGTTTAGAAAATTACTGTGGAAGTATTTGTTGCTGTGTTTTGGGAGAAAATAAAATCAAATGTGCTTTTTACCCCTGGGGGCCTTAAGCCCCTTTGTACTCTACATATCAACATATGAATTCATATTTTAAATCTACCATTCCAGAAATAATATTATTTTAGAAAACTGTGTAGCCCAAGCAATGTAGGTACTTAAAAGTTATTACCTTAATTGAAAGTCAGATATACATTATATATTATAAATTACACTTCTTTTTACTTAAAAACTGATTAAATTACAGTAACTAATTACTTTGTAATCAGATTACACCCAAGATGTGTAACAAAATAATCAAACTTTCTAGTAAGACTTTTGTGACGAGGAGAATTTCTGGGCTGAATGAGATGTCAATGCAAACGCAACCACAAGAGCAGTGTTCATATGACCAACCAGGTACAGTAAGTGCTATAAATTGCATACAGATGATGTACACAGAATACCTACCAATTATGGATTCAAAATGAGTATTTTATAAACACACATAAATTAAGGTTGGGTTTATTTTTGCTCTCTCTTTGCAGAGGTCAAGCAATGTCAATTTCTGTTAATTGGTTTGCCAAATCTTTTTTTACATAAATGCAGAAGAATAAAAGGACACACACACACACACACACACACACACACAACGCTTAGTAGTCAATGATGTTTTCTTTTAATTGTTGTTACAGTATTGTAAATTTAACTTGATTCTCCAAAAATTGACCGTCCCCATCCAAATGGAGAGGTGTGGACTGTAAATGTCAGTCAAAGGTGGGAGGGGTTTGAAGGCTCTTACACTCAAGTTTAAAAATGAAACATTCTCCACTCACAGCTCTCAACAATGACATCCACACTGTAATCAGTGCAGAACCAAACCAAAACCCCACATACCTACACCTGAAAACCGTTATGCTTTCGAGCTTCTTATGAGTATAACAAGCTTTCTGATTTTCTTTCATACATTTTCTGACATGATCCTACCTCTTGAGGCATGTTCCCACCAAGATTTTCCAAACAACAAGATAAATTTAAGTAAATTACTTTTTTCATTTATTTATGATCAAAATACATGTATTAAAATTATTCCTCAGGGCTTTGGACTCATTACTCCAATGATGCACTCAGTAAAAAGCTGATGGTTGCAAAATGAAAAAAGAAAAACATTAAACAGTTATAACACTTAATTTTAAAAAGAAATGCTGGTATCACTTAATGTATCTTAAGTGAGTCCCAAAAAATTTGGCAGCAAATAATGAGGTTTAAAGTCAAACTGCACAACCACGAATACACATGCATACTGTTTACATTCACACAAACATTCACACTTATGGTAATGGACATGTCCTCAGTAAAGGATGACCATTTCCTGTTTGGAAGGGCTTAGTGATGTGGCACGTTGTGATTGGCCACGAGGACTGAAGGAGGTAAAATAAAAAGTAGCCCCTTTTTGTATCTTGCATTCTTCGATCTCTTCCTAGTCCTCTCCTGCTTTCATCCCTCTCACAGAACCTTGGCTGCGCATCTGAAAATGAACGATTTTTAATAATAATGACATGGAAAAGTACAATAAATACAGCATTATGCTACTTATCCACAGAACTATTATTCACCTGAGCATGCTCAAGTTATTCAACACAACGAGGTTTTGTACACATTCAAGCGCTGTTTATCAATCTATATACATTTTTCATCTGTAGTGGCTTGCTTCTGGGTGGCAGGTCATAGTGGACCTCTAAACTTGATACCCCTGGCGGTCAGAGGCCCTTGGTGCCTTATTGGTGGCACTTTACTCTTGGTCACATTGGTTATTTTATTTCAATAAACAAAATCCTAATTTTGAGATGGGTCATCATCTGTAAAGTGTAACTTCACTAACAGCCATTTTGTATTTAACCGTTTAAGCTTGGATGGGCCCAGGAGTAAAATAAAATCAAAATATTAATAACTAGTCTTGACAAAAATCTTTTTTTATATAGTTTTAAAGCAAAGAATCTCTACTTTACAATGCATATAGACATTATGACCAAAACTGAACAAGTGCTTTGAAATTCACAGAAAAAACAGAATTGTTTTGTTTTGATAATATATTAAAAATGGCGCACTGTAAATATTATTGTTATCTGTAAAAACATCAAACTGATCAAATAGCTGTGTCATATGTTGTTGGAAAGCTCTCAAAGAGTAGAATACATCCTAAAAAATATATATAGATTAATAGCCAAGAATAAGATAAACAAAATATCACATACAGTTGTGGCCAAAAATATTGGCACCCTTGTTAAATATGAGCAAAGAAGGCTATGAAAAAAAATCTGCATCGTTTATCCTTTTGAACTTTCATTTAAAAAATTCACAAAAACTCTCAACTTTAATTGAAATAAAACAATTGAAAGAGGGGAAATATCTCATTATTAAGACATACTCCAAAACACGCTGGCCACAATTATTGGCACCACTACAAATTCTTGTGAGTAAAATATATCTGAAGTATATTCCCATTCATATTTTACTTTTTTTTTTTAGTGCACCTGGGTGACTAGGAACATGAAATTGTTCAGCCATGATGTCCTGTTACACAGAGGTATAAATATAAGGTAACAGGCCAATTTCCCTTAATCATCACAGTGGGTTAGACTAAAGAATATAGTTCTGATGTGCAGCAAAAGGTTGTTGAGCATCACAAAATCGGATGTGACTATAAAAAAATATCCAAAGCATTGAAAATGCCCATTTCCACCATCAGGGCAATAATTAACAAGTTCCAATCAACTGGAGATCTTAAGAATCTGTGTGGAAAAGGACATGTGTCTATATTGTCTCCATGCACAGTGAGGAGGATCAAGTGACCAAAGAATCTCCAAGGATCACAGCTGGAGAATTGCAGAAATTAGTTGGGTCTTGTGTTCAGAAAGTCTAAAAAAAAAATATCAGACATCACCACAAGTTGTTTGGGAGGGTTTCAAGAAAAAAAAGCCTCTGCTCTCATCCAACAACAAACTCAAGCGTCTTCAGTTTGCCAGACACTACTGGAACTTCAAATGCGACCGGGTTCTATGGTCAGATGAAAAAAAAATAGCTTTTTGGCAGCAAACACCAGAGATGGGTTTGGCGCACACAGAGATGAAGTACCACCCAATGCCCACGGTTAAATGTGGAGCTGGATATTTAATGTTGTGGGGCTGTTTTTATGTCAGAGTTTATGGACATTTTGTTCAGATACATTGTCTCCATCAAATACCAACAGATAAAAAAAATCAAAATCTGGCTGCCTACAATGGGCCACAGTTGGATCTTCTAGCAGGACAATGATCCAAAACAAACATCAAAATAAACACAACAATGGTTCACTGACTACAAAATCAAGGTTCTTCCATGGCCATCCCAGTTCCCTGACCTGAACCCCATTGAAAACCTGTGGGGTGAACTTAAAGAGGAGAGTCCACCAACATGGACCTCTGAATATGAAGGATCTGGTGAAATTCTGTATGGAGGAATGGTCTCAGATCCCTTGCCAGGTGTTCTCCAACCTCATTAGGCATTAAAAGAGAAGACTCAGAGCTGTTATCTTGGCAAAGGAAGGTTGCAAAAAGTATTGAATAAAAGAGTGGCAACTGGCAATAATTATGGCCAATGCGTTTGAGGGAAAAAAAAATAATAATTGGATATTTCCCCTGTTTCAATTGTTTTACTTCAATAAAAGCTTAGATTGTGTTTTTTTTTTTTCAATGAAAGATCAAAAAGGAAAACAATGCATGTTTTTTTTTTTCACAGCCTTCTTTGCTCATATTTAATAAGGGTACCAATATTTTTTTAGAGGAGGTTATATCTGTAAAATGGGCCCACACACAAATGAATCAGATACATAGATCATTAGAAAATCCACACAAAGCATAATGTGCACACTCACATAATGTGCTATCTGGCTAAAAACACGTTAGCTTTCCTTGATCAGATGACATTCCTGGAAATGCTGCAACGTCATGGAATGCTAAACCAATTGGACTGGGTTCAGATTGCTCCCAACTAATGGTGATAGTCCTCCATATTTGGGCAGAGTCATGTGATCAATCACTCTAATTACATATGGCCACCAGGAGATGGTGACAAGTACATGACACAGACTAAATGATGACTCGCATGGTACAGAACGAAACTCATTCTGTGAAATGTCATGACTGAAATCATGTCTGCATGCTATGCAAACCTTAAGTCATTGTAGTGTTTGCATGTGTAATTAGTTCTTATGTACCATTTTTATGTTTTATTTGTTTGGAGAGGCTTTACTTGGAGATGTTTTCGGACACTAATATAAATTAGTTTTGTAATGCTATAACTTTTGATTGTATCAACAATCAAACATGTCGTTTCAAAACACAAACATTTTACTCTCTTACAGGTGATATGATTGGGAACCAAACAAACAAACCTTTCAGAGCCACCTTATTTACACCCTGAGGTATATAATATCAAATCAAAAAAATAAAAAAATAAACATTTTTGGCTAAAGTTTTTTTTTGTGATTTCTCAGCAGTTTCTTAGGCTGAGAGTATCAAAATGTGTCATAATCTGTAATGCTACATGTTGTTGTTTTTTTTTTTGTTTGCGTTAAGATTTTAATTTTGGTATGCCACTGAAACAGAAAATCACCTTCAGAGCTTAAAGGGTTAAGTTATAATCTACAATGCATAAATAGCATCACTTTAAACTGTACTGTCAATAATAGTACAATTAAGTTGGTCAGCCCACAAGTGGCACTACTGTAGGTCACCTTCCTACACTCTGAATTTGGGTATTATTTCAAATATGAAATTTCCCCAAACTGCTGTTAATAAAATATCTGCAACTGTAGAACCATCGACAAAATCTAATTTTGGAGCTCTTTTCTTGCTCAGAATTCAGTTGGTATCTATAGTAATGGTTACCTGGTCGAGCTCTCTCTGCGTCTCCTCCTCCATCCTGCGGATGTCATCCATAGTGAGGTCCACCCAGCGGTCAAGCCAACAAAAGAGCTGCCGGTGGAAATTAGTGAAGAGCCTTTTCTCTTGCTACTCAGAGAGACGGGGAGAGAGAGAGAGAGAGAGATGGGATTTGTGTTTCTATAAGTAAACCTGTTTCACAACAACAGCATGAACAAGTGTACAAAAATATCTCAAACCAGAATAAAAGAGTTTTCACTAAAGTCAAGAGCAGAAGACTGAGAAGACTGAAACTTGTCACCCTGGGCACATGTCTTGTTTCCTGTCTGTGCACACACTACACAACTGATCGCAGAGCAAGTACATTAATTACTAGATCATTCTCCTCACAGACTGAAGCTTTGATCCCAATATCTTTTCTTACAAACATATATAGCAACAGAAGAGTTTATTTTTGACAAAATACAATCAAATAACAGAGCAATAGCTTGTGGTCGATTTTTGCAATGAGTGGGGAGATATGGGTAGCGTTTTATTTTATATGTATAAATTTTTTTTTGTCTCCTTCTTCCCAGTGCACTGCTCTCTCCTCTTGTCCTTTTTCACAAAGTTGTTGGCTATTGGTCATTATTGCTCTCTCGTGCATCAGGATATTGCACACATTAGAGGTAGACCGAAATATTGGTTTTATCATTTAATCAGTGCCGACATTTACTTTTAGAAAGAATCTATGCTGATAAAAACAATTAATGACAACTACGTTTACATAGACACCATAAAGCGGCTTATTGTGAGAAAGCGTTGTTCTGGTTTACATGCACTGTATAAGCAGTGTGCTCTTTACTCCCGTATACATGCGGCTTAGTCAGCAAGCAGCTTTCTCCACAGCAACGCTTGTGTAAATAACAAACAGGGCATCTGAGAAAGACTTTGCTATTTTATTCTCCATTAATCCAGTTTATTTTCAGATATTCCAAAGTTGTTGCTGTGTTTGTTTTCTTAACTTTCTTTAGCGACCTGCAGCGGAATTGCACTGCAGTAGTAGGGTTTCCCTCTTATGTAAAACTCTGGGATTCCACCAATGTTCTAGTGCATATAGGCGGACGTAAGGGACCGTCAATATTTTCCATTGGCGTGTATTGGTATACACCAATTGGTATAGTCCATTGGTATAGTTTATAGTGTTTATAGTGTATGTGCTTTTCTCACTGTACTGAATTTTTTGAACTTTCCGCTGTGAGGAATTGTTGTTGGGCTCCATCTTATGACGTTTGTTCTTCAGTCTGTTCACGCACATGCACACTCTTCAAAACATACATAAGAAGGCTGCTTATATGTTTACATGGCCACATCAAGCCACGTTCTCAAGAAACCTGTGCGTGTTTAACCGTTTTCTCTTAATCCCTTAAGCCGTGTAAAGAAAGCAGCATTCTTGTTTAAACGTTGTTTCAGAGCGCCGCTTTATGCAATACACCGTTTCTTAAGTGCATGTAAACGTGGTCACTGATACCTCGTGGACCACGTTTACCACGTTTGATGAACTAAAACTTTCATCATTGTCAATATTCATCCATATTTTTTATACATTTATCCTCACTTCAATGCATTTATTTGTATTTTGACTGGAGAATCGAGTGTTCTAAATTAAAAGCGAGGGGATGCAAAGAAAAAAGCGAGTACATGCAAACACACCCCGTCAGCACATTTATTGTGTCAATGTATTGTGTCGATACATGTGTTAATTTTGTGTGATTAATTATATTTAAAAAATAAAGTGTTAAACACAATTTAATCACGCACATAAATTCTGTGATATGGGTTTTCCAACCATATGAGCCACAAGTGGGCAGCGATCTTCCAATGTTCATTACGTGCTTTAAGCATTTGTGTATGTGATGTCATCAAGCAACACAGACTTTAAGCACATCCATTTTTGCAACCTGTGTGTTTAGTTTGCAGCTGCCTCAACAAATCTCACAAGCAGTGCAGCCACAGAATTAGATCCGTTCACTGAGGAAGCATAACAGGTGGGCGAAACACAACAGAATACACAAATCTTGAGACATCTTGAGTTTCTACTACATTTATCTTGACAGAGCATCCTAAAAATGTTTCATTTACGATGATGAATACCAGTGAGAACTACACACATTGATGAACTCAGATGACAAAACAGATTGCTGTCAACTGTAGGCTTGTTCAATGATATGAGAATAAAACAAAACAAATTGAGTTATTTTTGTACTGTCTAATCAATGCTTTATTCATCTGCCACAATAATGCAATTTATTTCTGAATTTTAACCCATATTATATATTTATTATAGAAATTACACATATTACATTTATACATATTTTAATTATGCATTAATAACAATTTTTTATTTGGAGGCCATTCTCAGCAAATAATGATGTATGCAATTAATTAAATTAATTAATTGGCATGTCATGTAATTAATTTGATTAGAAAAATATCGATTGACAGCCCTAATCTTGCTAATAATAAAAAAAACCTCATTCCTCATACCTCATCTGGTGAAATATCTGGGCTTGTTTATAGTTAAATGTCCTGCCTTATGCACCATATTTTCATTTTTTTTTCTAGTAAGTATTAGGATTTTGGATGCACAATCAACTGCATCTGGGATTTTATTGATTTTGGACTTTTGATATCCCTTTTTACATTCTAGAAATCGATTTTAAAAACTAACCGATTAATTAGCCGATGTTGACCTTTTCCACCAGCTAAGTTATCGGCAAAATCTACTATCGGTCGACCTCTAGCGCACATCTGATGACCGATCGGCCAGATTTCAAACTGGTTTTGAATCTCTGCCATAGCGTCTGAGAATCGGAACATATCTCAGTAGTGGGCACACTAGAAGATCGTTGGAGATAGGCACATGCTACAATCGGCACTTCTTGTTGCAGACTAGTTGCAAAGCTTAAAGAGCCATAAAGTATTATAAGCCAGGGCACTACTGGATTACCTTATGAATAAAGTTCTCCACACGCCCCTGCAGACCCCACCAGCGAAAATGAACCGTCACCAGCTTATACGCCGTCATGTAGGGACAATTACCGTTATGAAGCTCTTTCTACAAGAAACAGAGAGTTAAAAACTGTGCATAGAAGTTTTTATATCAATTATCACAGTAAACACTGTATTTAAGAATGCATGGACATATATACATATGTGTGTGTATGCGTGCATGTATGTATGTATGTATGCATGCATGTATGTGTGTGTGTGTGTGTGTGTGTGTGTGTGTGTGTGTGTGTGAATATACTGTATGTGGGTAGTGATCATGTTTACCTCCCATTCAGGCCCCAGAGGTCCTCTCCCAGTTTTCTCTGAGTGGAAGATAGCAGGGTCCTCTTCTGGTTTATAGTCCTATAACCCAGATTGATAGAGAGATGAATGGAGCGGATATGGAGGGATAAAGGAATATAATGGAATATATGGGTGGGATAGAAAGGAAGAGGAGTGATATTGAAGCAAAATAGCAGGTCAACATAGAAAATTGATATATAATCACATTTCTGCTAAACTTAAAAGTGGATCCAAAAACATTTCACACAAAGAGACTAATGATATTTTTTCCACTCACCACATCATCCACCTGAGAACGGTCTGCAATATCGATTGGCACTATCTCTGTCTCTTCCCACTCCTCAGGAGGGAGACCATGAGGCTGCATGAGAGGAAGATGGAAACATTAGATTACACACAATACAGTTGTCCTTCTGGCAATTAATGATGCAAAATTATGCAAGAAGTCTGCAATAATAATAATGTCTCAATTCAAATAAAAGTCAAAGTATACTTAAGCTGTCCACAAGTATGAAAATTACATCATCATTTACTCACACTCATGTCGATACAAACCTGTATGGGTTTATTTTCTCACAAAGAACATAAAAGGAAAAATGTTGAAGATGCTCTTTCACACACAATGAAAGTGAATTAGGCTAACTTTCTGTCTCCTTTTGTGTTCCATGGAAGAAATAAGGTTATATCCACCATATTTTTCAACGCGGAAGTAAGCTGCGGTTGCATTTCCGGCAAGTGTGACAACGTTCCGCTGTTACTGGCCGCAATGCAAATAACAAGGATTAGCAGATTTCTGCTATCTCCTGATTGTGAAAAGTATGTGGAAGCCGTGATAGACAGAGCTGCTGAGGACTGTCCGCGTCAGCGCATGTGATAAAATGATGGCAAAATGCGAAAAAAAGGTCAACTGATATGCACTCCAAAATAGTGTTTATGAAAATAATAATAAATTATAATAACGCGATCACATGTATTGCCAGCCTACAATATTAAGCAGTATAAAATAGTATTTTTTTTAATAGCTGAAATGGCTTGACATGGCTTATACCAGAAGAGGTTCACATTCAAGACGGATAATGGTGGCACCCTAGTTTCACTGAAAAATAAGGTGGATATGTTTGAAACAACAAGTGTGTGTGTGTGTGTGTGGGTGGGGGGTTATGGCATAATCCATTTATTTTTCACTTTGAGTTATTTGGTATCACATATCTAAGAGCAGATGAATCATGTATTTATTACACTCACATTCTCAGTTGTTCCCATGTCTGGTTTATGCCAGGTTTCAATCTTAATGAAGAAGTCATCTTTCATGTACTCATTCTGAAAAGCAAATGGCACAAAGGTTTTAGCATATTCCAGGAAATGTTTAGGTAATTTTACTCAACAGTGAGCAATGCTGACAAAACCCTGTGATTCAGCAAGTATGACCTAGCAGTAGTCCGGTATCATGTCAATAGTAAGATGATTTCAAAGATACACTTACTGTAACAACTAGGATGTTCCAAATTCAATTCAGTGTAGGAGAGAAAAGAAAAGAAAAGATGGATAATAGGTAAGGTATTTTGCTTGTATCGCAGAAGAGTGCTTCAATACACAATTCATATAATACACAAGTAAAAAAATAAGGTAACATTTCCAAACAAACTTAAAGATTTTTCACACGGCCCTTAACATTTTTAACCCTGTGTTAAAGGAATATTTTGGATTCAATACAAGTTAAGCTTAATTGACAGCATTTGTGGCATAATATTGATTATCACAAAAAGCTAAAATCTGGGTAACAGTGAGGCAGTTACAATGGAAGTGAAAAGGCCAATCCGTAAACATCAAAATACTCACTGTTTCAAAAGTATAGTCACAAGACATATATAATATGCACATTGATATGATTATAGTGTTATAAAATCACTTACTAACCTTTTCTGTGTACAGTTATAGACAATTTTACAACTTCGTTGCATGACGATGTAACGTCAACAAACCCTAAAATGACTGTAAAAACAATGATATAAACAAATTTACAGCTCAAATAATACACGAGTTTTAACAGAAGAATTAATGCAAGTGCTTTTATAAAATTACAAACTTTCTGGAATTGGCCCATTCACTTCCAATGTAAGTGTCTCACCATAACGACCATTTTTATTTTTCCAGAAAAGGAGGAACGAGTCAAAACAAATTTTGTTGTGATCAACATAATGCCACAAATGCTGACGATTGAGCTTACCTTCTATTGACCCTGGAATATTCCTTTAATTACTAACCCAGGGTAATAAAGTATGAACAGTGTGAAATGGAACAAGATAAACCAGGAACACGTTAAATAACACACTCGCACAGGTAACTAATGTTTACTAACTAGTGCGACAGTAGGGATAGGCGTTCCAGGCTTTCTCGTGAAAAACCAGGGCTCCTTCAGGTGCGAACATCTGAATAAAACCAGGAACCTTGCTGTAAAAGACGTATAAATATAAAAAGGGTTCCATATATCACAAAATATCACTAGAATAGTAGGTGCGCATCACTATATGTAGGTATATTTAACTATAAATCACCAGTTAATAGTAGAAGTCCTTGCTAGAAGTTTCTGGTTTACACACTTTTTGCTGACCAATACAATAACACATGCACTCACCTGTGTATGTGGTAAATCTTGTGGGTGTACTGGCC
Organism: Moxostoma hubbsi; assembly: GCA_032164185.1. Taxonomy (NCBI): domain Eukaryota; kingdom Metazoa; phylum Chordata; class Actinopteri; order Cypriniformes; family Catostomidae; genus Moxostoma; species Moxostoma hubbsi. Next base: position 35,616,300 of record JAVLUX010000007.1, on the reverse strand, counting down.
CTTCTCCCCATCTTTCTCGTAAGGTTCATTTCGGAGGACCTCGATTCCTTCTCCTCCCCCTGTGTTATTCTTACTGGCCTCTGCAACCGAGTACAGTTGGCCAACCTGGTACTGGGAGGGGGTTGAGGGGTGTTACATAAGTAACAAATGGCAACTGTCCGCTAGTTCACCGCACAATGAAGACAAACAATGCAATGCAGAAAAGTAGGATGTTGACATTAAACCGACAAACGGCGTGAATGGAACTGTCTCAATATTCGTTCAAGCAATAACATAAATACAGAGACAAATCAGCTCTTGGTCGCAGAAGACATAGCAGCCGGTTAATGTAGCAGTGGTGAATTTTGGTCTTACCTCTTCTACTGAACATGGCAACAGCACCTGGCTGAAAAAATAAGTAAACAGAGGGGTTACAAAGCAATATGAGAATTAATAATAGACGGGTAGCATTTATTCTCTGATATTGTTTGTGACACCGCATTATAACGGGCGTGTCGTTAGCTGGTCCCGGTTTTTTCCCGCGATAAACCAGTTCTTTACCATCCAACCGAGCCTGAACGGAATATATAGCTCTTATTAAATACGCATCGTATCATGCATGTCTGAATAGCGGTGCTGCTGGGGGAGCGATCCATAAAACACACCAACGCTGGATCGGGAAGGCTAAGCGGCTAGCGCCGAGCAGCAAATCCCAAATCACGGGCTAAAAATCCCCCGTTTAATATGCCATATGCGAATATACGTAAAAGACGGCAGCGGCATGCTGTCGAATAAAAAGCGTAATTAAAATCTGTAAAAGTCACTCACTATTGCTTGACGAGTACCATCCCGAATCTGGACAGAACGGTACATTCAACAACAGATTGCGGTCGCCGGAAATGAGTCCTGACGCGTCATCAATGGAGAGGGGTGCGAGGAGGACACACAGGGGTCTGGGGAGAGAGACCATGATGGAAAGGGAATTTCCATGAGACTTTAGAAGACTTTTCTTCCTTTAATCCCATGTTTAAATACATCTCCAAATAAACTATGATAAGAAAATATTATTTTATTGTGATTTTATAGACCGCATCTTTTATACACCGCATCTCTCACAAAGAGATGCACCTCAGCCGCACGAGACAAATTGATTTCATTTATCTATGTATAGTGCACAAAACTGAGACTGCTTTGTAATTTCCAAATTTTTCCATTAAATTATTACATATTTTATGCATTTCTGTTCAGCTGAAACCTTTAAAAAGAGATAGATTTAATTCCCAAAAACATTTAATTCTGACATCCCTAACCCTAACCCTAAACCTAACCCTCTGTTGTTCCAAGTCCATTTCACTTTCTTTTTTCCGTGGAATACGAAATGAGATGTTCACAGAATGATAGCCTTGGTCATCATTCGCTTTCATTGAATGGGGGAAAAGATGCAATGAAAATGAATTGTGATTGAGGTTGTCGGTCTCTAAACTTCTGCCTAACATCTCATTCCACCAAAGAAAGTAAGTATTTTGAGTTTGGAACAACATGATGATAAATTATGACAGACTTTTCATTTTTGGGTGAACTTTTATTTAGTTAGCACCCCAACGGTTGAAACTTCTCAAATGCACTTTGGGATCAATAGATTTTTAATTTATTGTTATGTTATGCAAGCAATCAAGTCTTTATAGGCTACTGTATGTTTCATCTTTTTATGTTTCACTCTTAAGCATGCATAAAATGGTCCTTATTTTTTTAAACAATCAGAAGATTCAGAACTAGATTGATGTATTATGCACTGCCTGGCCAACAAATAAAAGTAACTCTTAAGTTTCGTTGGACCTCCTTGAGCTTTGATTATGGTGTGCATTCATCGTGGCATTATTTCGACAACCTTACGCAACGTCACAACATTTATTTCCGTCCAGAGTTACATTCATTTTTGGCCGAGATCTTGTATTGATGACGGGGTGTCGAACCACTCCGTAAAGTCTTCTCCAGATCCCAAAAACTTTCAGTGGGTTTAAGGTCAGGACTCTGTGGTGGCCAATTCATGTGTGAAAACTATTCCTCATGCTCCCTGAACCACTCTTTCACAATTTGAGCTTGATGAATTGTGGTATTTTTGTCCTGGAATATGCCCATGCTGTCATGGAAGAAAAAACTACATTGATGGGATAACCTGGTCATTCAGTACATTCAGGTAGTCAGCTGACTTCATTTTATTGCCGCATAACGTTGCTGATCCTAGACCTGACCAATTGAAGCAACCCCAGATCATAACACTGCCTCCAGAAACTTGTACTGTGGGCACTATGTGTGACGGATGCATCGTTTCATACGCTTCCCTTCTTATCCTGAGGCGCCCATCACTTTGGTATAGGGTACTGGACTCATCAGACCACGTGACCTTTTTCCATTGCTCCACATTTCAATCTTTATGCTCCCTAGCAAATTTAATTGGGTTTTCTGATTAGCCTCACTGACAAATGGCTTTCTAGTGGCCACACAGCCGTTTAATCCCAATCCTGTAAATTCTCGTCGCATTGTGCATGAGGAAATGCTCTTACTTTCACTATTAAACACGGCCTTGAGTTCTACAGTTGATTTTTTACGATGTGACTTCAAGTGTTTAAGTGATCTCTGATCACGATCATTCAAGATTTTTCTCCGACCACATTTCTTCTGTGAAGCTGACGGTTCACCACTATCCTTCTAGGTTTTAATAATGTGATGGACAGTTCTTAACCCAATTCCAGTAATTTTAGCAATCTCCTTGGTTGATTTCTTTGCTTGATGCAGGCTAACAATTTGCCCCTTCTGTTCGGAATGACATGCTACCATACTATTCATACAATTTCTGCAAGAGACACATATGGCAGAAGTAGTAAGAATGGGTAATATGCCATTCCGAACTCAGCCAGTAACATCATTTTCACCACCACAGACTACGTCTTCAGACATGGTTGTTTAAATGAGAAGCTACACACCGCATCAGTTGGGGTTAAAAGAAATGTCCCCAACTTGCTGCAATAATTATCCAATTATAGGCTCTTAAGTATCTACTTATTTAAATCCAAATGGTGCCTTTTTTTGGCCAGGCAGTGTATATGAAATGTTTGAAAAACATGTTGATCAAGTACTTTCTACTATAGATTTAACAAGTTAAAAAAAGAAACACAGCAGTCTATTGTAACAATCAGGGATATTGTTGTGCTTAATTCGTTTTTATTTATATTTTATTCTCTATTGGTCATTTCCAGTTTAGTTTTTATTAGTTTGCACTTTTTGACTGTTAGTTTCAGTTCAGTTTTTTTGTAGTTACGGTTTAGTTAATTTTTTTGATTTTGTTTTAGATTTTTATGGCTGCCAAAGCTAAAACATTTACTTATATCATTACATGCTTAATGTCACTAAATTCTCAGGGCAGTCTTGTGTTACCGCTATCTAAAAGCATTTTATGTCTAATCAGGTGGATTTGAAATCTTTCTCATTTGATAATATACTGTATAAAAAAACTCAAATTAATTCAAGGGCATTTTTTATTTTAGTTAGTTTGGAGTTATGAAAAAGTATATTTTATTTCAGTTTCTGTTTTTCCAACCATATTAGATTCTATTTTTATTTCAGTTAACAAAAATGTTTTCATAAAGAAAAACAACAATTAACAAGTTTAATTTTCAATAGTTTATTTTAAATGTTCAGAGTCAACTCATGAAAAATTTTAACAGTCTTAATGAACCCTTTCAGGTATGGAATATGGCACATTAAATTATATGGCTGCACATAAATGCAAAACTAAAAATATGTGGGAAAAAAAAAAAATCTCAACATTTCTTAACATGCAGATGACGTACTAACTAACATTAAGATTCTGACATCATACATTTCAACATCTACTTCAACAGAACACATTTCTAACAGAAAAGCATATTCCATATGCAATATTCCAATTGCAGTACTGGCAAATTTACAATATATTCAGTGCAAATGAAAATATGTATGCTTCACAAAAATGTCTAAATAAATTACCCCAAAAATGTATAAAATAAATTATGCAAATTTAATTACAAAGAAACCAAACCAAAAAAACAATCACCTTTCTCATTTCATAACTAATCCACTTCCTCAATAGTGGGCCCCTGGGAACCGGGCCCTGAGCTGGCACGTGTCTGAGCACCACAGCTTCCAGTTGGCATCCCCCCCTGGTACAGCTTAGTGATGATTGGGCTGCACACTTTTTCCAGCTCCTTCAGCTGATGCTCATACTCCTCCTTATCAGCTAGCTGGTTTTTTTCCAGCCAGTTAATGGCCTGGTTGCACTTTTCAATAACTTTCTTCTTGTCATCTTCGCTGATCTTGCCTTTCAGGTTCTCATCTTCTACACTGTTCTTCATGTTGAAAGCATAAGACTCTAAGGAGTTCTTGGCAGCAACCTTATCTCTCTGGAGGTCATCTTCTGCTTTGTACTTGTCTGCTTCCTGCACCATTCTCTCAATCTCCTCCTTGCTCAGTCTGCCCTTGTCATTGGTGATGGTGATCTTGTTCTCTTTGCCAGTGCTTTTGTCCACTGCTGACACATTTAGGATACCATTGGCATCAATGTCAAAGGTCACTTCAATCTGAGGGACTCCACGTGGTGCCGGTGGAATTCCAGAGAGCTCAAACTTCCCTAACAGGTTGTTGTCTTTTGTCATGGCTCTCTCTCCCTCATACACCTGGATCAGGACACCGGGCTGGTTGTCTGCATATGTGCTGAATGTCTGGGTCTGTTTTGTAGGAATGGTGGTGTTACGTTTGATGAGGGCAGTCATGACTCCACCAGCTGTCTCGATGCCCAGGGATAGTGGAGCCACATCCAACAGCAACAGATCCTGAACGTTTCCAGATGTGTCACCCATGAGGATGGCGGCTTGGACTGCAGCACCATAAGCCACTGCCTCATCTGGGTTGATGCTCTTGTTCAATTCTCTTCCATTGAAGAAATCCTGCAGAAGTTTCTGGATCTTAGGGATTCTTGTTGATCCACCGACCAGAACAACGTCATGAATCTGAGACTTGTCCATCTTGGCATCTCTCAAGGATTTCTCCACAGGCTCAAGAGTTCCCCTGAAGAGGTCTGAGCACATTTCTTCGAAGCGTGCTCTGGTGATGGATGTGTAGAAGTCAATGCCCTCATACAGGGAGTCGATCTCAATGCTTGCCTGAGAGCTGGAGGAGAGGGTTCTCTTGGCTCTCTCACAAGCTGTACGCAGCCTCCTCAGTGCCCTCTTGTTCTGACTGATGTCCTTCTTGTGTTTCCTCTTGAACTCTTCAACAAAGTGATTCACCATGCGGTTGTCAAAGTCTTCCCCACCCAGGTGGGTGTCTCCAGCTGTGGCTTTCACCTCAAAGATGCCATCTTCAATGGTCAAGATGGACACATCAAAGGTGCCTCCACCCAAGTCAAAGATCAGGACGTTGCGCTCTGAAGCTTTGCTTTTATCAAGTCCATAGGCAATGGCTGCAGCTGTGGGCTCATTGATAATTCTGAGGACATTCAGCCCAGCAATTACTCCAGCATCTTTGGTTGCTTGCCTCTGGGAGTCATTGAAATATGCAGGAACTGTGATTACTGCATTCGTAACCTTCTGTCCCAGGTAAGCCTCTGCAATCTCCTTCATCTTCACAAGTACCATAGAGGAGATTTCCTCAGGATAGAAAGACTTGGTCTCTCCTTTGTACTCAACTTTGACCTTTGGTTTTCCACCATCACTGATGACTTGAAAGGACCAGTGTTTCATGTCAGACTGGACAACTGGATCATCAAACTTCCTGCCGATCAGCCGCTTCGCATCAAATACGGTGTTGTTAGGGTTCATGGCCACCTGATTTTTAGCTGCATCTCCAATGAGCCTCTCTGTGTCTGTGAATGCAACATAGCTGGGTGTTGTTCTGTTTCCCTGGTCATTGGCGATGATCTCCACTTTTCCATGCTGAAACACCCCCACACAAGAGTAGGTGGTGCCCAGATCAATTCCAATAGCAACTCCTTTTGCAGTTGACATCTTCGTTTTACAGGTTGTTAACAGCCGTCTAAACCAAAAGAGAAACAAACTACATTTTAGTTTCGAAATCAAATTTCTAGGCAAAAAGAAAGCAAAGGAGAACAACAAACAATAATAATCGTATTCTATATTAATAGACATGAAGCAGTACCAGTAATGCTCTAGACCAGGGGTTCCCAACCTTTTTTGTGCCAGGGACCAGCATATTCATAAAAAAAATTCCAGGGACCAGTTGTCAATTTTAATGCCTCAATTTTATGATGCATCGTTTGTATTTGGAACATATCACTGTGTAAAACAGTAACAGCCAATCATTTATTTGCATATAATGAACTAGGTGGCAACAAAGGCTACTTGTATGAATATACCAATCTTTTTAAACTTTCAGACCGGTTCACAAAATGTTTCCCTTTTCTCCCATACAATTAGGTCTACTTCAAAAGCAACTCACACAGCACTCACTCACTAGCAGGTGGCAGTAATGGCAAATTGTATGAAAATACCAATCACTTCAAGAGCAACTTAGTGTTTTCACTCACCAACAGGTGACAACAAAGGCTAATTGTATGAAAATAAGAGCCAGTTTCAACAGTCAGACAGTTTCAGAATACAATAGCAAACACACAGTGATTTCAGCCAATAATTTTTAAAAAAGTATAAAATTAGAGATTAAGCTTTAACCTTAAAAAAAAAAAAAAAAAAAAAGAGCCGGCAAAATTAGCTCTTCTCCGATTGTTAAGGTTTTTTTTAGCTTTAGCTATTCGGTGAGCAACCAGATATGACGCCTTAGTTGCAGCTACGTTTACTGATGTTGAGGATATCAAAACTTGCCGCTGAGCTTCCAACTCACGTTTCTTTCTTTCGAAAAACTCCTCCGTTTTGTCTTTGAGAGTTGGGTGTTTGGTGTTTAAGTGCCGCTGAAGTTTTGACGGCTTCATTGCAGAGTTTTTCACCACAAATAACACACAACGGACTTGGCGCCACGGAATCGCCTGTTGTCGTAAATCCATACCTAATGTATGAGGTATCGTATTTACGATTGAAGCTTGATTTTTTTTTTTTCTCTCTCTCTCTCTCTCTCGCTATTTTCGAGTTGGTCATCGCCTTTCCTTTTACCAGAACTGTCCACAATGAAATTAGCCATTGAAGTTTGCTGAGGCCCGCTCATCTCTCCACATACTTCTGTCACTTCAGGTGCACCGCGCTTTTTTTGCAGTCCGTTCAGATACGACGCGTTGCTAAGCAATCGCAAGGCGCTCAAAGAAACACATTTTAATCTATTTATTGTTTATGTTTTGGATTAAATACATGACATGTAAGACTCATATCACTTAAAAAAGCATTTAAAAAAGACAATTATTATTATTATAAATTTTTTTTAAAAAAATTAAAAATTGTTCTGGGAATATTTCAAGGCCCGGTACGAACGGGTCCACGGACCGGCACCGGTCCGGGGACCGGGGGTTGGGAATCACTGCTCTAGACTGACTAGAACAACTAACTTAGCTGCACATCTTAATAAAAACATTAGCCCCTTTCACACATAAAACCAGGTAAATTACAGGAACATTTTGGGTTGCTTTTACTGGTACATGTACCACATGTGCTGTTCACACATACCATCAATATGATACTTCTCAGTAAGGGAAATTGCCAAAGCAAAATTGACCAGTATTTTCAAAAAGGTCGTGTTCACACATGATCTCATAACTGAAAAATGCTGCACATTTTCTGGAAAAGGCTGGATGTGTGAAATGGGCTATTATTGTCTAACTTTACGTATTAATGCAGTTTGCCATTTAACTTCATTTTATTGCCTTTACAAAACGATTTGAAATTATAAAGATTATAGCTATTTAGTTTCTTAAATAGTAAATGTAAAAGTAAACAGAGATTATATAAGATTGAAAACATATATAAATGTCATACCGTTGAGCAATTCCGTGGTTTATTCCTCAAATATTAGTTTTATTTCTTCAGAAATAAGCGTCGTGACTTGTATTCTCTTCCCCGTAACTAAAGTCAGTCTGTGGGAGAACTCTTGATATTCTCAGCCTGCGCTTCTGTTTAAATACAGAACCAACGACTCGCTTGCATCTTCTGAACGGTTCTCGAACACTCGTGCAGAGTTGACCAATGAAAAGACAGAAAGCACGGAAAGCTCCGCCCATGGTTGCTGTCGAAGCCCACAAGAAGCTTCGCTCGCTTTCTAGATCGTTCGCTCAGAAACGGAGCGATGACTGGAAGATTCTTATAAAACTTACGTCAACAGCAACGCATCCATGCCTGCATTTTTAGCATGTTTAACCCATGTGCGTCAATAAAAAAAGTTACTCAGAGGTCTTTCAACTGCCATAATAATATTCTATATTAATATTATTTTCCACTTTCAGTGTTATTTTTTTTTAACCAACATCATTCCTGATCATAATTACCAAATATTCATTAATGTTCAGGATTTTAACCCTTTAAATGCCTTTTTGTTTACATAATGCCACTGTTGTTTTTTTACACACACACACACACACACACACACATTTCTCAATACACACATAAAAAACACACTCTGACATTCATACCAAAACACCCACACAATTTTAGCTGCTGCATCATTTATACAATTGGCCAGCAGTGCTCTATATTACAGCAAACAGAAAATAGGAAAGAAGCATGTATTTGCTCCATAGGCTAAACATGAGAAAAATGGCGCCATCTGGTGGAAAATATAGAAATTTTTATTTTTGAAGCCAGCACTCTGGAATGAACGCGTAACATCATAGAATTCGCGGTTTTATGCTTTAATGGCACTGGGATCAAATATTACATTTTAATGAGTTTCAATGGGGACATTTTGTTCTGAAGGTCCTAAGTGTAACTATTTTGTGTACACAGTGTACGTATATACAATGAGATGTATTTTAGGAACTGAGGTTGAAATATCAAAATTCCCCCAAAAATACAAACCTTTGGCAAAATGTATGCTGTTAGCATTAACACAGCCAAAATGATTGAAAAAAAATTAGAATTAAAAAGACAAAAATGTCCCGAAGGTCGAACAAGGGTTAAATTTCAGTGGTTGCCTTAACTGAAGTAGGGCATGTAAATACATTGCCTGGCAAAAGTATATCCTAAAATGTAAACGTATAACATTAAAGAATCTAAATATTTGCGAATGTCAAACATGGGGATGGCATAGCAATGGACATTATTTTGTTATTTTAGTTATGTGTAGATCCCACAGAGAATAGAGTAAGCTTCCACACACGCTAGGTCTCTGCGGTAATGCGCTCAACATGCCACATGACCAAGATTGATAGTCTCAGACACAGATTCAACTGAGATTCATCCTCCCGGATTGAGGCGAGTCACTACGCCACCATGAGGATTTAGAGTGCATTGGGAAATGGGCATGCCAAATTGGGGAGAAAACGGGAGAAAAAAAGTAAATAATCCTGTTTTGTTCAAATATTGACAGTAGAGGACGCTATATACAAGTGAAAGAGTAACATTTGACACTCTTGTCACACACACCTCTCTGTTCATGAGGGGAAATAATGATTTGATTTGAAAGTCTAATGCATGATAAATTCTCAATAAATTTATTCTGTTCATAATCTGACACAAAATATGTCTAATTGTATATCAATAGCCAGACTTGGAGACAACAAAGAAACATAATTTAAATCTCAACAGAATATAAATAATTAAAACAATCAAATCTAGGCCACAAGGTAGTGTTAGAGGGTCTGAGGAAAATGTAAGAAAACATGTAGGCCTATTGAATTTCACATATTTTCTCCTCATTTTCTCATCATTCTTTCTCCTCATCACTGTTGCCTGAAATTTGCTAGCTTGGGTTTAGGGTAATATTTCCTGTAAAGCTGTTTTGAAACAAAACTGTTGAGAAAAGTGCTATATAAATACAGTTTAAGATTATCTACATGTAGCATGTACATGTAGTGTAGTGTAGAAGAAATATATACACAGTCAACTTACCATACAAAGTAACTATTTTCAAAATAATATTTATTTTGGCCTTAGTACAGTGACAATATTAATGTCAATTATATAGTTTATACAGATTAAGTTCTTACAGGGTGTGAGCTGCACATTTGTAGGTTGCAAAATTATCTAAAGTATTGGCTAATTAATCAGCCTGCCTACTTGGGTAAGGTTATTGGATTTGATAGTTTTACTTATTTGAGTTGTAATTTTTCAAATAAACAAGCAATTCTTTCAGTATATAAAAATATCCTGATTTATTTTGTAAGTGTCGTGTAAAATGTGTTCATTAAATTTATGCAATTTTGTCTACTAAAGTCTATATATATTGCTCATATGTTATATGTTCCATATATATATATATATATATATATATTTCGGCACTTGTGAAAAATGTTGCATAGTGAGGATGTCTTCAAAAATAATGCCATAAATAGTTTTCATTTATCAATTAACATCATACATATATGTCCAGTAAACATGAAAATAGCTAAATCAATATCAGGTGTGACCAACTTTGCCTTTAAAACAGCCCCAATTTTCCTAGGTACACTTGGACACAGTTTTCTTGGTTGTTGGTAGATAGGATGTTCCAAGCTTCTTGGAGAATTCACCTCAGTTCTTCTATCTATTTGTGTTATCTCAATTGCTTCTGTCTCTTCATGTAATCTCAGACTGACACGATGTTCAGTGAGGGGCTCTTTGGAGGCAATGCCATCTCTTGCAGAGCACCCTTTTCTTCTATTCAAATCATTTATATTTGTAAAATTAATGGTTGTTAGTCTAAAATATATTTTTCCTATTGACACACTAAAGCTGAAGATATAAATAACCATCTTAAGACAAATGTTTTTGTGAAACACCTAAAGTGCCTAAAACGTTTATATATATATATATACACACTACCGTTCAAAAGTTTGGGGTCACCCAAACAATTTTGTGTTTTCCTGAAAAGTCACACTTATTCACCACCATACGTTGTGAAATGAATAGAAAATAGAGTCAAGACATTGACAAGGTTAGAAATAATGATTTGTATTTGAAATAAGATTTTTTTTACATCAAACTTTGCTTTCGTCAAAGAATCCTCCATTTGCAGCAATTACAGCATTGCAGACCTTTGGCATTCTAGCTGTTAATTTGTTGAGGTAATCTGGAGAAATTGCACCCCACGCTTCCAGAAGCAGCTCCCACAAGTTGGACTGGTTGGATGGGCACTTCTTGCATACCATACGGTCAAGCTGCTCCCACAACAGCTCAATGGGGTTCAGATCTGGTGACTGCGCTGGCCACTCCATTACCGATAGAATACCAGCTGCCTGCTTCTGCTCTAAATAGTTCTTGCACAATTTGGAGGTGTGTTTAGGGTCATTGTCCTGTTGTAGGATGAAATTGGCTCCAATCAAGCGCTGTCCACTGGGTATGGCATGGCGTTGCAAAATGGAGTGATAGCCTTCCTTATTCAGAATTCCTTTTACCCTGTACAAATCTCCCACCTTACCAGCACCAAAGCAACCCCAGACCATTATATTACCTCCACCATGCTTAACAGATGGCGTCAGGCATTCTTCCAGCATCTTTTCATTTGTTCTGCGTCTCACAAACGTTCTTCTTTGTGATCCAAACACCTCAAACTTGGATTCATCTGTCCACAACACTTTTTTCCAGTCTTCCTCTGTCCAATGTCTGTGTTCTTTTGCCCATCTTAATCTTTTTCTTTTATTGGCCAGTCTCAGATATGGCTTTTTCTTTGCCACTCTGCCCTGAAGCCCAGAATCCCGCAGCCGCCTCTTCACTGTACATGTTGACACTGGTGTTTTGCGGGTACTATTTAATGAAGATGCCAGTTGGGGACCTGTGAGGCGTCTGTTTCTCAAACTAGAGACTCTAATGTACTTATCTTCTTGCTCAGTTGTGCAACGCGGCCTCCCACTTCTTTTTCTACTCTGGTTAGAGCCTGTTTGTGCTGTCCTCTGAAGGGAGTAGTACACACCGTTGTAGGAAATCTTCAATTTCTTAGCAATGTCTCGCATGGAATAGCCTTCATTTCTAAGGACAAGAATAGACTGTCGAGTTTCAGATGAAAGTTCTCTTTTTCTGGCCATTTTGAGCGTTTAATTGACCCCACAAATGTGATGCTCCAGAAACTCAATCTGCTCAAAGGAAGGTCAGTTTTGTAGCTTCTGTAACGACCTAAACTGTTTTCAGATGTGTGAACATGATTGCACAAGGGTTTTCTAATCATCAATTAGCCTTCTGAGCCAATGAGCAAACACATTGTACCATTAGAACACTGGAGTGATAGTTGCTGGAAATGGGCCTCTATACACCTATGTACATATTGCACCAAAAACCAGACATTTGCAGCTAGAATAGTCATTTACCACATTAGCAATGTATAGAGTGTATTTCTTCAAAGTTAAGACTAGTTTAAAGTTGTCTTCATTGAAAAGTACAGTGCTTTTCCTTCAAAAATAAGGACATTTCAATGTGACCCCAAACTTTTGAACGGTAGTGTATATATATATATACACACTGTGTAATCAGAATGTATTCAGACCCCTTAATTTTCTATCTGCTTTATGCTAAAATGCTTTAAATTATTTGTTTTTCTCATCAATCTACACTCCATAATGACAAAACAAAAAACAGATTTTTGATACATTTACAAATTATAAAAAATAAAAAAAACCCTGAAATATCACATTGACATGATGTGGGCGGGCCAAGCGACTTCTGTGGAGAGCGAGGCCTGGTAAGAACGGTAAGAATTGACATCTGTGGGAACTGATCTCTAACAGTTGTTCTGTGTTACAGTGAGAGCTGGAGAGGGATACGAGGGCAGTCCAGACTGCCGGAGGCGAGAGAGAGAGTGACACACGAATCTGGTTGTGTGTGTGATCAGTGTGCTGAAAAGCCATTAGTGTATGTAATGAAAATAAAGACTCATGTGGATTGCTTATCCGGCTCCCACTTCCTCCTTCCCAAGAAAGTAGCAAGAGATTTATCACAGTGCTGTCGAAAAATGTTGTCTTGGAGTCCTCACCATTAGCTAAAGTCATCAATACTCTTGCCGGCATCCACTAGACCCAACATCAAGCCCTACTGGAATTATGTGTTTAGCAGGAGCAGCATTTTCAGGTCCTGCTCCAAGCCCAGGCGGATGACTGACAGGTATTGCAGAGCTTTATGACCTAGGAGACTACTCCAGCCGCAATCCCGAAAAATTTCTGGTGTGTTATCCACCAAAAAATAACACACTCACGAAGATAGGGGCACAGTACGATACAGAGGGCTTCATCGAGCTCTTCGAGTGGACGGCTGAAGCAAGGGGCTGGCCTAACATGCAGTGGGCAGTCCGATTGCTGCCCTTGCTCTCCGGGGAAGCCCAGCTCACGGCCCAACAACTTCTGGTCACTAATGTCCTGGAGTACACGGACCTAAAGTGGGCCATCTTGCAACAAGTCGGCCATACCCCTGAACCACACTGGCATCACACTGAGGTACAGTAAGTGTGGTCACCCGTTTACCTTTGCACAACAGCTCTGCAATGACTGTTGGTGGTGGCTGCTCGCAGAGAATTGCGACGCAGAAGCTGTCCTCAGCCTCGTGCTGCTAGAGCAGATTGTCGGCTTCTTACCAAAAGGAATGGCCAATGGCAGCGTATACCTCTTCTTCTCTCTCTCTCTCTTTCCTCCCTCTCCGACCCACTTCGCCATTCCTTTCAGTAAGCGGCCGACAAACTGCTCCAGCACCACAAGGTCGAGGACAGCTTCGGTGTCTCTTTCCTCCTTCCCCCTCTCCTTCCCCCCATCCTGTTCCTCTTCCCCGGAAACTGGGAATTATGACCCCAAACTCGATTCTCCAGTCCCATGGAACTTTGAACCCGCCAGTTTTCCCTAACCCTCTCCGCTCTCTCCCACAGGCTGGTGAATCCGCTGCTGGATACCTGTGAGTATTAAGGGGGGTACAAAGCCTTGGTGGATTCAGGATGTAATCAATCCTCCATTCACCAAAGCTTTGTTCAATCTGAGGCTTTGGAAACAGAACTGTGTGTGAAGGTAAGGTATGTGCACAGAGATATTGAAAATGACCCTTTATTGTCGGTCATCGTTCAATTTCAGGGACAAGTTCAAAGTATTGAGGCTGCGGTTAGTCCCTAACTCTGCCATCCACTAATTTGGGGTACGAATTGGAAGGAATATACTTTATTAAGGGGAATATGTATGAGTGGGTCCTGCAACAAAGCATATAATGTGTGGTGTATGATTTGCTGCTGGGGAGGCAGTGCCAGGGTGGTCTACATCAGCTCCACATCAGGAGGACGTGAGGGAGGGGGAAGTCTTGGTCTGGAAAGTTCGGTTCTTCATGCAATGGAGTAGTCAGGAAACAATGAAGCAGTGCAGGCAAGTCTTTTATTTTCTGCCTTCAGAAACAACACTCAATTCATGTAGATTCTTCACAACACTCAATAAGATAACAAACTTTTAACAAATTCAGTGCTCTCGGGTCACTCTCTCTCTCCCCAACTGATGTTTTGGTGCACCTTTTCAAGTCTCCCTCTGCAATCACTATAACAAGAGAGATGTTAGAGATAATTACAACCCAGGAGACAAGCCTTACCACTCTACCTCTTCTGCAGACAGATACATGACCACGCCCCACATCCCCACACTCAGCTTTCCCAGTCCTTAGAGGATTCCCTACAGGGGATTTTCCTCTGGAGCAGATGCAAGAGGAGACCCTTAGACATGCCTTTGAAGTGAAAGTGATTGATGGTCAACGTCTTCAGCCAGACATTGCACTTGCATATCCATATTTTTCAATTATTAAGGATCTGTGGTATCGAGTGATGCAGGACACTCAGACAAAGGAGGATACAACCCAACTGTTAATACCACGGAGCCGTCAGGAAATGTTAGTCAAGACAGCTTATTATAATCTGATGGTGGGTCATTTAGGGCAGGAATAAACACTAAACCATCTAATGGCCAGTTTCTATTGGCCGGGCATTCACGGGGATGTTCGCAGATGGTGTGCGGCATGCCGAGAATGTCAGCTGGTGAATTCGCCACCCCAAGAGTGCCATTGCACCCCTTCCATTGATTGAGGTCCCTATCGAAAGAATTGATATGGACCTCGTTGGGCCATTAAAACAGATGGCATGCAGGCATCACTTTGCATTGGTTCTAGTGGACTATGCAATGCGATATCTGGAAGCAGTGCCTCTGTGCAACATTTCAGCATGAAGCATTGCAGAGGCACTCTTCAGAATAATTTCCAGAGTGGGGATTCTGAAAGAAATCCTCACTGATCAGGGCAACAGGTTTATGTCATATACACTACGCAAACTGTACAAATTATTGGGGATTAAATCAATTCGTACCAGCATTTACCATCCCCAAATGGATGGCTTGGTCGAACGATTTAATCAGACCCTAAAGAATATGATTCGTAAGTTTGTGCATGAAGACGCTTGAAATTGGGAAAAGTAGCTCAAGCCCCTCTTATTTGCAGTTCAAGATGTCTCGCAAGCCTCCACTGGGTTTTCACCATTTGAATTATTGCCCGGTCACTTGTGGAGACCACCTCTCACCATCCCAAATCACAGAGGTTGCCAGGTAGCAAGGAGAATTCTCTGATGTGTTCTCACCTCTTCCCAGTCATACGAATCTCATAGAGCACCATATCGAAATGACGCCAGGGGAAGTGGTACATAGTCGTCCCTTCCCATTACCCGAGCACAAAAAAACTTTTTGGGCATGATGTGACAAGCTTTACACTCCTAGATTTGGGGACTTTCTGCCATTCTTCTCTCCAGATCCTCTCAAGCTCTGTCAGGTTGAATGGGCACCGTCGGTGGATAGACATTTTCAAGTCTCTCCAGAGATGTTTGATTGAGTTTAAGTCCAGGCTCTGGCTGGGCCACTCAAGGACATTCACAGAGTTGTCCCTAAGGCCACTCTTGCATTGTATTGGCTGTGTGCTTAGGGTCATTCTCCTGTTGGATGGTTTACCTTCGGCCCAGTCTGAGATTCTGAGCACTCTGGACCAGGTTTTCATTAAAGAAATCTCTGAATTTTGCTATGTTTAGCTTTCCTTTAACCCTGACCAGTTCCCCAGTCCCTGCTGCTGAAAAAAAAACACCACAGCTGATGCTACCACCACCACGCTTCACCGTTGGGATGATATTGCGCAGGCAATGTGCAGTGCCTGGTTTCCTTCAGATATAACGGTTGGAACTGAGGCCAAACAGTTCAATCTTCCTTTCATCAGACCAGAGAATCTTGTTTCTCACAGTCTGAGAGTCCTTCAAAGAAGGTTTCATGTGTCTTGCACTGAGGAGAGGCATCTGTCTGGCCACTCTGCCATAAAGCTCAGATCGGTGGAGCGTAGCAGTGATGGATATCCTTCTGCATGTTTTTCACATCTCCACACCAGTCTGGAGCTCAACCAGTGTGACCATTAATTGCTCAGTTTGGCTGGGTGGCCAGCTCTAGGAAGTGTCCTGGTTGTTCCAAACTTTGGAATTATGGAGGCCACTGTGCACTTGGTTTTGTATGCCTTTCTCAGATCTGTGCCTCAACACAATCCTGAATCTGATCACTGCAGGCAGTTCCTTTAACCTCATGGCTTGGTTTTTGCTCTGATATGCATTTTCAGCAGTGAGACCTTATATAGACAGGTGTGTTCCAAATCATGTCAAATCAATTGAATTTGCCATAGATGGACTCCAATCAAAGTGTAGAAACATCTCAAAGATGATCCAGAGAAACGGGATATACCTAAGCTAAATTTCAAGTGTCGTAGCAAAAGGTCTGAATACTTATGTCAATGTGATATTTCTGTTTTGTTGTTGTTGTTGTTTTGTTGTTGTTTTTTGCAAAGTTATCAAAAATCATTTTTTTTGCTTTGTCATTATGGGGTATGGATTGTAGATTGATGCAAAAAATATATAAAATAATTTAAAGCATTTTAGCATAAGACTGGAACATAGCAAAATGTGGAAAAAAATGAAGGGGTCTGAATATATTCTGAATGCACTGTGTGTATGTATGTATGTGTATGTATATATATATATATATAGTGAGAGAGAGAGAGAGAGAGAGAGAGAGAGAGAGAGAGAGAGAGAGAGAGAGGAGAGAGAGAGAGAGAGAGAGAGCAAGAATTATACGTTAAAACATTTAAAGAAGTTGTCATAGATGTTTTTTAAGTTATGAGTTAGAGATTCATGCTATGGCTAAGATCTCAAAACCAATCGAAGTTACTTTTTTTTACAGTTCAGATCTTTGTGGATATTTGTTAATACAAAGTCATCATTGTAATCTATATCCAGAGAATGTAGGTTACTTTGTGAGAAAGTACTGCATTCTCGTTTTGTGCAACTGTGCTGTTTGGAGACTGCAATGTTTACTGTGTCAGGAGAAGAAAGTGTTCTATAAGCCTGGTAGGCGTACTTAAGTCTAATGAATGTTTATTTGAACTTTATTGCACTTTGGAGCTCAAATTCCTTACCTCTTTGATGTAAACAAAAATAAACAGTATTCTATTGACATTGCCCTGTGAATTTTCCATTGGTACACAAGAACACACGCTCTGAATTTACATGAAGTTAAAGGGGAATGGGAACACCATAGGAGATAAAGTCCCAAAAAGTATATTACTGACAGCTACCGCATATCCTTTTATAGATACTACGTAAAATAAAATATAATGCTTTATAAAGCTTACTGTTTGATTTCGGAGAAATATAAAACTAAATGTGTTTAATCTGCACAATTAATACAAACAGATGCCTATTAGCTACTCAGAAATAGGATCATTATCAAAATGGTAATTCTCCCAAAAACAAAAATGCTCTCATCATTTACTCACCCTACATGCTATTCAAGATGTGTATGACTTTCTGTTTTTAACGATTGTTAAAACAACATATCAGCTCTGTAGTTCTTTTCAAAGCAAGTGAAAGATGACAAGAACTTTCAAGCTCTAAAAATCACAAAAGCAGCACAAAAGTCATCCATACGACTCCAGTGGTTTGATATATGTATTCTGAAGTGATACAAGCGCATTGGGTGAGAAACAGATCAATATTTAAATCCTTTTTAACTAAATCAGGGACTAAAAACTAAATGTTTTTCATTTTGGTTCGTTCTAAGCAAAAACAGTATTTTTTTCCAAATGGTAACCTTTTAGAACAAAATAAATGAACGGTTAATAATGTTCTTTTTCAAATGAAAGAACTCTGCGCTAATACTAATACCAACATCTTTGCCAAATCTCACAAGAGAAACAAGCAACACCTGGTCTGAAAAAACAAGCCCAAAATAAGCATTTTTTTTTCCAGTGTGGTGGACATATCAGCATATAAATAATAAGCATACAGTTAATTACAGGTTAATTATAATTTTAATTACAGATCTGCTTCTCAGTCAAAATCTGGCAGCATCAAATATGTATGAATGCATCATATCTAACAATAATTCAGTGAAGACATGGAAACAATTGAAAAATGTGGATTAGCTGTGCATGAATATGTAGTAATAATAAATTTGTTAAAAAGGTCTTCATTCTAAGAATGCAAAATCCACAACGGGAAATTAGTCAAAGAAATGTGTAATGTGTTGGTTTCCTTCAGGATCAAAGCACATGTTTAATTTTTTCAGACAACATGAAGATGTGTAGTTCCAAATATTTACTGTGATAAACCCTTTGCCTTTTGGTTTCATAAGACAATTATCAGAACGAAATGAACAAGTTATAACTGATTACCAGCATTTAAAATAATGTTTTCACTCCGGAACAATCAAAAATCACTTTGTTCCCGTTTTCGGTTATGTTCTGCAAAAATGTTTGTTTTCGTTCCTTGGACTGTTTTTAGTCCCTGCTATAAATCTCCACTTTCACTCTCAGAATGTGAAAGGGAAAGTGGAGATTTATTGTATTAAAAAAAAGACTTAAATATTGATCTGTTTCTCACCTGCACCTATCATATCGCTTCTGAAGACATGGATTTAACCGCTGGAGTTGTATGGATTACTTTTATGCTGCTTTGATCAGATTTTTGGAGCTTGAAAGGTCTGGTCATCATTCATTTGCATTGTAAAGACCTACAGAGTTGAGAAATTCTTCTAAAAATCTTAATTTGTGTTCTGTAGAAGAAAGAAAGTCATACATATGTGGGTGAGTAAATGATGAGAGGATTTTCATTTTTGTGTTAACAAATGTAAACTTATTGTAAAGCGTTACTGTGAAAACATTACAGACTAGCTAGAATGGTATTATACAACAAGACTTACATAGATACGTTTTACATTTTGCTACTTAGGATATGTTAGTTCTCATATGCCCAGGCAAATAGTAATTTTAGACTCTAAATAACATTTGCTGAATAGGCTTCTCCAGAGATTCTTTACTTCCCCAAATTCGACTAATTCCATTATCAGCCCGCTGCAACATCCATCCTTGTTTTACTTTTTCACACAACTGTCCAATGTGGTTTGTCTAAAAAGTGCACATCCCTGTCACTGAGATTTTTTTTCCTCCCATCTCTTCTCCCACACTCCCTGTCCTCCCAACCTACACCCTCTCCCTCCACTATATCGCGAGAGACTGATTGGGACAGCAGGCAGAGAAATATTCATATACCTGCAACAAGAGCAGTTGCAAAGTCCTCATTCATAAATAGATAACATATGAGTAATCAATACGTTTAGCATCAACAGGCGACGGCTAGACGGACAGGAATGAATATTAGTGTTAACAGTGGGAGACACACTGCTTGCTTAGCAATACAGCCAGCAAGCTGACCAGCAGCTCAAACTTGGTAATTGATAAGCATTGCTGGGTTAGCTAGTTAGCCACACTGGCTAGTACAATTTACGTTTGCAACTCAACTCCGGATTTTGCTCACGCCAGCTAGTAAATTGCGTGCTTTTTGTGCAAAAAAAGGTGAGTTAGCGGGATATTTTCTTAATTTTGCATACAAGCGCCAGAGAACTGCACAACGATTTCATGAGCTAAAGTTGTCTAGCTATCTTCAGTTAGCACGGTGTGTTGACATTATCAGCGTGAGAGCGTATTATGACAATTAAACTACACTGGTAGGATGTTGCGAAATTTATTTGTTAAGCTTTTTAAAATGACCCATTTCGCATTTATTGGTGGAAAAAAATTATAGGCCTTCAAGGTTGGTATGTTTTTCTTTGCTGCTAGCTGCACCGGCCTCAATTTAACCACAGGCCTGTTGATGGTGTGTTAATACCGGGGCTTAACAGCTTACATCGGCCTCTTCTGCTGATGTAAATTTTCTTAACTGGTTTAATAGCAACGGCTTGGTTTCGAATAGTTCACGTCAAATGCTTAAAAATCTTACTTGTTGGGACTGGATAGCTTTCTAAAGAAAAAAGAGAGAGAAATTTACGCTCTGCACGTTCTTCTCAAATCAGGTGGATGATTGAGTCTCACAACGCATTTCAGGCAAAGCAAAACAACGCTTTCATCACCACGACTACGTGCAAGACACTTTAAACGTATACATGCCAAGATCGTTGCAAATCTTGTACTATGATTGATGTTTTGTTAAATAAGGTGTTCGTGCCTGTTTTATTTTATTATAGGCCTGTATAGAAATTGCTTATTTGAAATTGCCTGTTTTATTAAAATGCTAGGATTGACACACTGTATCCAGAATCTAACATAAGAAATACCTGAAATTAAAATATAAATACTTAAAAGAGCTGGTTTTTAGACATAACAGTACTGCGTGTACATTAGGGTATAGGCCTATAACTTGCTTTGAGTAGTTTGAATAGTATTTGAATATTATTTGTGTGCGTGTGTGTGTGTGTGTGTGTGTGTTAAAAGTGCACTCAGTCATTTTTCCTCATTATAGAAGTTTAACTCCTAAAGACATGAATTGTAATTATGACCACTCACATTAAAATGACGACTCCAGTCAGATCAGTAATCGTATTAAAGCTGTTTTATTGTACATGGAGAGGGTCTGCACATGGGGGCTGCCATGTCAGAATCACATGACCAAACGTCCTGTTATTTGACACTTTCACTCATTAATGAAAGTAATCATGCCTGACTATAAATACAACATTTCTACAATGGGATCTCAAACTGAAAATGATTGAGTTTAAATTATGCTGCATCCAAGCCGCTAGGTGTCAGTGTAAGTCCAAAATGACAAAAAGACAAAAGTTATTGAGTGCACCTTTAAACTTTTTTTTTTTTTTACAGTAAGTATTATAATCTTGTTTCGCTTCTTATAACCTCTTTTTTTCTGTCTAAATTTCATCTTAGGTCACAGATCTTTACTGCAGGATACTTGCAGAGCATTGAAAACCCAGAGATCACATGAAAACTAACACCAGCTCATCCTGCTGCACATGATTTATTTTATCCGTATATGACAGTATATACATTTACACACATTGTTATGTGTACATTGTGGACTAATTTTTAGAACATCAAACTTGTGAAGGACATTGAAGAGTCCGATAATTTTTTTTTTAAATGGTGGAAGACAATTATCAGTCCATTTTAGGCCTAATTTTTAGGCCAAGGTTTTTGAAATAAGGTCTGTTTTAAAATTGTAGCCCGATGAACGGAGCGTACGCCCCCCATACCCACGTAGATCACAGGGATCACTTGATCCGACACCTTTGATGATCAGTTGGGTTTAAATTGATCACTCTTTTTGTCAGTCATGAATGGCTCCCTCTTAACTCCGCCCAGCCCACGTGGTGCTGCGGATTCATCTTCTCTTCTGCCCTCCCCATCTCCTTCCCCATCTCCACCATCCCCATCACTGTTACCTCTCTCTACGAGACCCCCACCTTTACCTCCTCCAACTCCTGTTGGTCAGCCCTTGTCATCGTTATCTGACACGCCCACACCTTCTCCATCTCCTTGCCTTAGCTGGACCGAGTTCTGTGAGCTCCATGCACGGGTAGCCGCTGGGGACTTTGCCCGTCATTTTCGGGCATTCTTGCAGGAGAACCCGCATTACTCCCCTGATTCTGCAGCTGCTTTTTGTCGGCGCTTCACCGACAGATTTGTTCAACATTTCGAGAGTGAACTTGAGGGGACTGGTGTTGGTAGGGAGGGAACAGGGAGCTGGGTAGTCCAATCAGATGTTACATCACTGGAGGAGGATGCCACGTCTCCACCGCTGCTGCCATCAGAGGCCACCACCCCCATACCGTCCTCTCAGATGCGGGCTGCGCCCAAACCTTTGTTGACCCTGACTGGACAGGAGAGCCATGGCGGGGAAAGATTCCAGAACACTGCAGCATTTCAGGACTCATATGCTCATACACAGATTCTCCTGCCTTCCTCCTCTTCATCTTGCTCTTCCTCAATGGGTGGGAATAATGGGCGGAGGGATGAGAGGGGTCTGATAGTTAAACAGTATCCTCACAATCCGCCTGGCTACAATGATCTGGAGGAAGAGGAGGACAGCTGGGCGGGGCCTGTGACCGAAGAGGAGGTAGAGACGGACTTGGTAGAAAAGGAAAATGAAGAAGAGGGCGAGGTTACCTCAGAAACTCCGACATGCTCCTATCCATCTGACACACCAGCAAACACTGGGTCAAAAGGCAATGGAACACCCATGGGGGGACACTCCAAAAACAAACTCAAAAAGCGATTTTCTCTGCGCAGTGTGGGCCGCAGTGTCAGGGGGAGTGTGCGAGGCATCTTACACTGGCGTAGTTCCTCCAGTGACTCCCCTCAGAACTGCAGCTCGGGTAACTCTGCACCTCTACCTTCCAGTTACAGCTACACTACAGGCCTGCAAGATGGCAAGAGGAACTCTGGCTCCCAGGCAGTTCCCTCTTCTCTCCCTGTCTCTCTCTCACTCCCCCTCTCCCTGCCTCACTCTTCCTCCTCTTCTTTGCCCCCATCCTCCTCCAGCAGTGCTACCTCCCTCTCTTTCTCTGAGGCCCGTGATTGGCGAAGGAGCAATGGAGATGGGGAAAAGGAGAAGTGGAGTCACCGGTTGGAGAAGTTGCGACTGTCCCGTTCACCACCAGCAACTCTATCCACTGCAACTCCAGCTTCCTCAGCCATGTCACCCTCTGCGCTGCCTCCCAGCAGTGCTGGTGCACCCAGAAAGATGGGCAGGCTGGTTCGGGAGGGAGGGGTGACCGTGTGCTCGTCTTTGGATGAATTTGCCAGCACTCATGGTTTCCAAGGCTTTTCATTTGGACTCCTGCACCACGGTACAGACAGCAGCAACACCACATCAGCGCATCCTCCAGCCACTGGGGGAGCTGTGGGTAGACGGGGTATGCGCTGGCACAAGTGCCGTCTAGTACTGAAAGAACGTGATAAGGATGGAGGGGATGGAGGGCTTGAATATTTCCTGGAGTTTTACCTTCCACCAAAGGTGATTATTTACCTACCTAAATAATCATTGTGATTTCACATGCTCAGTACTTTACAAAAGTCTATAGTCACAAAAACATTTGTCTTAAGATGGATATTTATATCTTCAGCTTTAGTGTGTCAATAGGAAATATACATTTTAGACTCCCAAACAATCCTTTTACAAATGGAATAGAAGAGCAGAGAGCCCTGCAACAGATGGCATGGCACCCAAAGAGTCCCCCACTGAACATCGAGTCAGTCTGTGATTATATGAAGAGACAGAAGCAATTGAAACAAATAGATAGAAGAACTGTGACAAATTCTCCAAGAAGCTTGGAACATCCTATCTGCCAACAACCAAGAAGAACAGTGTACATAGAATAATTGGTTTTGAAGGCAAAGGTGGTCACACCAAATATTGATTTAGCTTTTTTTTTTTTTTTTTTTTTTTTAATGAATTTTGTATGACATTAATTGATAAATGAAAACTATTTATGGCATTATGTTTTTAGAAATCCTCACTATGCAACATTTTTCACATGTGCCTAAAACTTTTGTACAGTACTGTATATGTACAGGTTGCATGCTGCCTGGTATTATTACCTAACATGCTTACTAGTAAATGTCCCAGCAGTCTGTTCTGTGCTTGTTTTTCCTTAAATACATTTTGCAGCAACAGATGCACTCATACACAACACAGTGTTTATAAAAACATTCCTTTTTAATTGTAAAATTACATTACTTTTAGTTTTTTTCTGCTCTGATCATCCTATAAATACGTAGTAAATAGTCCATTTTCATCTTTTTTGAATCCTTTGTAGTCCTCCAAGCCTAGACTGACTATCCCATGCTGCTCTATTGTTGATGTAAGGAGCACTACAGCTATAGAGGTGCCAGACAAAGAGAATACCTTCCTTCTACAGGTACATCAGCACACCTCTATTTTTGTCACTTTACCCAAAAACCACTTTATATCTTTTAAGGAGATATGTTAGGGGCTGACAGCCTCGGTCAACTTTCACATTTATTTTTATGGAAAAAGTAGCTATTTGGTTTCTGTATTCTGAAATGTAAAAAGGTTTTGTCGTTCAAAGTCAGAAAATTGGTCACCGATAATCCTTTTATATAAATAAAAGTAAAAAATGTTTAAGGTTTTTCTTTTTCAATATTGTGATTGCAGTTCACCTATCATTTGGTGAAATCCTGTCTTAGCACCCTGTTCTGAGATCCTAATCATTGAAAACTGATTATGTTGCACTTCTGCTGTTCTTCATGTTTCTCTCAGTTGGAAGGTCAGGTGCAGTACGTGATCGAGACAAGAGATGCAGTTCAGATGAGGGCTTGGCTTAGTGACATCAGAAACGCCATCTGCCTGAGGTAGGACTTTTTGTTTCAAATTTTAAAAATGTCCAACCACGTAATACAAGTCTAGTTTATAATGAGATAATTCTTCGAAGTTTTCGTGGACATGGTACACAGTTCTTACTACACATGATCTGAAATGTACTCTGACTCTTCACACTAGTGAGCAAGAGGATGTTGAGGGAGTTTGTGGCAGTGCTCTCGCTGACCTCAGTGGCACGCCGGAATTCAGTGACCGCCTGTCTCAAGGTAAATGGTGTGAAGATGATGTCATCATGCTGTGGTCAACTGCATTCAGGACAGTGTGTAATGGGGCATGTGCATACACTCATCTCTATGTGTTTGCCAGTATTTAAATGAACCCAGATGACTAAATGGTTTAAAAAATAGATGCGAGGTGAGCAAGAATATAAAATGATAATTATAATGTGATTAACAGGGTGCTGGGTAGCTCAGCAAGGAAAGATGCTGACTACCATCCTTCACAAGTTTGTATAGAGGTCATGCTTAGTGACTCCAGCCAAACTTCCTAAGCAACCAATTGGCCCTGTTGCTAGGGTGGGTACGGTCACGTGAGTAACTTTCCTCGTGGTCACTATAAGGTGGTTCTAGCTCTCGGTGGGGTGCTGGTGAGTTGTGCGTGGATGCCTCGGTGAATAGCGTGAGCCTCCACACGTGCTAGGTCTCCGCGATTACGTGCTCAGCAATCCACGTGATAAGATTTGTGAGATGACTGTCTCAGAAGCGGAGGTAACTGAGATTCATCCTTCGCATCATATTTTGAATAGATATTATACACTGCCTGGCTACAAAAAAAGTTGCATAATTGAATATTTTGTTGGACCACCTTTAGCTTTGATTATGCCATACATTCTATGTGGCATTGTTTCGACAACCTTATCCAACGTCACAACATTTAGTTCTGTCCAGAGTTGGATTATTTTTTGGCTGAGATCTTGAATTGATGACGGTCTTCTCCAGCACATCCTAAAGAATTTAAATGGGGTTAAGGTCTGGACTCCAATTCATGTGTAAAAATTATTCCACATGCTCCCTGAACCACTCTTTCACAATTTGAGCCCCATGAATTTTGGCATTGTCATCCTGGAATATGCCCGTGCTGTCAGGGAAGAAAAAATCCATTGATGGATGTGATGAGTCTCTAGTTCTTTTGTGAAGGAGGAAGTGGGAGCCAGATTAAAAATCCACGTCTTTATTTTTAACACTTTTCAGGATTTTCACCACTGTTTTCTTTTCAGCACAACATGAACACACACACACGAACACTCTGCTGCGTATGTCTCTTTCCTCCGGCGGTCTGGACTGCCATTTTAACCCTCTCCAGCGCTCACTGCAACACAAAACAGCCACTGTTTTGACACCCACTGGTGTCAATCCTTACCGCTCTTCCTCTCCCAGCCTCGCTCTCCACAAATGTCACTCAGCAATGCCCACATCACCACAATGGGATAACCTGGTCATTCAGTACATTCAGGTAGTCAGCTGACTTTGTTTTATTGCCACATAACATTGCTGAGCCCATCCTTGACATGCCCATCGCTTTGGAATAGGTTAAATCTGGACTCATCAGACCACATTACCTTTTTCCATTGCTCCACAGTCCAATCTTTATGCTCCTTAGCAAGTACTTTTTTCGATTAGCCTCACTAAGTGGCTTTCATGTGGCCACACAACTGTTTAGTCCTAATCCTGAGTTGTTCTGGTTGCATTGTTTGTGAGGAAATGCTCTTACTTTCACTATTAAACATAGCTCTGAGTTTTACTGTCGATTTTTTTACGATGTGGCTTCACCAAGAGTTTTAATGATCTCTGATCATGATCATTCTAGATTTTTTTTCCCAACCACATTCCTTCTGCAAAGCTGATGGTTCACCACTATCCTTCCAGGTATTAATAATGCATTGGACAGTTCTTAACCCAATTCCAGTGATTTCAGCAATCTCCTTAGTTGTTTTTTTTAGCTTGATGCAGGTCAATAACTTGCCCCTTCTGAAACACAGTAGCATAATTTCCACAGCCACGGGATACGTCTTCAGGCATGGTTGTTTAATAAATGAGAAGCTACACACTGCATCAGTTAGGGTTAAAAGATCACTTTTAAAGATACTGCAATACTGATCCAATCATAGGCTCTTAAGTATTTGCTTCTTTAAATACAAATGGTGATTTTTTTATTTTTTTTTTTTTTTTTTTGGCCAGATAGTGTATTTAGCACTATACAGATGGTGATGTATCAGGTATTTTATATGTTTATTTTCAATGCAGTGTGCTATGGTAGAGTTGGTGGTTCTCCCCGATTGGAGTCTCTACCTCCTGAGTTACCACCCCGGGCCCCTCTTGACGAATCGGACAGCCGATTGCTTAGTGGGGGCGGAACACCTTTTGCTGAAACCCCTGATGCCACAGGTAGCACACTCACTAAACACATGTTGATCCTGTTTTATTTATTTATATATATATATGTGTATGTATGTATGTATGTCTGTATGTATGTATATGAAGTGAGCATGAAAGCAAAATGGACCTGTTTACTTTAATACACATTTTTGGTCTTATTGTATGCAATTAATTGTGTACAGAATATACCAAATAATAATAATTTAGATGAATAATAAAGTCATCTTTGATCAAATGCCATGTCATGTTGACTGACTTTTATGTGCACATAAATCACAAATAATAAAGATCATAGGTATTCAGTTAGTTTTTTTCCACAGGGTCATTCCTATTCTCGGAAGGTTCTGTGTCGGAGACCGTGGAGCATCCTTTGAGTGAGTGTCAGTGGTTCCACGGCACGCTCTCCCGTCTTAAGGCGGCCCAGCTGGTGCTGGCAGGTGGCATGGCCAGCCATGGAGTCTTCCTTGTTCGGCAGAGCGAGACCCGGCGTGGGGAATACGTCCTCACCTTTAATTTCCAGGGCAAAGCAAAGGTAACTGTGCATGTGGGGATGCTTATCGACATTTGATATTTAAAGGAATATTCTGGATTCATTGCAAGTTAAGCTCAATCGACAGCATTTTTTGGACAAAAATCTGGGTTACAGTGAGGCACTTACAATGGAAGTGAAAGGGGCCAACCTGTCAATGTTAAAATACTAAATGTTTCAAAACTTAAGCTACAAGATGTAAGCAATATGCACATTAATATGATTTTTGTGTGATAAATTCACCTACTAACCTTTTTCCTACTAAAGTTTTATCCAATCGTAATACTTTGTTGCCATGACGATGTAATGCCATAAATCCTAAAACAACATTAAAAACGATGATTTAAAGAACTTTACAGCTAAAAAACACAAGAGTTTAACAGAAGAATTAATGTAAGTGCTTTTATAAAATAAGCTTCGTATTTCTGCCTTTTAAACCCTCCAAACATTGTCCCCATTAACTTCCATTATAAGTGTCTATTTTGACTATTACTTTGATTTTTTTTTCTTCTTCTTTTTTTTTTTTTTTTTCAAAGAAGTGAGACAAGTCAAATACATTTTTTGTGGTAATAAACATTATGCCACAAATGCTGTCGATTAAGCTTAATTGTATTGAACCTGAAATATTCCTTTAACATGGTGTGGCACGGTGGAGGGCGGGACCGGCGCGTGATTACGCACGCCCGGTCCGTATTAGGCTAATTAAGCCGTCAAGAGGGATAAAGGCCACTCGCAGATGGCGATCGAGAGAGAGAGCTCAATTACGGACGTCCGTTATCTTATGTGTTTGTCTTTTGAGTTTTCCATTAAACCTTTAGTTTATTTGTCAAGCCGGTTTCTCACCTCTTCCTTGCCCATGAATATGATCTGTGTTACATTGGTGCCGAAACCCGGGAAAGGAAGAGGCGAGAAACTGGCTTGACAAATAAACTAAAGGTTTAATGGAAAACTCAAAAGACAAACACATAAGATAACGGACGTCCGTAATTGAGCTCTCTCTCTCGATCGCCATCTGCAAGTGGCCTTTATCCCTCTTGACGGCTTAATTAGCCTAATACGGGACCGGGCGTGCGTAATCACGTGCCGGTCCCGCCCTCCACCGTGCCACACATGGATTTGACATGCATCATGTGATAACCACTTTCAGGATGTCAGTAACGTATGCAGTATATTGCTAATTGTATATTGAGTTAATTTGTTCATGTCTGAACCTCATCCTCTTATTCTGGTCTATTCTTCTCCTAGCACTTGCGTCTATCCCTAAACGAAGACGGACAGTGTCGAGTGCAGCATCTTTGGTTCCAGTCCATTTTTGACATGCTGGAGCATTTCCGTGTGCACCCTATTCCCCTGGAGTCTGGGGGCGCCTCTGATGTCACTCTCATCAGCTTTGTGGGGGCCACGAATGTCCGGCAGCCAGGTATGGAATGCTAGGTCAGCCCTATGGGGTGAGAGTTTATGGCAGAGATAACAGGGAAATTCCACAGTTTTAGATGACCGTTCATTCAGATGGTTTACTCCTGAGATCATGTGATCTCCCTCAGAACAGCTTATTTGAAAAACATATGTCAGACATAAATATTCTGACTTATTTCAAACAAAGTAAATAAGAAGTATAACTACAGAGGATGTCACACATCTTTATTTGACACTTATTAACACTGTATTTTATATCTGTCTCCTGGATTAAATGAGATGTAAATGTTTACAGTTAAGTTGGGGTCCAACCAAGGAGAACATACAATAACAAAACAAACTTTCTTAGAAGGCGTTCAGTTTGTCAGTTTGATTGTATTGGTTTACGGAGAATCCTGCGTAGATTTCAGGGACACAAAGTTCAGTGCTGTCTGTGTGTGTGTGTGTGTGTGTGTGTGTGTCATGTGATTGGGATACATCTGGAGAGAGATCATAAATGTATTTGTGTATGTATGTGTTTTCATACATACACATGAGTTCTGCATGAGTTGTTTGCACCTATCACAGAGATATGACTAAATGTGGGATCACCACATGCGTGAGGTCCCTTCCTATCATGGCATGCTTTTGAAAGGACACTCTCTGCAAGCATCTGTTCTGACTACTCTGACTACACTCACACAGATACTTCGCTGCTACCAGAGTCTGCTTTTGGCTGCCGGTGTATGGCTTTGTTTCTGACAATGATTGTTACTGTTAATTTTATTTCTCTGTGTGCATGATCTGAGTGCTTTTGGATATATGACCCTGCCCAACTCCTCCCTAACTTTCAAAACATTCCTCAGCTTACCTCACACTTCGTTTAATGTCATCCCTTCATCTTTTGTCTTTTCTGAGCACATTGCATTCCATTTTGACCCTCCATTGTTCATCGATCCCTCATCAACTTTCCATTTTAGTCTTTTTATACTGTCTTAACTCCGTTCTTACCTTCTTCACCTAAGGGCTGGGCATGATTTCTAAATAAATGTGTCAATATATTTCAGCCTTTTGATGATATTCAAAATATGTTTCAGTATATATGCTCTGAAATGGTTTTAAATTAAATTATTTATTTAATTTTTTCAATCAGACGTTCAAGGTAGATCAAAGTTTTTAATGTAAGAACTTAAATGTAAACGCAGTAAAAAAAAATCTTAAATCTTAATGATAATTTAAGGAAAAATCCAGGCTTAATACAAGTTGAGCTCAGTCAACAGCATTTGTGGCATAATATTGATTACCACAAAAATAAATTTTGACTTGCCTTTACTTTTCTTTAAAAAAGCATAAATCTGTGTTCCAGTGAGTCACTTACAATGGAAGTCAATGGGGCCAATCCATAAATGTTAAAATAATCACTGTTTTGAAATTATATCTAAAAAACATGAACAATGTGTGCGATAAAATCACTTACTAATCTTTTCTGTGTAAAATTATAGCCAATTTTACAACTTCGTTGCCATGACGATGTAATGTCATCAAAACCTAAAACAACTGTAAAAATTAAGATTTAAACAACTTTACAGATAAAATAATACATGAGTCTTAACAGAAGAATTAATGTAAGTGCTTTAATAAAATTATAAGCTTCACATTTCTGCATTTTTCAACCCTCCATAAATTAGCCCCATTCACGTAAGTGCTTCACTATAACCTTGATTTTTTTTCTTTTTTTCTAAGAAAAGGAGGGATCAGTCCAAATGTATTTTTGTGGTAATCAACATTATGCCACAAATGCTGTTGATTTGAGCTTAACTTGTATTGAAACCAGAATACACCTTTTAAGGTATGTTTTCCACTTTTTTTAACAAAATGAATGCAATGAAGAATGATATTTAATAAGTTCATATGCATGCACCAATATAACAATACATAATAATAAACAGCTATATTACCTGCATATATTTAACAACGCATATTTGATTGTTTCAAATAAATAATTGAATCAGAGTTTTGAATCAATTAATTGAAACAGATTTGTGAACTGATTAATGGAAATTAATGGAACTGATCTCTAACACCATTTTTGCCACTAGTATTTAAATCAGAGATGTTAAAATGTGATTTAATCGCCCCATGCTAGCAAAACTTAAATTATGACACTGAAATTTATGAACAAATAAAAAGTGTATTAAATGAATTGCCATATTGACCTAATTTATATCGCCAGCAAAATAATCACAAATATATTGTGAATATTCAAAATATATATATATATATATATATATATATATATATATATATATATATATATATATATATATATATATATATATATATATATATATATATATTTGTCTAGGCCTACCTCATCTACTACATTCTGACATAAATCATTTATCATTCTTTTCCTCCCATCACCATTGCCTTCTTTTACTTCTATCTCTAATCACACACTAATTCATACCGCACCTCTGCTCTCCTTCCGTCCCGCTTCAGTCTCTGGCCTTCTCCATAATGCATACCAGAGCTCTGATTGGCTGTTTCTGTTGTTGTTTGTCGTTGGGTCATCTTCGCAGGCCGGGAAAGGGCAGGCAGCCGCCCCACAGTCTGTGATGTCATCACCACGCGCCACCCTGATTCTCCATCAACCCCCATCTCTGACTGTGTGTAAGTGAGACCAGATTCAACAGAGAGATAGAAAGAGGCAGGGTCTGAGAAAGACTGAAACCATGTAGTGAATAAAACATGCATATTGTGAGGATAGTAATTTTTAAGAGGAAGAAATTAGATTCAACAGGTGCTGAGACGCATGAGGTAGGTTTACTTAAAATATGTGCCCTTTATTTATAGAAATATTAATGTTGACAAAGCAAAACTTCCTCCCTTGTCCACCCATATAATTTATACAAACTAAAGGCTGGATTACTCTACACACTTTAAAATCTGAATAGTTTATAAATATACTCACAGTAAAGCCTAGTGTACAGTGCATGACTTGCAGTCGGCGACCTGCAACTCAGTCTTGTTTTCTGTCATGCTGATGCGTTCACTTCAGGACTGTAGTGTTTCAACTACATGAACATTCGTCTCCGATCAAGGCCATATGTACACTGGTATTAAGATGCGTTTTTGGGTGATCCGATCACAGATGCACATGTGAGACATCAATGTTACATCTGGTCTTCTCTTTTGACCTCTTGTGTTTGAATTTTGAGGATATAGTCCCTGATTTCATGAGGGCATACTTCAATCATTAAGTCTGAGTTTTTTAAGTGAATGCGTGATAATTAAGCGAAAACATTTAAGAAAGCACTAGAAACCGGTGTACAGTTTATCTTAATTATTTACAAACATGAGGTTTATAGCAGAATTTATTTTTGTTTAGTACCTGTAACTGAGCTTCTAATGTGCGTGCTCATATCTGTGTCCTGATTGTACATGTTCATGCATTCATGGCCAGTTTTTCCTCTGGATAACGCCAGTTGGAGGCGTGTTGCTTTAAAGGTTATGTTTAACTTTGAGTGCTTGCTCGCCATTGAGCTCCATTGTCCTGCACGCTCTATTTCCATTGGCTAGTCACTATATGATTTCAGATTTGAGTCGTGGACCATCACACACTACGAGATTCCCATAGTCGTGGATATTGGGCTTGAAAAAAGCAAACCTTATTGATATTCTCCGAATATATAGAATCAGAGTTAGTGCCCACCATATATGTGGCAATTTTCTTTGAAATCTGTCAACTCAAACTGGCTCAAAATCTACAGACTGAAAATGAGTGGATTTACAAATTGGATTTCAAACAATGAAAACAAATTGGTGATAAATATTTGATAAAGCTCCTTTTTAGTATTTAGACGGGGATCTGGGAATTTGATTAAAGACTAAATTACCATTAGACAGATTAAGGAGTAGACAGAGGAAGCTTGTTAGAAAAAGACAGAAAAAGAAAACAAGAGAAAGAAAGACAGGATCCTGTGTAGGGAGCGGAGACAGGTCATCCGTTCACTTCAGCGCACATCTGTCTGCTCAACTTCCTCATTCACAGCTGGATTAACGTTGCACACATCCATCCTGAAAAATGTCTTTTAAATGTCACACATTTTATAGACGTGAGCTCTGTCTCCAAATAAACATGACTCAGGATATGAGATGTTTCCTATTTCACTCCATATATAATGAAGAACAAAGATTTCTCAATTGACTACTCACTATGGCTGTTTAGTGGAGGCAGGGTGTAAACAGTCTGTGTGCAATGTGTTGACCGATTCCATTACTAGCTTGTGTCATAACTGAGCCACTGAGTTTAAAGTCCTAAAGTCTTTATCCCTTTTTCTCCTTTCTTCTTTCTCTTCTCTTCAAACATCTTATTCATACATTTCTCCCAATCTTTTATCTCTTATCTCCTCCTGTACTCACCCACTTTCTTCGCCTCCCAGACTTGACCAGCAGACCCCGTAGTCCTCCTCAGCCACCTCCTCCACCTCTGCCTCCCGGACGCCCTCCACCCCCGACCCCACCGCAGGACAGAGGGAGCGAAACTGAGGCTGCGGGAGGCGGGGGAGCGAGCAGCGGGGCGGAGGAGTGCGAAGAACGAGAGAGGGATCCACCTCTTCTCCAGCTGGAAGGGGTGGAGGGCGAGGAGCGGGAAGGAGGGAGGGCGAGAGCCATCGACAACCAGTACTCCTTCTTCTGAGGTGGGATCGAGGAGGAAGAGGAGAGCCCTTCGCAATCAGTGTTTTGTTTTTTTTCTTCATTGGAAGAACTGACTGAGGGGTCACAGAACCGAGTTATTAACACTATTAAACATGAGCTTTCACAGAGCAAGCGAGCAAGCGATGGATGTAGAGAGAGAGAGAGAGAGAGAGAGAGACACCCATACATAAGTATATATAGAACTGTGCAGAAGTTTTAGGCACTTGTGAAAAATGTTGCATAGTGAGGATGTCTTAAAATAATGCCAGAAATAGTTTTAATTTATCAATTAACATCATACAAAGTCCAGTAAACATAAAAAAGCTAAATCAATATTAGGTGTGAC
This sequence comes from Moxostoma hubbsi, assembly GCA_032164185.1. NCBI lineage: Eukaryota > Metazoa > Chordata > Actinopteri > Cypriniformes > Catostomidae > Moxostoma > Moxostoma hubbsi. The sequence goes on along the minus strand of JAVLUX010000007.1, from coordinate 35,582,144 downwards.
CAACTTTGCCTTTAAAACAGCACCAATTCTCCTAGGTACACCTGGACAAAGTTTTTCATGGTTGTTGACAGATAGGATGTTTCAAGCTTCTTGGAGAATTCTCCACAGTTCTTCTATTTATTTAGGCTGTCTCAATTTCTTCTGTCTCTTTATGTAATCTCAGACTGACACGATGCTCAGTGGGGGCCATGACATCTGTTGCAGATCACCCTGTTCTTCTATTCTAATCTTTTCTATTTGCAAATGTAATGTTAAGAGTATAAAATTTATTTTTTCTATTGACACACTAAAGATGAAGATATAAATAATCATGACAAATGTTTTTGTGAAACATCTTAAGTGCCTAAAACTTCTGCACAGTTCTGTATATTTATGACACTGACGGTACACCATTAAAACACTAAGCAACGGTACTACACTAAATTGGAGGTGGTTTGTGAAAATATTTATCAGCTTTTACTAATTTCTTCTCCAGTGTTTGTCAATGCTATGGTTCCTCTTCTGGTGCTTCTGCATGGGAAGGTACGGCAACTACAGACTGTGCAGTCCCACTGAATGGTACCACACCACATAGCTGGTGTCGTGTTTTTAGACAGACACTTATTTCATAAATGAAGGAACAAGTGTGTCCTTCACAGCAACACAATTTAAGTCATCATAGTGTGTGTCGGACTCCCTTATTCATTCAGTTATCTAGTATTGCCTGGCCCTTCGCACTTATATAAGAGTTGTTTTTTTGTTTTGTTTTTTACCTCAGGTTAGCGGATATATTTACTTGTTCAGAGATTGATTGTTACCCACCAGCACTCTTATTATACTGGAGTATTTTAATTGTTTTGTTTTATTTGTTATGCCACTGACAAACTACGAATGTCAAAAAGTAATAACTTAACTTTTTTGTTTCTTCCTGTTTATTTCAATTGTACTGATTGTTAGTTCAATTTCCGGCATTGCCTAGGGCTTTACAATGCCAAAAAAAAAAAAAAAAGCCCAGTCCTCTAAAATCTAGTAGTATCGCTTATTAAGGTTCATTTTGATATTAAACATCTCCATAGACGTTATTACCTCAGAGTCCTGATCTGTCACCCAGCTTCTCTCTGACAAGAGTACAGCATTCAGAGCCAGGACAACAACAACCTCTGCTCTCCCTCTCTCTTTATATCCTATCCTTCCTTTTAGCTTTACAATCTTTTGTTTCATTGGTGCGTTTATTTCAAAGGTATAGTCCAGAGGAGAGAATGTCCTTCTTTTAAAAGAGAAAATGTTATTGAGTATGTTATTGACAATAATAACTGATGATGATGATGATGATGATGATAATGAATTTAGTAATTGTCCGAATAATAGTATTATTTTATTTTTGTTTTTCAAAAATGCCTTTATTTTATGTTGTTTACTATGTGGACACATAATATTTATTCTCCAAAATCTGTTTTCTGTTTCTAATTTTTTGTGCCTTTTTATATCTCTTCTAATCTCGCTCTGTCCCTCACTGCTGTCCCTTTCAACTTTGCTTTGGTTTTGACAAATTTCAGAAAGAAAGAAAGAAAGAAAAGAAAAAAAAAAAGAGTCCTTTTCTTCTCGTGCCTTTTCGTGTTGTTAATTGTCATTCCCTCTTGTTTTGTGCCAGTCATTCTTGATTTTGTGCCTCAGTCTTTTACCGTGTATGCCATCCACTTCAGTGCCTGCATCTGTCCCCCACCCCCTTCCCTTTCATTGTATTCCTCTTTTCCTATCTCGGTTTCAGTTGTTCTCCTAAAGGAATATTGCTGGTTCAATACAAGTTAAGCTCGATTGACAGCATTTGTGGCATAATGTTGATTACCACAAAATTGTTTAGACTCGTACCTCCTTCAAAAGAAATATCACTTACAATGAAAGTGAATGGGGCCAATTTTTGGAGGGTTTAAAAGCAGAAATGCGAAACTTGTAATTTGATAAAATACTGGGTTGTGTTAATCGCCTTGCCAACAAAATTGTAAAATTAGATATAACACGGATATTACACAGATTGTATCACACTTAAATCACGTTAAAACGCATATTGTTTGTCTTGTGGCTATACTTTTGAAACATTTGAACATTTACAGGTTGGCCATCTCACTTTAACCCAGATTCTTGCTTTTTGGTTTTTAAGACAAGGATGGACAATTTGAAATTATTTTTTGTGGGAATCTACATTATGCCACAAATGCTGTTGATTGATCTCAGTTTGTATTGAACCTGGAGTATTCCTTTTAATTCTACAGATCATTCACAATGATTTGTTCTCTCTCCATGTGATCCTCAGTCACCCTCTTTTACCCTTTATTTAAACCTCTTACTGTGCCTTCTCTCTGTTTTCTCTTCTCTCTCTGTCTGTGCTGGGACCGTGTGTTATGGTGGACACTCTTGCCCACTCTGTGTAATTAGAGTTTCAGGTACTACATTGAGTTTAATGATGATGATGATAATAATAATATGATATAATATAATTATACTGAAACAACATGTCTGAGTCGTGTTTGTGTTATATATAGGAGCATATCTTGTGATTTGATTGCCCGCCCACATATAAAGAGCAGTCTCATATAAAGGCTTCATTGTTCTTGTCTAATAATACGTGGGATGATACTGTCTGTTATAAAGGAATAATTAGCGAAATTGAACGTTCTTGAATTTGTTACGCCATATTGACGCATGCACAGGCGCTTATTTTTAGGAGTATGCTCGCGTGTGTGGCCGACGTGATGCTGATCGTGTACGCCATTGCGTCATCACACTACGTTTCATGACATTGTCCAATGACAATCAAGGATTTCTGGTGAAAAAAACAGACTTCGCGTTTATCGCTGGCTAATTCGCGAGACGTGGTGCCGGTAACATTTAATAGAAAAATAAGGCTTGTTCAATCTGCTTGTTCCGTTCATGACGAAATATCGCATCGAACTGGACTTTTGGCTATAACAGAAAACAAGATCGACCGGATCTGAGAATACTGCGGAAAAGCAAATAAAATAGGACCGCAGACAGGCTTTTCAAGTTACTAGCTCGTCATAGGCAACAAGGAGAAATTTAGCGGCTAGTTATGTCCTTTCGCCGCCAGAACGTGAGTATCAGCTCTAAATATTGCTGTAAATATCTGTTTTTATGTATAAGTTACCCACACTCTTCAAATGAGAGTATTATGCTTCATAAAATGGTTTCTGGACTAAAGTTTGTGACTCTCACTTAAGCTAGCTGCTTCGACTTTCATATTTACCGTAGTGTGCTGGTTAGCTGGTATGCTTCTAATGTTCGGCTAGTTTTGTTATTGTACGTAAACATGTTTTCATACTTAATATAATTTATGGCAGTACTTAAGAATCCCTATGCTTTGTAACAGCAACCTGGACTCGGTGGCCGCAAAACATCCAATGGAACTTCAGGGTCCATGGCTTCGTCAGTTTCAGGGAGTAACACTAACAGACCCGCCCCGGGAAGGTAAAGTACACGTCGGGCTACTCTTCAGAGAGAGTTCGTGGATTGTCATGTTAACATGGGGCCTACCGGTTAAAGTGGGCGTGTTTAGAACGAATGTATAATTTATGGCCGAGTTCGAAATGGCTAACTACTCTTACTACTCCTGCCATGTTTGTCAATGGCAGAAATAGTAGGAGTAGTGTGCCATTTCGATCACGGCCTATACCTTTGAAGAAGACCGAGCGTTATGAAATAAGTAGGCTAGTAGCCAATCGTTGTAGACTATTTTTGATTGACACGATTCCGGGCCAATGGTTAATAAGGTTTTCCGTCAACATTTCACACCCGCCCAGAAAGAATATGGTTAACCAATGGAATTCAGTTCTTAACTGATTGCTATCTTTCCCAACCTATGACTGCTCTTGGGGGCGGGACATGGAACGGGATCAGCGGTGTTTTGTTGTTGTTTTTCGAGCCCATATGATTCAGTATTGTGTGCCGTGTTCGACTTTAATTTAATACATTTTACAACGACGCCTTCCACCAAGAGCCGGGATGTATATGGCAAAAAAGTACAAACTACGCCTTTTAATAACCGATTTAATTGCTCGTAACGATGAGCACGAAATTTGTAAAATTGCGCACGTTAATGTCAAGTTGTTTGTCTTGTCTTTGATACTGCATTCGTTTGTGTTGTTAGCCAGCACTGCTAATCATCTTAGCGTTCTGACGTAATTAAAACAAGCTCGTTTTGCCATTGTTTACACTTTTAGATGGCTAACTGATAGTTTATGATGAGAACTCGAATTCAGTCCGAACATTATTTTGTTACACGTGTACTATTGTCCTTTTGTTATACCAAGCGTTATTGTTATTCTCTGCTCGGGACACACGTTTAACTGAACACCGGATCTGTGTCTCAAAGCCTAGTGTGGGCACCATGGGTGTATCCCGAACGTTTAATTCGAAGGGTTTGAGACGCAGCTCACGAGGATAAACAAATGCTTGACATCTAGAACAATATTGTTTTGTTTTAGGTGGAATTTTGATTGCATAATGCAAATAAACTTTTAAAAATTGCGCAATAAATCTATTTTCAATTAATGTTAACTATTTTTTTTTCTTGTTTTTCTGAAGAAACAGAAATTCTGTGAAGACTCCCTCACCATCTGTACGTATATAAATTATTTATTCTATAAAATGTTTCTTGTAGCATTCCGGTATACGGTTACAAAACCTTTTTGTCACCATCCTCTGAAAAACTCTGTCTTTTGACCAACATGCTCAAACAGTAATATTCAGAAAGCCAGTTGCTAGTGCTGTGCTTTAGATCTTTTTATGCATCTAACAGTGTTCATTCTGTGCCATGTTTAGGCATTTGAGGGTGTGTACAACAACTCACGGATGCTTCATTTTCTCACAGCTGTGGTGGTAAGATTATAGATGTTGATTATAGGTTGTTGTGTAGGACTGATTGGTAAATGCCTTTCAATCAGAAAGATTTTTCCTGTCTTTGACTTGTTACTTTATTTCAGGGCTCCAGATGTGACGTTATGGTGAAGAATGGCAGCGTATATGAAGGAATCTTCAAGACTTTAAGCTCACGTGTAAGTCTGTTAGTACAGTCTATTGACAAACAATGAGTCTTGAGACGTTTTACGCCAAAGATGTGGCTGTTGATTTCAATAACCATATTTGACAACATAGAATCGATCCTACATGATGTTCATTCATTATCTCTTCATTAATGGAGTAGTTTACCCCAAAATGTAAATTCTCTCGTTTGCTCACCCTCATGCCATCTCAGATGTGTATGACTTTCTTTCTTCTGCGGAACACAAAGATTTTTAGACGAATATTTCAGCTCTGTAGGTCTATACCAGGGCTATTCAACTTCAACAAATGGGCCAGATGGAAAAAATCTCAGGCCAAAAGCCAGGATATTTTGTTATCAAAGTTTCTATCTACAGATGTTGTGCTTTAGCAGGCTTGTAATATTTATTTACTATATAAATAAAACATCTGTATTTTATAGCTTTTATTTTTTTAACCCCTAACCTATAGGGCTGAAACGATTAGTCAACGTAATTGACAAAAAAGAAAAGTCATAACGTAACATGAGATCGTATGAAACTAACGGTGGCACGCAAGAGAAGCATTGCAGTTTGCGCCTGACTGAGTAGAGGCAGAATTGTTTGGCTCACAGTCCAGATGCACACTATACTTTCCAAACAGCTTCAGGTAATGTAGGTCGCAAATTATGAGGGAATTATAATGCAAAAATACCAAATAAATAAATACAGAAGCTTTCGCGTTGTGGAATAAGCGGAGCTGGAGCTCTTTAAAGGAAAGCCTGTGTTACATCGTAAATGCAGTTATATTTAATGCATTATAGCTTTATTAAAGTTCAAATAATACAGAGCAGATCATGTAAATAACTACAAACTCAGAAAATGACATTTCTCTGTGCTGTTGGCGCCTCTTCTAAGATTTTAACGTGATGGCTCGTGATTTATCGAATCATAATATGTCACTATGCATTTCTTATCATGAAGAATTTGCAATATGCAAACTGCAGAAGAAAAAATTGTTATCTGAGAATGTTGAATATAATATTTAAAATATATATTTTAAAATATCTAAAAATCCTTTAAAAAAAGATACATTCACCTGAGTAGCAGCATATAAGATATTTAGACTTGTTTTTAGAGAATAGATCTTGAATACAAATATATTTTGTCTTTACTGCACTCGCAAAAGTACAACTTATTCAAGTATAAGTGAAAAAATGCACTTGTATACAAAATGCACTTATAGACTTAAGATACATTCTCTTACAGCAAGTCTAAATATCTTTATGTTGCTTCTCAAATAAATATATCTTGTTAAGGATTTTTAGACCATTTTAAATGGGAAACAAGACAAAAACATAATACAAAACGTGTTAGATGTAAACAGTGCCCTAGACAACTAACAACCTCACACGGGCCACTGAAAATCTCAAACGGGCCGCCAGTTGAACAGTCCTGGTCTATACAATGCAGATGAATCGTGAACAACATTCTGAAGCCCTAGAAAGCACATAAAGGCAGCATAAAAGTAATCTATAAAACTCCAGTGGTTTAATCCATGTCGTCTGAAGCGATCCATTGGTTTTAGGTAGGAATAGGCCAAAATGTAACCGCTTTTTAAACATCAGCTGTCTCCTTAGTGGTCATGATTTCAAGCTTTATTATACTTCCTAGTGCCACCTAGCACTCTGGACATGCGTCAGTCACTAGGAAGTATAACTGAGCTTGAAATTATGGTTGTGCCTAGAGACATCAATGGCAAGATGTACAGTGAAAAAAGGTTAAATTTAGGTCTGTTCTCACCCATAACCGACTGGATCACTTTAGAAGACATCAATTAAACCACTGGAGTCTTATCAGTTACTTTTATGGGAGCTTCAAAGATTTGGTCACCATTCAGTTGCTTTGCATCAATTTGCAAAACTGAAATATTCTTCTAAAAATCTTCGTTTGTTTTCTCCAGAAGAAAGTCATACAAATCTGGGATGCACAATGGTGAATAAATTGAGAGAATAAATTTTTTTGGATAAACTATCCCTTAAACTCATCACTTGCATTACTTGTGTGTTTAGTGTGAACTGGCAGTGGATGCAGTGCACAAGTTGAAAAATGAGGAGGGGGATTGGGGTGGTGGTGGCACACCTGTCCATCCCAGGAGAGAAGAGATCACAGACACCATGATCTTTGGCCCTACTGACTTGGTCACCATGACCTGTAGAGATGTGGACCTCAACTACGCCACGCGAGGTGTGTGTGTTTGTTCAGCAAAGTCTATGTATGCTTGAATCTTGCATGAGTTCAAGTCTGGCATTGTAAGAAAGTTTAAATATTTTGAATGCTTTGTGTTTTTAGACACTTTCACAGACTCTGCGATCGGCTCATCGCGTGTAAACGGTGACCACAGAGATAAGGTCCTTAAACGGTGGGATGGAGGTGATGGTAACGGAGAAAATTTTGACCTAGAGGCAGATGCTGTAAGTTCTACACTTGCTCACGGACAATTGTGTGTCAGAGTATTTTTACAAATTACAGGGTTTCTGCAGGTCTTAAGTCTTAATTCACCCTTCTGCAAATTAAGGCCTTAAAAAGATTTTAAATTGGAGCAACTAGTCTTTAATTCATAAGGTCATGGCATTAACTGTTGGATGAGGGATTGTTTTCTCGTTGCGTTTAAGTAGAGTGACAAGACATCGCACTTTTAAGAGGTGTGTCCCGACAATAGGGCTGAAATGATTAGTCGATGTTATCAACACTAATAAAAAAAAAATTGTCTACACACATTTTCGTGGTCGAATAGTCCTTTTGATCTCATTTAACGTAACATGAGATCATATAAAAAATGATGACGTACTGACTGAGGAGAGGAAGAATTACAAAACTCACAGTCTAGATGCAATCTAAACTTTCCATCTGCTTCAAGTGATGTAGATCGCAAAATATGAGGGAATTATAATGCAAAAATACAAAATGGGTAAATATAGAAGCACTTTTGTTCTGGAGTAAGTGGAGCTGGAGCTGCCGCTCTGCTGAAGCAAAACTTGCGTGTCGTGTCTTTAAAGGAAACACTCCGGCGTTTTTGAATGCAATCTTGAATGCAGTTATTTCATGCAATATAGGTTTATAAAAGTTCAAATAATATGGAAGCAGATCAGACTTTTAGAGAATAGATCTGGAATAAAAGTGTATGTGTATATATTTCTTTACTGTACTCGCATAAGTTTAACCAAGTGAAAAAATACTTAATATACAGAATACAGTTATATTTAAGATATATTGTCTTAAAGAAAATCTAATATGTATCTTTTATGTTGCTTCTCAAGTAAATGTATCTTGTTTTTTTTAGACCATTTTAAATGGAAAACAAGACAAACTCTTAATAACATTAGGATTTTTTTTCCCGTTAATTCAGTGAATGTCATTTAGAGGTATTTTTTTAAAGATGATTTTGTCATCTATTGTTAGTAAATGTGCTTAATACAACCTTTTAATTCGGGGCACAAGCTGAATAATCGGTTAAGAGCTTATGATTAATCATTGCAATCTCTGAAAAGTCGGATAATTGTTCGATTAACCGATTATCAAAATTATCGTTAGATAATTGGTCTCAAGATGGCGCCGAGTATGGCTGCTGCGTCGCGAGCTCCGTCAAAACACTGCAGTTTATTGTTTGTTTTGTTTACAGTTCTGTGTTTTTTTTGTCTTGGATGTTGTCTGCCTTATTGTGTACGACAGACAAACGCTTTTGGACATTGGTTCGGCAATCACACACCGAAAACCGGACTTCACATTCCTCAATGCCGACCCGCGGTTTACAAACACGCCAGCGGAGCCCTTTGTTTGGGCTGCCCGGCCGCGGAAACGCAGAAGGAAAAGAGGAAAAAGAGCCGGCGTTCTCATCAGATTAAGACGTCGCGCAAATCGCCCCCCGCTACCCAGTATACTACTGGCAAATGTTCAGTCTCTGGACAACAAGCTCTGCGAGCTGAGAGCGCGGATCTCTTTCCAACGAGAGACGAGAGAATGCTGTGTTATCTGTCTTACGGAAACCTGGTTGTCCGCGGAGATTCCAGACTCGGCCATCGAACCCACGGGTTTCTCCGTGCACCGAGCGGACAGAGCGAAAGACCTCTCAGGTAAAAGCAGAGGTGGAGGTGTATGTTTTATGATCAACAAATCATGGTGTGATCAGAAGAATGTACATTTTATCAGGTCTTTCTGCTCTCCTGATCTGGAATTTCTCATGCTTCTGTGTCGACCATTCTGGCTACCGAGGGAATTCACAGCGGTCATTATCACTGCTGTGTACATCCCCCCACAAGCCGACACAGACCGAGCACTTAGGGAACTGTATGGCAGTATAAGTGAGCAGGAAATCGCGCACCCTGAGGCCGCGTTCATTGTTACCGGGGACTTCAACAAAGCCAACTTCAAAACAATAGCACCAAAATACCACCAACACATCAGCTTTAACACACGAGGGGACCGGGTTTTGGATCATTGCTATTCTCCTTTCCGGGATGGCTACAAATCCCTCCCCCGCCCACCATTTGGCAAATCTGACCACTCTTCCGTTCTGCTTCTGCCCGCTTACAGGCAGAAACTGAAACGGGAATCACCCACCATTAGAATGATCCAGTGCTGGTCGGACCAATCAGACTCTGCGCTACAGGACTGTTTTGATCACGCGGACTGGGAGATGTTCCGGTCTGCCTCCGATGACGACATCGAGGTTTACGCTGATAGCGTAACGTGTTTCATCAGGAAGTGCGTAGAGGACGTTGTTCCGACGAAAAACATACGGATCTACCCCAACCAGAAACCCTGGGTTAACGGCGATGTTCGCGCGGCACTTACTGCGCGGACCACCGCTTTTAATTCCGGGAACGCGGAGGAGCGTAAACAAGCCAGTTATGCGCTCCGTAAATCCATCAGCACAGCCAAACGCCAGTACAGGCACAAAATTGAAGGTCAGTTCAACACCACTGACTCCAGAAGTATGTGGCAGGGAATTAACATCATCACGGACTATAAACAGAATAAAAACTCCGCCATGAACACCGTTGCCTCTCTCCCGGACGAGCTTAATACATTTTATGCTCGTTTTGAGGACAACAATAACACCGCCCTCGCGGAGAGAGCACTCGCGCCCGATACTACAGATGATGGTTCACTCTCCGTCTCTGTTGCGGATGTAACCCGATCCTTTCGACGGGTGAACATCCGTAAAGCCGCGGGTCCAGACGGCATTCCGGGCCGCGTCATCAGAGCATGCGCGAACCAACTGGCTGGTGTTTTTACGGACATTTTCAACCTGTCCCTCTCCCTGTCTGTAGTCCCCACATGCTTCAAAACATCAACCATTGTGCCTGTACCGAAGCAAGCCAAAATCACTTGTTTAAATGACTGGCGTCCTGTTGCTCTGACCCCCATCATCAGCAAATGCTTTGAGAGGTTGATCAGAGATCACATCTGCTCTGTTCTGCCCACCTCTTTGGACCCATTGCAGTTTGCCTACCGTAAAAACCGCTCCACTGATGATGCTATTGCATCTACAATACACACTGCTCTTTCCCACCTGGAAAAAAGGAACACATATGTGAGAATGCTGTTTGTAGACTACAGTTCAGCATTTAACACCATAGTGCCCTCCAAGCTTGATGTGAAACTCCGGGCTCTGGGCTTAAACAGCTCGCTGTGCAGCTGGATCCTGGATTTCCTGTCAGGCAGACGTCAGGTGGTTAGAATGGGCAGCAACATCTCCTCACCACTGACCCTCAACACTGGTGCCCCGCAGGGCTGTGTTCTCAGCCCACTCCTGTATTCCCTTTACACACATGACTGTGTGGCGACACATAGCTCCAATGCCATCATTAAGTTTGCTGACGATACGACGGTTGTAGGTCTGATCACTGACAATGATGAAACGGCCTACAGAGAGGAGGTGCACACTCTGACACGCTGGTGTCAGGAGCACAACCTCTCCCTCAACGTCAGTAAAACCAAGGAGCTTGTGGTGGACTTCAGGAAGATAGACAGAGAACACAGCCCCATCACCATTAATGGAGCACCGGTGGAGAGAGTCAGCAGCTTCAAGTTCCTCGGTGTCCACATTACTGAGGAACTCACATGGTCCGTCCACACTGAGGCAGTTGTGAAGAAGGCTCACCAGCGCCTCTTCTTCCTGAGACGGCTGAGGAAGTTTGGAATGAACCAACACATCCTCACACTGTTCTACACTAGTACTGTTGAGAGCATCCTGACTGGCTGCATCACCGCCTGGTACGGCAATAGCACCGCCCACAACCGCAAAGACCTGCAAAGGGTGGTGCGAACGGCCAGAAATATCATCGGAGGTGAGCTTCCCTCCCTCCAGGATATATATAACAGACGGTGTGTGAAGAAAGCTCGGAGGATTATCAAAGACTCCAGCCACCCGAGTCATGGGCTGCTCTCACTGCTGCCATCAGGCAGGCGGTATCGCAGCATCAGGACCCGCACCACCCGACTACATGACAGCTTCTTCCCACAAGCAATAAGACTTTTGAACACATGATCTCTCACGATCAACAATCAGCACTGCACTTTATTAATCATTACTCTGTCAATATATTCTCCCAATTCAGTTAGTGTATATATATATATTTATACCCGTATCTAGTGTGTGTGTTCTACATTGTGTGTATTGTGTACATTTGTTATGTAAATTGTTGTGTAGGTATGTGTACATTTGTTATGTAAATTGTTGTGTAAGTTTGTTATGTAAATTGTTTTGTGTAATATGTTGTTTATTGTAAAGTGGTTTATGTCTCGTCACTGTCATTACTGCTATGTTGCTCGGAACTGCACACAAGAATTTCACCTGCTGTTGCACTCGTGTACACAGTAGTGTGACAAAGTGATTTGATTTGAATTTATAATATAACAGACCTACATGACAATTCGCTAAACCATGCTATTGTGTCCCAGTTTCAGCTGGTAGGCTCACTGATTTTTAAAGAATTTTCTATTGCATTTAAAATACAAATTTTCCTTCACACTATTGTCTTGGGTATCGTTTGCAGAGAAGACAGGAAATTTAAATTCGTTTCCTTCTAGTCTTTCAGCAAATCATGGTTACCATGGCAATGTCGTCATGCACTTGGTGCATGCACCTTGTCATCCTGTCAGTCAGTGCAAGTAGAAATGCACCAATAAAAACATGTTTTGAACAATGAGCTGAAAGATGCCGATCCATTTCTCCATGCAACACGTGAATAAGAGTATTTTTCTGTTAATGTTAATTTCCCCATGAGCATGAAGGTAAATCAGACAATGTCGCATTCAGACAGCTACACTGCACTTTTTACATACCCCCATCCCATCACTCTCGCACGTGCACGCACACACACACACACACACACACACACACACACACACACACACACACACACACACACACACAAGTGTCCCGTTTTGAGACTTTAAAAATCTGGTCACCACGCTTAAGTTATTTTAGAGTGAAGACTAGGCCTAATTTCTGCGCCACACCGCTTGCATTAGATCGCTAAATATTCATTAAACAGTATAGGTGGCATTATGTGCTGCTTCATCTTCAGTAAGTGACAGCAGTGTCATAGAGGAATATAGCTGATACAATGGGTCTGATCAGAAGGTACATTTTATTTCCACATTCTGGTGGTTGGGAGCGGAGGTATTCAAGCCTTAATATAAATTTATTAAATGAGTCAATGTAGCGGAAATCTATTAAAAGTTGTATTTTTAAACTTTGAAATGTTGCTTTAAATATGACACTTCATATGCTCCCTAGACATTTACATTTTGTCAAAAAGTCTTAAATGTAGCTTCATAAAACCTGCAGAAACCCTGAATTAGTGCACTTTTGAAGTGAATGTCGTGGGGTACGGTTTGTATGTTATTGAATCTAAATGTGTGCCCTCTTTTCTGCATCAGTCAAATGGTTGGGATGCCAGCGAGATGTTTCGCTTTAATGAGGAGACCTATGGGGTGAAGTCCACCTATGACTCCAGTCTCTCCATGTACACGTAAGTTTATGTTCTGTAAATTTTAGACATGGCTGGCATTTTAATTACGGATGCTCCAATACCTGGATCAGTATCGGCTCCGATACTGACGTTTTTAGATGGATCGGGTATCGGTCTGACGAGCCCAATCCAAATCCGATACTGTGTGTTAGTCATATTTGTTCCTGTCAAGCTCCCAAAATGACATAAAGGAACCATAAAAACACCATTAAAGCAGTTCATGTGACTTGTGCATTTTATTCAAAGCCACTTGAAGACGTGCGAAAGCTCTGTGAATCACAAATAAGTAAATATATAATATGCATGTGCAGCACCAGTGCGTTATTGCTCTGTTGACACACACAGAGTCACGCCTATTTATAGCCTTCAAGTGTTGCGCAACATTTGAGCTCTTCTCACGAATAACATCTCAGATGTAGATGCTCAATAGTTTGGTTCACTTATAATATGCATTTAGAACAGTGCCGGAGGTGCATTTTACTAGAATTTGATTAAGAAGTGAATTAAACCACTGTGAACTTGCTTGCAGACAGACACATACAGGACTTCCTGGAGAGTTCAGAATGTCAAAATTAAAGCCAGAGAGTTTTAAAGTTAAAGGTGCACGATTGAAATATATTACTGTTGTATTTAAAATTCTGAAATTCAATAATTATATTAATAATAATATATTGTTATTATTCGTTTACAAATAACAATATTCAAGTTTAATGGGTTACAAAAAATAACTGTGAATGAAAAATGCACTGATGTCTTACAACTAAATTGAACAAAAAGATCTGAATCTTTTAAAGTCCAGATACAAGTTGTGTTTTTTGCAAAAAAAAAAAACCTGCTGTATGTTAACTTTCATGATGTTTTTGTTGTAGCAAAATTATCCATTTCCTTTAACATTCATAATGACACAAGGAAATATTAAATTATGCTTTTTCTTTTAGCGTTCCTCTAGAGCGGGTCAGCACAGACGGCTTCAGGCAGCGAGAGGCTCGAGCTTCTCGGTTGGCCAATGAGATTGAGGCCAGTTCACAGTACCGGCACAGGGTGTCACTGGAGAATGATGAGGGAAGAACAGAGGAGGACAGATACAGCGCTGTGGTGCGGGACAAGGAACGTGATGCAGGAGAAAGAGAGCGGGGAAGAGACAGCCCTGGATTCTCCAGCACTGTGAGCAGGTTGGACATTCCTGAAGCATCTTTCTATTCTGTGATTTTAAAGGACTAAAGAGAGAGTTCTTCTGTTTAACCCTTTAAGCTCGGATGGGCCCGTAAGAAAAAACATTGTCAGAATATTAATAACAGTCTTGACCAACACGAAATGGGTAGATTTAAAGCTTAAAAGCTGTACTTTACAATGCATGCAGGCATTATTACTAAAACTAAACAAGTGCTTTGAAGATTGCAGACAAATCTGAAGTGTTTCATTTTGATAATTTATTTAAACAAATTGCAATTAATAATTGAAATGGTAAAAAATTATTGCAATGAGAAAAAACATCAGACTTGTATCTCGTTAGAAAGCTCTCAAAGTAGAACACAACCAGAATCTTTGTTTTACTTGCAGACATGGTAAAAATATAGTGAGTAATGGCTTTGTATATATAAAGTATATGTCTTTGACATTTATGTTTCATGTAAACAGGTGTTGATTATATGCCGCATTTTTTGCTTATAGCTTGGTGACAAATACATACCATTACATGGAGCAGGCGATTATCTCTGAAAACGAGCCCACACACACACACACAACGTAATCGGATGCATAGATAATCGTTAGATAATTGACACGAAGCCCAATGTTACATTTAGCGACATGGTGATGATGCCAAGTAAATGACACAGACTCAATGATGCAGGCTTATTTAGACAAAAGGCACTCATTCTGTGAAATCTCTGTACTAAATCATGTCTGCATGCTAGGGCTGGGTATCGCATGGCACCTCACGATACGATACCTATTGCGATACACGTCACAATGTGATATATTGCATTGTATCACAATATCATAATTTAAATCAATTATGAATCCATTCCAATTCATTTTGGTATATTTCAGTTATATACTGATGACTGAGGTAGAGCATGTAACTCCAGCCCTCTACATTGCGAGTAAATCACTCGCATATGCAAGTAAATTTCGCATTATGTGACCAAACACGTCTGTTATTAGCCACTGGCAAGTAAATATTAACATTTCACTTGCCAGTGATATTTGTTTAGTGTCGAACCACGAGGCCCTTTTACTGAATAAAAAGCAGTTGATTAAGAAGCTGGATTCATCCTCCTCTTTCCCTGAATGCTGTCTCATGAGCGCGCAGGAAAAAGCACTTGTGTCTCATTCAGTTGAATTCCAAGCATCTCAGGGAACCGCACTGCGGATGTCATGAGCAACTCTCTTGAGAGCGTGTGAAGATGAACCACATCTCAATCGCTCTGTGCATGCCGTCTACAGAGGCTTGCACCAAACTCCCTCGAAAATATAGCCGAGGTATAAACATATTAATTTTGTAAACGCAAAGCGCTCCAGTTTCACTTAACGGCAAATGTCCGTAGTCATTGTGGGTTTATTCATGCAGTGTTAATAACATGCAGTGAGACAGAGGAGATGTCCTCCTCTATGTCTGTGGAGAAGATGAAATGCAAGGAACAGAATCTCAAATTCTTCCTTCATGAGGAGGAAGGGCTTGTGAGTTAATCAGAGAGCCTTAAGATAATGTGAGAAAGTGAAGAATTTAAGACAGAAATATTTTACTATTATAATATAATATGCTATACAGGTTGGCTGGGTTACAAAAGATTGAAAAAGTTCAAACTTTTTTGGACACCATGATAAATTATTTTGTAATGCTGTAATTTTTGATTTCTTTGTTGTATCAACATATTTTTCTCCACTATATTTAACATGATTGGATACAAAACCAAAGCAGTCCGAGTCACTTTATTTACACCCAGAGATCTATAATGTCTAGTCAGAAGAAATACAGTAATGTAATATTTTGTGTTCAAGTTTTTTTGATTTTATTTATTTTTCAGACATTTCTTAGGCTAAGAGTCTCAGTAAGCATCATAATCCATATAATAAAATGTAAAAAGTTTTAAGCCTTTAAAGATTTCCTGTTTTACTGGCATGCCCACAATTAAAAACTCCCTCTGAGCTTAAAGGGTTAAATTATAAATCATCATCAATTAGCTTTGTAACATTTTATTGTTTTAGTATTTCAACAATTATTGTTGTCTGTTTCTACTTTTTAGGGAAGGCAAATACATTCCTCTGCCTCAACGGGCAAGGGAAAGAGAAATGGGAGGTTCTGGAAGAGGTGAAAGGGGTGGAGCTGTATCCACCCTGCCCAATCGAACAAATAGACCTGGCCCTTCAAGCTCCTCCCCCAGACCCCTACCCTCAGGCAGCAGTCAGCCCATTTCTCCCACAGATAGAAGCAGCCCTCTATCTGTCAGAGGATATTCGACACACCAGTCCCAGAGCAGCCCACCTACACAGACTCGCCCCTCAGAGCCTGGCCACTCCAGCCCCCCTTCCCCACACACACTCTCACATTCGCTCTCACACCCACAGTCTCTCTCTGATTCGGCACGGCCTGTCAATGGAGGTAAGTGGTGTGTGTGCACGTGCGCTCATGAAGTGGTTTTCGTGTTTGTGTGTTGCTAATGTACATTTAATTTGTCTATTGTAGTGTCATCCCGAATGTCACCCAAGTCTCAGAGACCTGGACCGAGCAACAGAAACCTGCGTGCCTCAAACTCGCACTCCTCCTCTACAGGTTACAATTAAACATGCACATGCTCAAACAGTCTTATCCTGTCCAATTAACATCTCTCTATCTAATTAATATGTAAACCTTTCTCTCATTCTCCAGTCTCTCATTCCACTAAACCAGATGCTCCTTCCCAGGACCATTCTGCCTACCTGGATACCTCTTCAGTTACCATGGTGACTCCCAAACTCACTGGCCCCACCCCTTTGTTCCCTGTAGATGGTGAGAAGTTATTGTAAATCTGAGTGCTTTCACACGGTGTGAGATTGTGCATGTGCCCAACCATTTCGCTCTCTCCCTGTCACTTTTTAGTGAATGAGATCCTGTCTAAGGAAAGGATGGAGAGTCCAGCTAGTCCTCAGGAGGGCAAAAACAGCAAAGGTAAATCCGAATTCAAGTTGTTTAATCTCAGTAATTTCAGTACGTGGACTTAATGTTTGACTAATGAATGTTCTTATGCTCTTTTTCTTTTTTCATATTCTCTTCAGTCCAGCAAAGATCGCAAAATCTTGAGGATCTTCGTAAGTTTTATAAAGATTTTAGGGTGAGTGTTTTTTGTCTGATTTAAAAGTTTCTTTAAGCTTAATTATGTTGGGTTTTAAATTGTTCATTAATTGGTGGTGCTTGCAAGTATCACTGTTAGTGTTGCTCCTCTTTCCAGCCAAAACTGTAGCATGTAACTCTTCCCACACTGTTTGTACTACAGATATGAGTGTTACCTCAAATTGTGCATCTTATTCAGGAGTGGTGTGCCATTACTTTCCAAGCATTCAGACTTTAAGGAATATTCCAGGTTCAATACAAGTAAAGCTTCATCATCATGGCATATTGGTGATTTCCACAAAAATAATTTCTAAATTATAATAGTAAAAAATTAAGGTTACAGTTAGACACTTGCAATGGAATTGAATGGTACCAATTTTTGAAGGTTTAAGGCAGAAATGTGAAGCTTATAATTTTATAAAATCACTTTCGTTAATTCTTCTGTTAAAACTTGTGGATTATTTGAGCTGAAACGAGGGCAAGTCAAAAAATTTTCATGTATGTTAATCAATATTATGCTACAAATGCTTTTGTTTGACTTGTATTGAAGCTGGACTATTCCTTTTAATTTTCACTATGTGGGTGATTTAAAAAATGGCCAAAGAAATCACACAGACTTGCATTGGAGGAGGGACCCAAGTTGTATCTAGGGACCAGAATGTCAGAGACTTGGAGGTTGGGCCTCTTGACTTTGGATAGTAAATTACTGCTTGATAATGACCTTACAACTACTCAGGACAGCTTAAGCAACCACAATCACGTCCTAGTATTGTGGTGGCTGGTTTTGCACAGGCAATTACCTGTGAAATAATTTTTCACAATTTGACATTTTCTTATGAGTTTTTCTCTGGTTTCAGCTTCCATCTAGCTCCACTCCCTCCAGCCCCAACACTTCAA
Organism: Moxostoma hubbsi; assembly: GCA_032164185.1. Taxonomy (NCBI): domain Eukaryota; kingdom Metazoa; phylum Chordata; class Actinopteri; order Cypriniformes; family Catostomidae; genus Moxostoma; species Moxostoma hubbsi. The sequence goes on along the minus strand of JAVLUX010000007.1, from coordinate 35,563,881 downwards.
CCACTGACTCAGCCCAGCCAAACCCCACCCACAACTCTCAAACAGACCCCACCGTTACTACAGAATCTAAACCTGCCACGACCCCATCCGCAGCAGAGCTTCCAGCAGTGGAGAGAAGTAGAGAGATAAACGCAGAGGGGGTGGCAACCACCACCCCTCCACCAGCCACATCCATCTCTGCACCTTCTGACCTCTGTGGGCCTGCCATACAAAATCCAATTGCAGAAGTGCAATCGGCAGGGACACCCCAGCCTGCAAGGACCCCAGGCAGTGAGGATGGCAAGCCAGAGACTGCTGAGAGATCCGAGGGCGAGATTGAGTGAGTTGTATTTCATGTGCTTTTTGGGTTAAAGTGATAGTTCACCCCAAAATTATAATTGTCGTCATTCACTCACCCTCATGTTGTTCAAAACCCACAAGACTTTCTTCTGGAGAATACAAAAAGAGCCTCGGTCACCAGTCAATTTCATTGCTTCTTTTATACCTACAATGAAAGTTAATGATGACTGAGGCTTACTTTTTGCCTAACATTTCCTTTTCCAGATTGTAAGTTGTGCAGCTTTGGAACAACATGTAAGATGAGTAAATGACAATTTTCATTTTCGAACCATCCCTTTAAATATTTATCGATTTATTTACAGTGAGTTGGTTGTTGGCTACAAACATGTATTTTATATGGTTTTCCTTTGCAGTCAAGTGAAGAAATCTACGCTAAACCCCAATGCCAAAGAGTTCAATCCCATCAAGGCCCCACACAGCATGGTGAGAGCACTTATTCTTTCTATTTAGTATCCTCTAAAGGAGCTATAGGTTCATCCCTCGCCTCTCATGTGTCATGTTTACTTGTGCAGGTGAAGCCCTCAGCTACTCCCACCCCACCACGGCCGACCCCACCCAGCTCCACAGTGGTGCTACAGCCTCCACCAAGCCAGGGAGCCATTTACACTCAGTACCTTAGCTGCTTCTCGCCTATCCAGATACAGGGTCACTCTATGCAGGTGCTTTATTGTTCGGGTCTCAGTCTATACTCTAATAAATGTTGCATGATTGATAGAATCAGACAGTTGCAAATATATTTATAGAGCACATTCATCTTTGTTTTCTTGTAGGCACCTCAGATGTACCCGTATCCCATGACTGTTAGTCAAGGGAAGTACCCAAGAGCTAAAGGTAATGCTCACTCACACACACACACACATGCACATTCAAGCTGCTTAAATAATTATGATTGAGCAACTGTATGCATACACAAACATGCATGCTCATGTAACGCATTCACCACTTGTCTCCGGTTCAGTGGTGACCCCTCGTCCAGACCACAGTTCTTCAGCACCCCCTATGATGCAGGCTGCTGCGTCAGCAGCAGGACCACCTCTGGTGGCCTCTCCGTACCCTCCCTCATATCTGCAGTATAACCAGGTCATACAAGCCATGCCCCACTACCATGGACAGGTACCTGCCTACCTCACACATTATCAGAATAAGAAATGGGTTCTGTTAAAACTAGGGCTGTCAGTAACACCAGATGCAGAATTTAAATGTATCAAATTAAATGCAAATCAATAATAGTTTTTAGAAGTCAGTATATGGTTTGCTTTATTTTTCATACGTGACGTGACTTTTCGCTAAATTCAAACTGCTGTAATAACTATACACAAATGTGTCGAAGAGGGGTCTTATTTTTTTATGTTTTGACTGTCATGATTTTTGGCAGTACCTCTGAATTATCACAGCAACAAACTCCAAGACATTGCACCAAAACTTTCTGTTTGGGGCTGAGAGAGAGCGCTTAACAATCTATAGAAGTGTGCACACCAGAAGAGTTCTTCCTTTTAAACTGGTAGACAGAGCTCAGCTGAATAGAACCGAATGCATGGTCTTTAAAACTGTTTTTGACTTAACACGGCATATTAAAACATGATGGTTATGGCATCTTCGGTCATAACTGCGGTTTGAAATGCATTGTTCAGCCAGTCATGACGAAAGTAATGGTGCATGCTTAATATAATTATGGTAACCTGAAGGAAGAGCAGAGAGACGTGCTTTCTGAGCATTATGCCTTTTTGTTTTGTGTAGGGATGCACCTATTTACGGCTAACGATATTTATTTAACAAATTAAAACCATATCCAAATCGGTTTTAAGCATGAGAATGTAGATAAGAAAAAACAATGGTTAATTTCTAACTAATTATCAACACACTTTGTAAAAACTCTTTGAATTTAAATGCACCATCCATAAATATAGCCATAGAATGTAGAAGGGTTTGCACTCCTAAGAACATGTAATAATTCATTTATAATCATAACCATTCTCACATTAATAAGGAAATCCCTCATTATAGATGTAAATGTGGCACTTAACTATACAATCTATCCAAAATGCTTTGAAACCAGCGAACTTCTACTTTTGAGGCACTGGTATTGTATCCATTAAGGCTGCATGATTGATGGAGTTAAGATTAAAATCTATGGTCTTGCGTGATTTTGAAAGCTTGAAAGGCTACGTTTATAAATAGACTGCAATCAGTGCTTCAGTCAGCATTGTGCATGCAAGCGGCATCCAGAAGAGTTCTGGATGCCATATTCCAATATCTAATACACCACAATAGAACTTAAAAGTGTGTTTTGTTCCTTTTTAGTAACTTTTTATTTTTTTTATTTTTCTATGATGTGGTTGACATTTCTGTGGAACATATGTGTAATATGAATTTGTTACGTTTTATTATATTTTTCATATAACTGCAAAAACAGAAGCGCAAATATTTTTAGAAGTACAAAATAACCTTTACACATCAATCATCATGCTATGATATTTGGTTAGTTTTCAATGTTTTATTAATTGTGGCTCTCTTTAAAATTTTGGCCTGTCATGTGTAATAATATATAATATATTGAACAGATGTAATCCGTGTTCAATGGAATTATTGGAAAAATGACCTCTTTGGTCATTTTTAAAACCTAATTACTTAGCAAAACAGCGATCTGATGACAAAATTAGGTATGTGGCAAAATATATGCATCCGTATCGGGCAATAATTTTTTTGTTAAAATTGGTATCGGCCAAATATTTTCATAATGGTGCATCCCCATTTTCTTGTACTTTTTGTAACCGACTATGTTTTAACCGTCTATAATAATAGATTTGCGAGATACTTGAACAAAGAGATGCAAAGCAGCAGACATAGATATTTGTCTGACATGTATGTACATATACTGCCTGGCCCAAAAAAAAGTTGCATACTCGTACGTTTCGTTGGACTGCATTTAGCTTAGATTACGGCGCACATTCGTTTTATCATTGTTTCGACAACCTTATGCAACGTCACAACAGTTATTTCTGTCAAGAGTTACTTTAATGTTTAGCTGAGATCTTGTATTGATGACGGGAGTGTTGATGCACTCCGTAAAGTCTTCTCCAGCACATCCCAATGACTTTTAATGAGGTTAAGGTCAGGACTCTGTGGTGGCCAATTCATGTGTGAAAATTCTTCTTCTTGCTCCCTGAACCACTTTTTCACATTTTGAACTTGTACAGTGGGGACAATGTGTGATGGATGCATCACTCCATACGCCTCCGTTCTTACCCTGACGTACCCATAGCTTTGGAATAGGGTAAATTTGGACTCATCAGACCACATGAACTTTTTCCATTGCTTCACAGTCCAATCTTTATGCTCCCTAGCAAATTGTAGTAGTTTTTTTCCAATTAGCCTCCGTAACAAGTGGCTTTCTTTTGGCCACACAGCCGTTTAGTCCCAATCCTGTAAATTCTCGTCGCATTGTGCATGTGGAAATGCCCTTACTTTCACTATTAAACATAGCTGTGAATTCTACTCGGTGTTTTTTTTTTTTTTTTTTACAATGTGATCTCCAATCAGGATCATTCAAGATTTTTCTCCGACCACATTTCTTCTGTGAAGCTGATGGTTCACCACTATCCTTCCAGGTTTTAATGATGTGTTGGACCGTTCTTAACCCAAATCAAGTGATTTCAATAATCTCCTTTTAATAATAGGCCAATAATTTGTCCCTTCTGAAACACCCTAACAAATTTTCCAAGATCACGGTATACTTTTTCCAACATGGTTGTTTAAGAAATTAAAAGCTACACTGCATCGGTTAGGGTTAAAATAATTTTTGCCAGGTAAAACATAATCAGTTTATCTATACAGCTGGAGCTGTGGAGGCATGATTAAGTGTGTTGTGTGTTTTTTAAACGTGTTAAATCAACAGCCTTAGTTGTCAATTTAAACATGATTCCTTTAAAATTATGTAATATACAGTTAAATAAACTTGCACATTTAACTTCAGGATTGTGTTGCTATTTCATGTCTCTTTGCTCTTTACATTTTCCAGATGTACCCCATGCTCCAGGGTGGACCACGGATGATGGGATCAGGTGGGCATCCTCCTGGCCCCCAGTATCCTGGCCAGACTGAGGGACCACCAGGACCTCAGCAGGGAATGTATGGTACGTTAAAAGAAACACAAAGGCTACGAAGGTCATAGGAACTGTAGGTGTAAAATTCAGTGCCAAAGCATTTGGAAGAATTTTCATGGGTGGATGTATTCGGTTAATTTGTATTTATGGTGCTTTTGCAAAGATATCATCAACATATGAATGTTTGTGTTTCTTTTTTCTTCTGCTTCAGCTCCACAGCCATTCTCTCATCACTCTGGTCCCATGCATCACCCTCAACCCTCCAGCACACCCACAGGCAGCCAGCCGCCCCCTCAGCACCCTGCCCCCAGTTCAGGACCGGTAAATCCACTTGTCAATCATCAAATTCACCTTCTAATTTTTGAGTTGGAACGTATTGAATAGTTGATCAGTTCTTATGCAACAGTAATTAGTTTGCTGTTGTGTTATTAGGATATGACTAAATAAGTCAGAGTATGTTTTAAAATGTTTGAAATCTTATAAGAGAGATCCTCAAATGTTATGGTCAGTAAAATTCCAGGAAAGCTATATGTTGACTGTATCTTTCTTTTATAGTCTGGTCAGTCTGGTCCTCAGCCTCAGTCTCTGTACCACTCTGGGCCGCTGTCAGCCCACACGCCCCCTGGACACAGCTCCCCACAAGCCACCTACTCCCTTCAGGGCTACAGTTTGCCTGGACACCAACACCTGCCTCTCCCTTACTCCTCCCTAGGACAGCTCACACAGGTAAAGTCCAGTATTGCACACAAAGATCAATATTCATTACATGTAAATGAAGAGAGGCCTTGAATTAAAAGTGATTTAATATTAGTAGTAGTTTTGACACATCTGTTATTGAGAATTGGGTTTAAATTGTTTTTGATAGAAGTTTTCTGTCTATTATATTGGTAAATGATAATCAGATTTTCCTGACTAACTTCTCTCTTTCTTTCAGGCTCATGTTTCAGGTGCTCTCTCGGGTCCTCACCACTCTGGAGGTCACGGCCCACCTCAAGTGATGTTGCTCCATGCCCCGCCTCACCAGCAGGGCTCTGGCCCCCAGCACGGACCTCCCCCATCCCAACAGGGAACCCACCAGCACTACACCTATATTGGACCACCTCAGGGTGAGTTTCCGGCAATAGAAAACATTAAGCTCAACTTTATAACATGGATTCTATCATGGCTTATTAAGGACAATATCAATAACAAATGCAAAACTACCAATTTTCATAATTCACTAGTCTGTCTGTTGTTTGTGTGACTAGTCAGTGTTAGGGATAATGATGGATAATATGCTCACGTGACCCTGATCAGATGTGTTTCAGAGGAATACACGGAAGCTAAGTGTAGCAGTTCAACATGGTGACTAACTGATATTTAACAAATAAATACAGTAGGCTAAATAACTAAAACATCTTATCAAAGTAAGAAATAAGGATGGGTCCAATACAAAGTGGCACAAAAGCACATGCACATCTTGAATGCAGAATGACATTCTTCAATGTAACAGGAGTGCTTCAGGTCGATCCTCGCTGCACATTCAAAAGAACTGCAAGATAATATTGCATGTATACATCTAGTTCACAACAGCAAGCAGTTTAAACCTGTTTTACTGCAAATATTTATTAAAGCAATCTCGGACAGAATCTGCAAAAGACTTCACCAAATCTCTCTAAATCACCTCACAAATACAGGAGCATTACTCTCAGCAGAGGATTTAAATGTCCAACATTGATCGTCTTGAAATTTATTGTTGATGCTGTGCTTTGCTGTAACAAAAGTGCAAAAAAAATCTAAACCTAAAGCATGAAATTGATGAAACATCTTGCAGAGGGTTTTACTGTGCTGACTATTATTCACTGTTACACAGCAAATTGTCATCTTGCAAAAACACTCTAAGAACACTCAGTTAATATGTGAATTGCGTCTTCCACTAAAAATATTAATGTTAGTAGGGCTGGGTGATAAAACGATATCGATATATATATCACGATAAAGAAAATCCATGATAGGCTTTTGAGTAATTTTTTATATTAACTGTGTGTTGCTAAAACACAAGCAGTTCGGCTTTCTCAAGCTGCGTTTCTACTGGGGTGGACGAAATCCGCTCGAAGGCGCTTCCAATCCTACAATCCACCTTGTGATTTATGACGCTCTCATCATCTCTAGTGAAGAGCGTGACAGAACAACAATGATGTGGACAACAGCTCTGATCTTTCTGCGCTGTAATCTTGAATATTTTTCTCTAACAAACATGCATCATTTATACCCTGTCCCGCTCCGCATGCGTTGCCTCTTTTTTTTCTTTTCTTCTCCTGCATGTGTGTAGACATGAAGCGCCGCATGAGTTAACATGGTTTCAAATCACCTTTTAGACCAAATCATTGTTAATCAGCATGTTATGAACCTTTAATAATAAACCAATCGATTTCTGTTCTAATTTTGTGAAAATGTATTAATGTCTGGTATGGATAAGGAAAGACTAAAATTACTAGTTGGTAGACTAGTCTCTCACTTTAATGAAAATATAAAAACATTTTTTAAAAAACGTTTTCTAAATTTTCTCTCGGGACACCCCTAAACCCACATTCAGCATATAAAAAATATTTCATTTTAATGTAAAAATATTCCAAAAAATACTGGACTGCTGTCACTATACTTCAGAACAAACAGATGATCTTTTAACATTCATTTTCAATTGATAAATCGTAAACGACAGTAAAATTGGTAAAAGATCCCGCAGACCCCACTGCTTTGGCTGTCTCTTGGACCCCCTGTCCAGTTTTGTAGAGACTATTTTGACTGTTTAGAATAAATTTTTTCTTCTTCCATCAACTTTGAAATAAAAAAAGAAAGTGCAATGTGTAAATGTATATAGTGATAAATATCGATATCAAACAATATGAAAAAGATTATAGTGCTATAGTTAACTGCTCAGCGAGTAAAGACTGACTACCACCCCTGGTGTCGCAAGTTTGAATCCAGGGTGTGCTGAGTGACTCCAGCCAAGTCTCCTAAGCAACCAAATTGGCCTGGTTGCTAGGGAGGGTAGAGTCACATGGGGTAACCTCGTGGCCGCTAGAGAATTTGTGGTTTGCAGTGGGGTATGTGGCGAGTTGGGCATGGATATCTCTCAATAAGCCACGTGATGAGATGCACAGATTGATTGTCTCAGAGGCAACTGAGATTCATCCTCCGCCATCCAGATTGAGGCGAGTCACTACGCCACCATGAGGACTTGGAACGCATTGGAATTGGGCATTCCAAATTGGGGAGATAAGTGGGGAAAAAAAATGTATTAGTCGACCTCACAAATCGACTAGTCAGTTGTTAGATGACTTGTGGATTAGTCGACCACTCTGGCACATCCCTAACTTCTGCCATCCCTAACTTCTAACTTGCCATCTGTAAATATGCGAAGACCATTTAAACGGTTGTAATTCACAAACCTCACAGCTCTTGTGCAAATCCAGTGTTTTCTTCCTCTGAAGCACGTATTCTATCAACCTGAATCAGAACTCTGTTCCTCTGACTCACAATTGTTGCATGACGGTCAGACTGTGACTTCAAGCAGTTGATTGGCAGTGTAAACTGAAGGCCGTCAGTAGATTGCTGCTTGTGGGATCCGCACGAGAGCAACTGCAAAGTGCCCCACGTGCGCCGTCATATTCACCGTGCCATCTGTGGTTGCTTGTATGCTATGCACAATGTTATTTCCTCCTTTTCTAATATATTAACTTTCTTTTTGCAAGCAAAATATTAAAATGGAATGACTAAACAAACTAGGAGAGACTATCTACCAATCAAATGTTATTCACTATATTAAATGTAGTGATTTATATTCTCATTATATTGGCCTGTCGGTCACCCTGCTGTCTGGACATAGGTTTCGGCTAATAAAAAAAACCCATATTGGTCAACTACTGGAATGGATTTAAACATGGTAAAATGTTGAACGGAGCAGAGAGTACTGAAATATGGGCAATCCCAATCGGAGTGCTTTGCATGTTGAATATGTGTGGGCCTGGTTATGTGTGATGTTAAGGCAACGCTGTTTATAAGTACCGTTAATCTAGAGACTTAACTGTCCAGTCCTTGCAGGTATATTTAACTGTCCAAAACTTGGGTATTGTTTTAAGTTCTTTTTAGATTAAAGTGTCTTAAGTTATATATAAATTAAAAAAAATATGTATTTTCCCCCAGTCTCGGTGCAGGGTCACCCTCCCCAGCAGATTCCATTCCACCCTCCTGGAAACTGAGAATGACTTGGAGACTGAAACGGAGCTAGACAGAGAGCACACCGATCTGGACACTCAGTCGTGTGTGTGTGTGTGTGTGTGTGTGTGTGTGAGATCACACTCTCATTTGTACATACTCGCCTCGTCACCTGCTTCAAGAATGGAAAAAATTGATTTTGTTTTTATTCATACCTCTGGCAAGATTGAATGTGCTTGTTTTATTTTTCATTTACTTTTAATTTGAGTGGATGGTGAGACGGTGTCTAAAGCAGAAAGACCGAATGAGTGAGCGTGTGAGACAATGGAAAGATAGAGGGACATTTTTATAAAAATACTATGACCTCTCCCTTTGTCCTCAACCCCCTTTTTAAATGAGTAAATAAATAAACTGTTAAAGAACAAAAAAAATCCAAAAAATGTATAAAAAATAAATTTTTTAACTCTTCCAGTGTTTGGTTTCATATTATTTATTTCTTGTCTATTGGGTTTCATTGTCATTCGAAACCTGGAAATATCAGGGAATTTTAAACTTTCTAGTCCTGGAAAAGTCATTGAAATAAAAAATAGTGTGAATTTGTCTTCGTTGGAAACATCTTGGAAAAAAATGTCTTTTCAAATAACATTTATTTATGTAAATTGTACAATATCCAAGATACACATTTCTAGTAATTGTGCAGTTAATTCTCATATTGTATTTTCAAAAAGTTTGGGAATATTTTTCCTCTCCCCAACTTTGTCACTACTGAAACACAATAATATATAATTTAGTAAGAAGGGCTATATTGACCTATTAAGATTTTGTTTACATATACCTTGTAAATATATTTTTTTGCTATTTTATTAAAAAGTTTTCAAAGGTAAATCTATAACAATTACAATTTTAACAATATTTCAAGTGTAATTTATGAGATTTGTTGGATTTTTGAATTCAATTTTTCTTTGAAAAAGGCATAACGTTGATCATACTGATTTCAAAGTTAAGGATTCATACGTTTGAATATACATTGAACCAATCAATAACATAGTTGATTATTCAATGTACTTTATTTTTGACAAAACATCCCATGTTTCGGACGTGACAGTAATGTTTTGATGGTGACCACGATATTTAGTTTGCCATGGCTGAATCAGACTGTCAACATTTTATGTTAATAAAAAATAACTATGTTGCACATCTGACAGTAAATATCTGATAGGAACACCTAGTTGAAGAGCTATTCCATACTTTGGATCTTGAGATGAGGTAGATAGATTTATATAGATTTTTCTACCTAATCAAAGTTTTATTTGCACAGAATGTCCATTATAATAGACAGCAGGATTATTTGAGTTTACAAACAGTCACACTTAATGTCAAATAAAATGGATTCCAGCTATTGCCTAAAATTACAGTAAATCAAGGAACACATTTAACCTCCATTCCACTCTTTACTGTTTTATTTGTTCATATGCAGTTTATTACCAACTGATGTCCAGTTCTACATCTCGGATATATAACATATGAACAATGTCACTAACCTATAGCTTATGAGTTATTCAGATCAATCTTCAGAACCGCTGAACGTGTGTGTGTGTGTGAGAGAGAGTGAGTGACTGAATGAGTGTTTAATATATATGTGTGTGTTTGCATAAAACAGTAATTTCGGGATACTTTTTTTCCCCTTGCTTCTCAGGAGTCTATTCAACAGTTTAACTTTTTACATACTGCTTTGAACACTGCTGGGTTGTTTTGGACGTGTGTATGTGTTTGCGTATATGATTGCTCTGATAGGTGAACCTAAGACATGGGTGGTTTTCAGCCTTGTTGAACACTTTGTGGGAGATACCAACACATTTTCTTATCATAGAGACAAGTTTCTAATTTCTAAGCAACCCGATTATGAGAGCTCTTCTGAATAAATGTATCTCTTTATAACTATATTTCCTATATTTGGTGCATAAGCGCGTTTTTCTGACTTGGTTAGGAAGTCTGTGCTTCTGTACATTCATTTGAGTCTTCGATCTTGGAGAACATTTTGACTGGTCTGATGACAACTTGTGCCTTAACCTTTGACACCGCTTTCTATATGTTTCTTCCCTCTTCTGCATTTATTTGATCTTCTGTTCTAACTTCTGGCATTTTCTATAGTTACTGGTTTTTGCTTTTTTTAACCTTTTTTTCCCCAGTGTGTATGTGCACTGGTGTCTGATCGCCCTCACTGGAAGTGCTAGGTGGTGTGGAAGCCCTGCAAAATGTCTTCATCAACATCCTGTGTTTTCCTCCATGTTTTTCTGACATGTCTTTGCTCCCTGTCAGATAATTCACTGATACTCTTCAAATTTCCTTCTTCCCATTATTTCTTTCTTTTCTTAAGTATTCCTGTTACTCCACGGAGTATTCTCTCTCTTGTTGTTCTATTTTGTTATTCTCCCTGTTAAGTGAACCATAGAAATTAGCATTACTGACAATAACATAACCTTTCGCTAGTATCACAGACTGCACCCTTAAGTGTTATTTCAGCTGGAATTAAAACCACATATTACAGAATTTTAACTTGCATACTGAAATGTTGCTTATTTCCCCAAAATAAAGTATTAAGTGTTCCCTTTTGTCACTACCAAAACAATGCTGTCACAACCGAAACTTCACGTTTCAGTCGTGACTGTTTTGATAGTGACAATTTTAGACACTTTTGAGCCTAGCTCAAAGATGCTAATCAGCACATGGTTAGCTAGCACAGATCTGAACAGTTGTACACACATAAAGACTAAATTATATGGAATAACACCCATAAAAGTTCGGTTAATTGCAGAAAAAAGGTGTTTGATAGTGACATTCCTTAAAGTTACACACAGATTTTCAGACTTTTGAACACATTTACCTCCAAATGATGGGAACTCTCTACTCACCATGTAGCTATGAGAGAGAGGGACACATGAATATTTCATGATCAAAAATGTCAGAGTGTGATTATAAAACATACACCGTTTCAGTAGTGACATGAAAATGCAGGACACACTTTTTTACATAAAGTTTCATCATTTAAAAAGAACATTTTTAAATAGTACTTTAGTAGTAGTCCAAAATTTTGGACTCTTAAAAATGAAAAAGATATTTTTAAAGACAACAATGGAAAAAAAAAAAATGCTAAAATTATTTCAGTATCATTTTACAAGTTGAAATTTAGTGGTTAGGGTTCGGAAGAGCCGCCTCCCAACTGAAAGTACCCTATAAATTATGATTTTCTATATATATAAGCGTACTGATATTTTAAATATTATTGTGGGTTTCAATAGATAATAGTAAATATCTAAGATTTGAATACTTAAATGTGTTTTTTGGTTGTGGGACAGCGCTTTGCACCAATTCTGTAGAATGGCCCATCATTGAAGAGTCGCTGGTAAACTGCCTTAATTCATAGCAGGTGATATTTCATCTGTATTTGTTGAATTCCCATGTAAAATGTGATACACGACGCACCAGATGAGTTTAGTGATGCTTGATTTATTTCTCCATTTACAAAAAGAAAAAAAAAGCAGTTTAATAAACATTATTGGCATTGAAAGCTGAATATTACATGCGTAGTCCGTTAAAGAAACAGTGGTGTGATCATATTCTTAGAAGTAAAAGCCAGGATGTAGAAGGCTTAACTGCAAAAGTATATATATATGTATACATAAAAAGTAATCAAATAAAACATTCTCAGGTTTCGTCAGCTGGTGATTCATAAGGACTGAAGGTGACAAAAGACTTCAGTGCATTGTTGATGATGACTCATTGCACTTGTACAATTTCCAGAGCATTGGAGATATCTGGAAACTCTTCGGGCAGGCAGGATGATTCACGGGCTTGCTTTCTTTCATTAACTCGAGTCGTCCTTGGGTAAAAATAGAATAAATCCAATCAAGAAATTAGCCTTGGAGAGAAGGAAAAATGGTTTAACAACGTCTCACTGCATTCATTAAGAAATCTTAAAAGGTACACGCAACGTGTCAGATGATGTAGAGTACTAAAGAGCGAGAAGAACTATCTAGCACCTTGATTATTGTGGATTTGGGTCAGTGTTGACATAATCAGAGCTACTGTCAACACTTCCAAGGGACAAAGCTGTTGAGAAACAAGAGCAACATGTTATTTTCATCACCTGAATCAATTCTTGATTCTCAAAATAAACTTTGACATTGATTTGACAAAGCCTTGTCTGAACGTTTAACACTAATACAAAAATTGATTTGAATGTTACAGATAGAGACACTGTTAGAAAGGTAAGAAAGAGAGTAAGACTGAGATTCGGGGGACTTTTGGTTGCCTGCTGCTGCTGTGCAAAAAACATAATTCTGATCAGTTGCAATAGTCATCATAGCAACCCGAGTCCGAACATGCTGAAGGTCTGTGCCGAGTTTGGTGGATGTAGCTTGAAACTTTTAGGACGAGTTAGTCAAAAATGTTTTGGTTTAGGTCTTGCGAAAACCTAAACCTAAACCATGTCTGTTGAACAATGTGGGCTTGCTTGTTCTGACCATCAGAGTTTATTACAGGGATGCAATCTACTCACTTTTCAGATTAAGTCACCTTTTCTGAAGCTAATTTGCCCAATTGGTAAAATGTTGTACATTTTTCTTATTAAAATCTCTTAAGAGTTACTTTAAGATTAAACACTTAAAAACAGCTTTACATACAACAAACTAATCATCTGAAAATATGCATCAGCAACACCTGCTTTGACTTTCTCACCCCTCATGCGTCATCATCCCTGATGTTAATCCCTGTTAATTAGTTAAGGGCTCTGTCATTCCACTGGAATTTTTGTCAAAAGATTTCTGATAGACCTAATTATTTTATTATGTTTCTTTGTGCTGGGTAAAATAGAAATACAGTTGTATGTTGATTGGCCATGCACCACCAATCACAGACAAGAACTTAGTACTTAAAGTAAAAATATGAATATATAATGAGGAGACCCAGGCTGCCTTTCCCTAAAGCATCACATGCTTAAGTTGATCGTAGAGACTATTGGTGCCAGTGGTTTCTATGATATACTTTGGCTTACAATGCTTTTGGGAATCACAGCCCTTGTCTCTCCTATGGGCTAAAGGCCCACTGGGGTAAAAGGCTTTTGATTTGATTTTCTCCCAAAAAACTACAACAAAAACTACCACAGTACTTTCTTTAACATTTGTTTGTCACTATACACTACAAAATATTCCTTGTCCATGAAATAATTGTGTGAAGGCTAAAGTTTGATTTTGTAATTTGATCTAATGTTTAATATATTTTGCAAATTTATGAAGCTAATGAGAGTCCCTGAAATTATCACATTTATTTGGAGACAAAATACATTTTTGTCATTTTCATGACAAGGTGATTAAATCAAAGTTTTTTAGTAACCGTTCAATGAGTGAAATGATGACCCCATAAAACACATTGTTTTATTTATTTATTTATTTTTTAAGTGGGGTGAATAGATTTGTTATAAAAATACAAAAAATCAAAGTTGGCTCAACTTGACAGATTCAATCACAATGGACATTAATTTGTTTGTAGAATACTTGAGATTTTACAAAATCTGATTTAAATTTGATTGAAATTAAAAGAAAATGTTAATCCCTTTTTTGAAGTGGTTATTTTGAATAAGCATAATCTTTGTTTGTTACCCAAAATAGCATCTTGCTGTCTCAAAACCATTTGTCTAAGTTGACAATTTTGCCCCTATATTTACATGAAATCACTATAAGTGTGGGGTAAAAGGCTCCCTTTTAATCAAACAACTGTTCATTATAATTTCTTTTCACACAAATGATTTTGCACCAACAATATTCAATACAAATAAATATTTTTTTTCAATCTTGATAAACTCTGTGACCATAAAAAGCACATTTTCCATAAGGAGTGACTTTAGCCCTGTTGTACCCTGTGCATTTTAGCATATTCATACTTACCAGGGGTTTGGTGTCCAAGGTCTGGATTGTTTAAATTGTCTTTGAGGTTTTCATAATCACCCGTGTCTGTAAACACACCCCAGAAGTTAGCCTGATACACATTGAAGTGGTACATTTTGGTCATTTATTTATTTATTCATTTATAACAGCATGTTATACCTGAGTCATCATCTATGTTGCCACATTCTTCACATGCAGATGCATTCCCGTTTTTCCCTATATTTATATAATTTTCTCCTACAAAGTTAATACAATTTACATTAACATATTATCGGATGATGCAATGACTTTATTTGACATTCCCTCACAAAAAAATAACCATGGTAGTTACTACAGTATTTGTCACAACAGTAAAACCATAATGAATTCAAATAGATCCTTCAAGCAATATAAAGGGCTGTTCAAACTGGACATCCTTGCGGTAAAAACATCACCCCTGAATACATAATTTCAGAAAACAGAACGCAGCGCAATGAATGGAACAGAACGCACAAGGCCGACTGTAGCTTTTTTGGGGTCCCAAGCTGATTTTCAAAATGGGGCCTCCCACAGGTACGCATAACTTTAACACACCCAACATTATCACAAAGTATAAGCAAGCTTAGAATCGTGCAAATATATAAGGTTTTTTTTTTTTTTTTTTAATGTGTAAAGCTTAAAAATGCAAAAATATAAACTAGTTTATTAGCACAGGCATAACTGCTTTAGAATTACAAAAATTAAATATAGATATTTTTTAACCGAATCAAATGCACCAATCACAATTCACAAATTAAAAAATATCTTTAATGAAATTTCTAGACTATGCAAATACATACAAAAAAAATATGGTAGATGCTACTTGCCCCATGCTGTAAATGGTGGCAGAAACAACTTGCACAGCAGTGCATTATAGTGTATTTTAAAATAATACATCAAATAACATATTCCGCATATTCCCTGTTGTGCACTGTGCTACATACAGTACAGACAATGTATTTTAGCATCTTCATACTCACCAAGGGTTTGTTGTCCAAGGTCTGGATTTCTACAGCTTGTTATGGCTCGTCGGAAGCATATCCTTTGACTCATTTATTTCATTTAAATAATACATAAATGATTTTACATAAACACTACTGCTTTGATGTGTTTGTGTGTATTTGTATACTGTTCACAGTCATAAAAGTAGTGTGCTTAACAACATCTTTTTCAAGATGGCCTTTTGCAAATGTTTCCCTCCATGTGAGCAGTTTATCCCCCTGTCTGCTTGGTGAGTCAGATTGCTTTTACTACAAACGCATGTTGAGACTCAAGTCACTTCGCTCTCTGGTTGCCCATTTTCTGAGGGAACTCCCGAAGAACCACATGAGGGAGATGTGTGAGGACGGGGTGATGCATGAAGAGTTTGATAAAGAAATTTTTGCTAGCACAAGCTTCATGTTTCTCCTCACCTCTCCCTCAAATGTCTTTGCCTGTGGAGTATGCCCGAGATGATCTGCATCCCACAATTAGGGTGCAGGGCTCCACTATGTTCAGCACGGTGATTCCCACAGTTGAAGAGGCTGCAGTGGCCCACTTTTGCCCCTTCTCGACCCCGGAAAACCAGGCCCGCTCATCGGGAGAAGGATAAAGCTGCAAAGCTCCAAAAGGGGCGGGAGCTCCAATCTGCTGGCAAAGATATAGGGAGCACCTTACCTAACCCTTTCCCTAAACCTAACCGTGAGTGGAAGTGATGCCCCCTTTTGGAGATGGCACAACCCCCGTTTGGAGTAACCCAGGTGTTATTATGAGATCTCCAGCCCATAGCTCACCCGTCCACACCATGTGGAGATAACCCCAAAGCATCAGCTATGATGCCGCGTCTCATTTCCTCCTTTCAGTGAACTAGGGTTACAGTTGCATATCCTCATCACTGCTGCCTTTAAATGATGAGCGCAGCTCTAGACAGACCGGTTTCTTCTGCATTTTAAAGGCTGAATATCACCTTCAGTATTTGAAGCTACCAAACATTGTAGTAACTATAGCACATTTCTATTGTAGGCTATTAAAAACAGTACTTGAGCAGCTACACTGAAAACAATTATTTGAGTTCAGATGATTTAATCATGTACATCGGTTCCACATGAATCAAAGAAGTTCAATATATTATGTTCCTCTTGGTTTAGCTCAATGTGAGGAAAGTTTTCATGTAATTTCAACATAATTGAATAAAGTTATTTTAAATGACACAATTAAGTAGCCAATTATGTGTTCCTAACATGATATTTTTCCTCATTTTACATAATATTTATGTATCATATTATTGATTTATGTTGTAAGGTTATGCTAGTTAGCGAACTTTTAGCTAGCAATAGCATACTTTAACATGCTAAATTCTTAGTAGTAATTGCTCCTTGAGTAAAGCAACATATAGGTTTGTGACAGGGCGGAGGGCGGGCCGGGTCGTGATGCTGCACACCCCTAATCAGGCTAATCAAGCCTCCGAGAGGGATAAAGGCCGACTGAAAGCTGCAGTGCGAGAGAGAGAGAGATTTACGGGCAGTTGTCCGACACCTGTGTGTGTGTGTTTGCCTTTTTGGTTGAGTTTCATATTAAAATATTATTAACATTGTCAAGCTGGTTCTTGCCTCCTTTCCCATTAATCAATCCCTTTACAAGTTTGTTGTTTGTGTACTCATCCTCAACCTAAGCAAAAGCTCCACTCTTCACATTACAATGGTAAACCAGCATAACACAACTGGTTATTCTACATCATAAAATAACAACATTAACTACTTAATTAATTGACATTCACGATACATAATGTAATCAAGTAGAGTGCATTCTCAAATTTTATAGAACTACATTAAAAGAAAGCAAAGAAACTATGTTTAGAAGAGAAACTCAATTTTGTTGAGTAACACAAATAACATGGTTTAGTAAATTGGACGACCATTGGAGTTTTCACGTTTTTTTAAGTGCTTGGTATTTTGTGTAATCTGTGGTTTCCATAGTACATCTTTGAAAGGGTTATTAGTTTTGATGTTACTACTAAATAATCATTTTTTTGTTTTCATTTCATAAAGGGTTCAGATTTCTTGTATAAGTCTCAAACATCCTTAATTCACTTTACTTGCTTCTATTCACTTTATTCATTTTGAAATAGTTTATTTGGCAAGTTTTTTTCTCCAAATATAAAGTAGATTAGATTAGACCAAGTAATAACTGAACCTCTTTCATCTCAGAATCATGTCTCACCTGAGCTCTGAGACGATGTTCTGCTGGGACAATCCGGAATCACAGTTCTACAGAACAAAAGAAAGACCATTTCGGATATTTTTAATACATTTTGAGGAGCCTGGAGTAAATGAGAAAATGTATATTTGTGTGATTAAGTACCATTTGTTGTGCAAACAAAAAGTATAAAATCTAAATCATTTCACTGTCTGTGAATAATTAATATGGATAATGACTTAATGTTTAAAACAACTTTGAAAAATCGTAATCAGGCAGATATGCTCTTACATGTAAATGTCTGGTTCATCTGCGGGCTGAAATGGCTCATCTTCAATATGCAGAAAAGAGTCACATATTGATGGTTATTTACTAATTATTCTCTCTCTCTTTCTCAATCACAAACATGCACACACACACACACACACACACACACACACACACACAAAGTTCATCCGTTTATCTCATATTCAGGCAAATACTTAAAAATAAAACTGTGAACCCCAAAATAACATTAAAATGTGTAATTGGACTTCTGACCATAGTCATCCACATGAATGTTGATTCCCTCCTCACCGTTTTGGTTCACATAACTGGCTTGACTTCCAGCTTCAGAGATAAAAACAAATTATAAAATAAAATAAAAAATGTTTTCATATTTTCAAAAAGTTTTTAATAATTATTCAATAATAAAAATCTGTTTTTAAGATGTATTACATTGTCTCAAAGGCCAAAATGACTGTATGGAACTCACTTTCTGAGGGAGGACAGGAGGGTCTCTTCTCTATAGTAATTGATGGAGAACTCAGGGAACTGAGGGAAAACTGGATATTAACAACACACGGAAACACAAAACACTCTGTGTGTATATTTGTGTGAATACTCACTTGGGTAGTGGGTAAGGCATGGTTTGAAATCTATGATGGTCTAAATGGGGTGCATCTGAATAATAAGAGAGGGAGACAACCATTGTCATCCTTGTCTGGATTTTAAAAAAAATTAAGATGCATTTATCGGAGCACAAACAGTGCTCATTATGTGATAAATTATGATGAGACAATTTTTTTTACATGTAGACTCAGGATGCCTACCCATGAAACCTGATCTGTATGAAGAAAGAAAGAGGAAATATTAACCCAACACACACACATGCAACCTCAAACAAGAGAGTCAAAACTTTGGGGTCCAAGAGTCTGAGAACACATTAAAAATGTGTACTTCAAAATCAAATATAAAACTGGAAATAAACAGTTGTAGTAGAAGGATGTTGTATAATTTGAAACAAAGAAATGTTGTGATGTAAAATGGCGCTGCAGTATTTATAATTCACTTATCAAATGTAACATATTCATGAACAGGACCATGTTATCTCCTTTGTACAAAAGGTCAGATAGATTTGCTTGCTTTCACTGAAGCACACAAGATGCACTTTAGAACTTTTTCAAATCATGCTTGTACAAACGTGCAGAGTCCATGCTAGCTCGAGTGTATGTTGTCATTAAAGCAAAAGGGGCCAAATCAAATATTAAAAACTCTTTTTTTTATTTATTTTTTTTTTCACTCAAATTGTTATGCTAATAATGTAATTTAAAATAAATATAAGAAGCATTTTCAGAAATGATCCTAGACTTTTGGACCCCACTGTATTTACTGTAGATATTTATGAAAATTGCAATCTGAAAAGAGGCACATCCTCTGTTCGGTGGGTGAGTGATATTATTCCTTACGTTGAGTTGTATTCTGGACTAGAATCACTGGACCTCTGATGGATGGATGCTACAAAGGAAATAGTTTGGAAGTACTAATGTACTAACTAAATGTTGTCATGATGCACTTACAAAGTATTGAGACAGACATTGCAAACGTTATGGTACAACTTTTTTCTTAAGATGTTAGAGTTTTGCATACCTGTACACCAATAGGCAGTTAGTGTACAGTAAATTTGTTTATTTGGATTACCATATGCCACCACATTTTATTTTAGCATGCAGTTCTGGTAAAAGAAAGATCGATTTTTGTTTTAGACAGATGCATTTTGGAAGGGAACGTTTGCCTTACTTGGTTGTTTGCGGCCCCAGCAGTCTACACAAAGACTGGTTACAAAGATGATTGACAGGAGGAAAGCACCGCCCACAATAGACAGCAGTGCAGTGTCCATAACTGACAAGAGAATGCGAGAACATTTAATTTATGGATGTATTCGGCTATAATGGAGAGCACCAACCTGAATCTGTAGTAGGTTAGTGTGACTAAATGCATTAAAAAAACAACAACAAAGAAATCAACTCTATTTGCCTTTTTGTTTTGTGTGTGTGTGTGTGTGAGAGAGAAATTGACCCCTTTAATATTTGTGATTTATGCAAATGAAACAATAAGGAGGCTGTTGGCTGAGGTGCTGGAGTCATTGGATGCACAAATTCTAATTTCTTAATGCTAGCAACAGGTAGCCTATTATTCAGGTCCATCACCATCTTTAAGAAATGCCTGCACTGTCAAATAAATCTTGTTGTTTCAACTTCAAAATGTAAGTGTTTGTGCTGCCTTAAAATTGGTTTGTTTAAAGTTGTTTAAACACAACATAATGTTGACTTAAATAAATGTAATTTGATAAATGAGCTTAATGACTTTTATGTAAACTTGACCTTATCTATCTCATTCAACTTAATTCTAATTCAATTCAAATTGAATATTCGCTCACTGAGCACTTTATTAGGAACACCTTACTTGTTTATGCAATTATCTAATCAGCCAACCGTGTGTCAGCAGTGTAATATATAAAATCATGCAGATACGGGTCAGGAGCTTCTGTTAATGTTCACATCAACCATCAGAATGGGGAAAAAAAATTTATCTCAGTGATTTTGACCGTGGCATGATTGTTGTAGCCAGAAGGGCTGGTTTGAGTATTTCTGTAACTGCTGATCTCCTGTGATTTTCATGCACAACAGTCTCTAGAATTTTCTCAGAATGGCACCAAAAATGATCCAGTGAGCAGCAGTTCTGCAGGCATTAACACTATGTTGAGAGAGGTCAACGGAGAATGGCCAGACTGGTTCAAGCTGACAGAAATGCTACGATAACTCAGATAAACACTCTGTACAATTGTGGTGAGCAGAACAGCATCTCAGAATGCACAACACATCAAACCTTAAGGATGGATGGGATAAAACAGCAGAAGACAACGTCTGGCACATTATTAGGACCGTAGTGTTCCTAATATAGTGCTCAGTGAGTGTAGTTCAATTATTTATCATTAGTAATATGAAATCATAATATAACAAAAGAAGTAGTTAGAGATATACCATTGTTAGATGTAAAATAAACTTAATGGTAAATGGCCAGTTGATGATCAGAGATCAATGTTTGATCCCTCGATCATATTCAGACTTAGCTTGTCAAGGAGACACGCATGGGCCACAACATTTTAAACGCAAATCACAATGGTGAAAATCACCAAACACATCACTGAGTAAAAAGATGTGCTATATGACAAATAACTGAAAGTGAAAACAAACACAACAAAAAGAGCACAAATAAAAGTAGCAAACCTTAAAAAAAGGAAAATGAATATAGTAGCACTGCAATTTAATACAGTGCATGCCGGGACTTCGAATTTGTGATGTGCAAAGTTCTCTTGACTTGAATTTTTTTATTTCAGCTAAACAGTTTTTCTAATTTCATTAACTTATCACAAGTTTAGCCAACAAAAACTTGGATAATTGAATTCTCAACTCAAGTCATCTAAAGCACTTTCTTTACTTGTCCTAACACCCAAGAATTGCTCTACTCTCACTATATGCAATTGCAGGGTCATAACCATCTTAAACATTAAGAATAGAGCTCAATAAATAGATTTCCCTGACTGATTCTTAAACATTTAGGACAATCATCATCATCATTGCACACTTACATCCCTAAAGAGCTTGTACCTTTGTCTTGCAGAGCTTCTAACCGTGCCAACTCTATATGACCAATCAGCTGTGCCACACACTACCAAAAAATTATATTCTTAATCAGTTTGTCTTGTTTCTTTAATACAAGTTGCCATAAGGTATTAAGATTGTTTTCAGATTATCTAGTTTGAATATACAACCATTTGCCTTGTTCAATTGGCAGATTTCAAATTTTTTTTTAAACATAAACCTCACAAAATGTACTATCTTATTTTCTAATAACCATTTTTGCAGTGTACTAATCCTCACTTGTAAATTCATTTTGGCTAAAAGCATTCTGAATAAATGTATATGTAAATTGCCACTCCTTTTAGTGTCAATGTCAATATTTTATTAGTAGAGTAACATTTTATTCAAATGAGCTTTCTACTCTTTTCAGAATTTTAATTTTTTTGCCAGTTTTAATTTAGAAGATTCTCAATCTGTGAACTTTCAATCGGCATCACCTGCCTTGAAAGTTTTTACACACCTCTAAGTGTGTGTGACTGTCTGTGGTTTTATTTAGTGCAAGAAAACGGATTTCCTGTATTTTGCAGTTAGATGAGAAAAAAAAGACACATTATGATTGGTATGGGCCTCACTTCAGCCCCAGAGCTGTAGTGAATCATGCCCAGAGTCTCAAAAGCAAGGAACAATGCCTACATTTTCTTTCTGTTACACTACATACTCAAAACAGTACATTATGGAGACCTTCTCCAAAATAAATAAATAAATCAACTCATCAGAAACAATTCAATTGTTCATCAATCATGAACTCAGTATTACAACAAATTACTACCTTGTTTATATGTATGCAATGATTTTCATATCTTTAATAATATTTAATTATGTGAGAAATCGCTTTGGTGAGAAAAAATAATGAACTGTTCAGAGCATGAATGTAAACGTAACTGGCTTATGTAAAGTGTCATAATGTGGTTTCTTTTGCGTTTCGAGACCTCTTGAATCTTTGATCTCAATCTAGTTGAATATGAACCAGCATTACTGTACCATTAATTTTAAAGTGAATTCGTGAGTACATAAATCATTAAAATAAATAATTTTGGCAAAACTGTGCTTACCAACTCAGAGACAGTTTTTCTTGTGTTTTGAAACATTAATATGAGATCAGCAATGAAAATTATTAATAGATTTGATATGTGTTAACAATTAACAAGATAGCTTGACTTTTTTCAAAGGCAATTTCAAATATCAAAATGGCTTCTAAATGTTTTGAAGCCCTTTTGTATTTAACATAACCCTCAGATTGGGGATAATTATCACTAATGAACTGAGGAAAAAGAGGAAACTACAGGTTTTGGAGTTGTTTTCCTTACCACAGTCACATTTAGCTTGCTCACTATTGGTTTTAATGCACTATTTTCTGTAAGTTTGCTTTGAAACAAAACGTATGGTGAAAAACGCTATCCAAATAACTGACATGACTCAAAAAAGGTGTGGAAATTAGATTGTGGACTCATCGGCACTGGTTGCTTGATGATGTGTTAGAGGGATACAATGCACAAGACCGCTTGAAAATTAATAAAAATGAAAAGGGCAGTTTGTCACTAAAGATCAAGGAAATATCAAAGAACATTTTTGTACAACTGTACAGCTCTCTTAAGCTCAAACTTTTACTCTCGCATTCTCTTTATTGTGAAAAGGATAACTCTAAATACATAGTATTCAACATAGTACAAACAGTTATTCCTGTTTCAACGGGTGAAAATAGATATTTTTTTAAAAATGGGACAAAGCTTACCTGATTACTAGCAGCAAATTCAGTCAAGACACCACACGTTCTGCTCAGCAGAAATCTGCAACCAAACTGGAGACCAGTTAACACGCTTAATGCAGATTGCAAAATTCACACTTAACTCGCAGTTCACACTAAAGGTGCCACCATTTTTTATTCTGCCACCCACACAGCTAGCCCTTTTCTTATTCCTCAGGTGCAGTCCCTTTGCTCTCTTTCTCCCGTTTGCTCGGTATCCTAACCCAAATATCAGCAACATATGGTCATATCTGCACTTAATCTGAACTTAATTTCTTAAATCTTGTTATTTGATATGAGCCGTTGAGGTGGGTACTGATCTACTAGGCCTTTAGTGCAAATAACTTTTAGGTCTCTTTTTTGCTGCACTTGCTCTCTCTTCTCATTGGCTCATTGAAAATGCTATTCTGTTGCATGCACCACTCAGCATCTTTTTTTCTCCCCCAATCTCTCTCTAAGTTTCTACATTTCACATCCCTCCTTGTCGGCTTTCATCTAGATTGGTTTCTTGCTCTTTTCTGTCACTATGCAGATTTTATTCAGTTTCTTGTTTTTTTTTATTTGGTTTGACATCCAAAGGTACCAGAGACCACCCAAAAAGAGGTCATAAAGAACAAGGTCCTTGCATGCACACGATTGACCTACATTAGTCTGAGAATGTGATCACATTAGAACAAGATTATAATTTCATTGCACCCAATTATATCCATTGTATCTATTTCAAACAATAATTGGCTATTTTTAAAAACATTAATGACCAAGAGGCATAATTGATATACTTTAATTATGATTTACCTCAATAATTACCAATACTAGATGAAATACCACACAATAGAGTTGTTCCCTGAGCAGTTTCTGGAGAAAGGAATGAGGTTAAATATTTTTAATTGACATTTTAAATATTGCATGTTTTAAAATGCAAGGTGTTAAAATCTAAGCTTCATGATGACTAACAGTGAGTCATAACTTCTCAAACTTGTCACCCACTCTTATGGCATTTTGTGTTCTTGTAAGCTACACAAACACACATAAGCACAAATTACAGGAATGGTGTATGTACAAGTATTTTCTCACAACAAATCACCAAATGTTCCACAGTACGGAGAATACTCATTTCAATTCAGGCACTTCAGTTTTCATAATTCATTCATGAGACTTATTTTCTCAGCAATTTTACCAAGCAGGCTTGCATCTCTAGATCCCACCTACAAACAGGAAACCACAGCAACTGAAAACCTTCTGATCATCGTTCTTGCCACTGCAGAGAGAGAAAGAGAGAGCGAAACAAAACATGCGAGAGACAGAGAGAAAGAGATGAAGCAGTTTAAGCAAAATATTTGCTGTTATTAGGATAAGCTGTATATGAAAGTCATGCTAGGAGACACAGATAATGAAAGCTTGTTTTGACAGTGAAAAATGAGCAGACACAAATAAGACAAAAACTGTCATTTAATATTTAAAAAAAAGTTACAAAACAAGATTAACAAGCAATGTTTTGCAAATTTTACTAACAGCATAGGGAATGCACAAGAAACTGTCTGCATTTATAAAACAACAACAAAAAAGAAAGAAAAGTTTTTCAGACAGTTAAAAGCACCCCCTTATTAAAACATGACATGCCATTGCAAGAAATATATATATATATATAATGAAACATGAATAAAACAATTATCATTATCAAATTAAGCTTATATTTGAATCATGGCAGCATTAGTGTTTGTTTTATTGTGTCCTTCCTAAAAGAGTTTAAAGAAGCTCAACTGTATTATGGAAGAAATTATATTAAAGAGGATGAAAAACTAAAGTTGCAGTTAAGGAAGATTATAGACAGTGCTGATCAGTGTATTCCTCAAGTTTAGTCTGAATCTGTTTATAGTTGCAGTCTGATTTTGGGGCTAAAAAAAACAACAAAATGCAACAACAATCTGACAGTGCATTGATAAAAACAGTCTTTATCAGTTTCTATAAAGACATCTGACTCACAGCAACTGAGTTTGACCTGTCTCACTGAGTTTGACCCCCTACAGACAGCAAATTGATGTTGTGTTAATTGATAGCCACAGAACGTCCAGGAAAGACAATCATTGAATTTTTGTTAGTTTGACATGTTCCCTAAATCAATATTGTGTTAAGATGAAAAAAAAAAAAGAAAAAAAAAAGGAATAAGACAAATTAATAATAATAATAATAAATCATAATAATAATAATAAATTACTATAAAACTTATTATGAAGAGTCCAATCAGTTATTTGTCTGAAGCTGCTCCAGGACTGGCTGTCGACGGCTCAAGTGCCGTCTGTCTAATCAAATCAGACAGTTGTTCCCTGTACCGAGAACCAGCCAAATCCTTTTGGCGTCTCAAATTAAAACGCTTGATAATGTTACTTTAGTGGACCTGCCCCTCTTTGGAACAACAATTGGTGCATCATCTGGAGAAAAAAAAAAAAAAAGAGAGAAGGCATATAATATCAGTATATTATATTTCCATAATTACAATAATTCTGAATGCAGCCTAAGTTTATATAAGGACAGTTCTAGGTTATTTACAATTTTTTGCCCCACCTAAAAAGGAAGATTTAGACAACTTATGTGCTTTCAAAAAAGCCTCATATTTCTGCTTTTACACCCTCCATCCTGCTAGGCATCCACTGTTATTGTTTCATAACAAATTATGTGATGAGTTGAAACTATTTTCTAAAATTATTGTCAGCATGCCATAAAGTGCTGTCTACAGACATCAAGTTGTATTTTAACAGGAACATTCCTTTAAAACAGCAAGACCATTTATGATGAAAAATTATGTCAATTTAATTGACACCGAAAATTTCATTTGAAATCTAATAGCGAATTTCACATTTCCTCAACTGACCAAATTCGGACTGAAACAGGAAAAGCCAATCTAAGAGAATATTGTGATGTCACAATGAGATCACTCACCAGAGGGCACGTAGTTTTCAGCCAGTTTTCGGTCTTGCTCGATGAAGAGGGCTGTAGCCAGGAAGAAAGCTCCACCCCCCACGGCAACGAAGGAGCACAGCAGGAGTGACATTTGAAGAGAGCGAAATTCCCACATATACGAGTCAGACTTTTTTAGTGAGTCGGACACCTGAACACGGGGGAGGGGGAAGAAAAAGAGGACAAGCAAACTTGAGTATCTTTAAATCAATAATAAAAAAAAATACACAATTTTGTGTATGTGTGAGAGAGAGTCATACCACTCCAATGAGGTAGGGGCTAAAAGCATCACCCATCAGGTGCGAGAGCACAATCTGAAAGGCCTCTGCTGTGGAGCGCCGTGTGGGGATCACAACATACTGAGGGAAGACAGAGAAAGAAATTAGGGAATCAAGAAAGACAAATGCAGCCAAAAGGGGGGGGGGGGGGGGGGGCCTTATTCTTTAAAAATGAAAAAACTGGTTTGTGTGTTTTGATATTTTCTAGCAATTTACATCACATAGAAACATCCAAATTAAATAGCCAAAAGTAATATAAAATTTTGGGTTGTCGATTTGAAGGGATAGTTCAACCAACAATGAAAATTCTTTCATCATTTAGTCACCCTCATGCCATCCAAGATGTGTATGACTTTTCTTTCATCTGCTGAACAGAAACAAAGATTTTTAGCTCTGTGGGTCTATACATTGCAAGTGAATGGTGGCCAGAACTTTGAAGGTCCAAAAAGCACATAAATGCAGCATAAAACTAATCCATATATCCATACAATCCAGTGGTTAAATCCATATCTTTAGAAGTGATATGATAGGTGTGGTGAGACACATGTAAATATTTAAGTCCTTTTATTCCTATAAATCTTTTCATTTTCACTTCATTTGTTTTTGGCTATTCACAGTCTTTGCGTCTCCTGTGCAGGAATATGAATTTATAGCAAAAAAGAAAAACTGCTTTTCACCCAAACCTATCATATCACTTCTGAAGATATGGATTTAACCACTCGAGTCATATGGATTACATTTATACTGCATTTATGTGATTTTTGAACCTTCAAAGTTCTGGCCATCATTCACTTGTATTGTATGTACCTACAGAGCTGAGATATTCTTCTAAAAATCTTTGTTTGTGTTCAGCAGAAGAAGGTAAATCACATCTGGGATGGCATGAGAATGAGTAAATGATGAGAACTTTCATTTTTGAGTGAACTATACCTTTAATTTTGTGCAATTCAATCTTGATGTGGCAGTAGGGGGCAGTCAGCTCCAGCTGTACAGGCAACATGCCTGGTCAACCAACAAGAGCAACAGGCAGCACAACTTTCCACAGAGGCGCTTTAACGCTCAAAGACTGCTGGACCATGCACAACAGAATGAAGGGATCTCGAGATGCATTTTTTCAATGTTTTTAACTTCACCCTAACTTCTAAAAACACAGCACTCATGACTATAGACATTGAATACTAGTGAAACGCGCCCCAACCAAAGTGAGACGCTCCAAAAGCGTCCATCTGACGTACAAGTATATAGACCAATAATTGAAAAGAACTCAAAAAGTAGTAGACCAATAATAGGGCTATGTTAAAACAAAAAATATAACAAACAATATTTTGAATTTTAAGCCACATTTTGTATGGTTGATTTGTAATGTATTTTAATTATTTAAATTATAATATTTACTGGGGGCCTCTCTCACTAAATATTCATACATGCAATTAACTGTGATTAATTTAATCAGCGGATTATATAATTAATTTGATAAAACCTTTATTGATTGACAAAATAAATAAAACAAAAATTTGAAATAAATCATACAATAACTGGGTTAAATGGTTGAGCTTAAATTGCAAAGTGTGTTAATTATTACGTTTTTTTGACCATTCAAATTAGTTAATAATTAAAAATAGTTTTTACTAAAATTAATTGAATATCAATTCAACAAATGTTTATATGCTGTGTGACTAAATGTTGAAAAGAGTCGAGGAGCTTAAGACCTCAGAGATGGGACAGGCCAAAATCTCAATTTTAAGGGGGATACAGAAAATTGGGGTGAATTAATCATCAGTAATCATCTCTATTCCCTAATGACTCCAAAGGGCAGAGTCCTTGAAGTGGGCACTCTGAAGAGAGCATGGCATTACTGTATGAATGTACCCTTCACTATCAGTCTTCTGGAAGGGCCCTTTGTGAAAAGATTAATTTCCTTATTTTAGTTTGGGACGACCCTTTGAGTGGCATCCCCTTCCTGCAGTGCCCTTCAAGGGCACAAAAATACAGTTGGCAATTTGCCCTTTTCATGCTAGGATAACTTTATGTTGGATAATAATTTACCTACATATCTTAATAGTTCACATAACATAAAACTTTAGATTTGTGCCTCTAGTGCTTTAAAAAAAGTAATGGGACACCAAAGTATACCATATTCATGGAAGGTGCAATATTTGTAGAAAAATAAGTGTGCTTTGTCTGTATGTGGAAGCGGAATCAATAAGATCAACACTCACTAGCAGGATGTCTGCTACAATCGCCCAATTCATAGACAAGAATGTTTCACCCAAGAAGATAAAGACCTGAGAAGAACACAAACACAATCATCATCAGAGCAAAAAACAACATTTTTGGTCAGCATAAAACTGCCCAACATTCAATCATTGCAACAAGACTGTGGTCAGTATACAAGTGCAAGCACTTCCAGGAAAAAACATCTTATTAAGACTTTCAGATTAGACTTCAAACGAGAGATACAGTCAAGATACAGAATAGGTTAAATATAGGGAGTAACTTACATAAGTGGCCACAGTACTAGCCTGAGCGAACATTATGGACAGATAGAGAAAAGGAGCAGCAAGGAGGAGTCCTGCAGCACAAACCAGAGGATCAGCTCGTGGGGTTCTTATCCTCAGCAACTTGCTGGCCTGTACACCACTCGCTACACCCAGAATACCACTTACAACTGTGATGATACCAAAAATCAGACTGCAAGATAGACGAGATTAGAGGAACAATCTTACTGCATTTTAGGGGTTCTGTTCACGTTTTTGTGACAAATCGTTATTTTAATAGTTTTTCTATGTAAACAGGCACTAGACGGATGTCTTTGACTGTTGCGTCACGTCTCACACATGAGTGCCACGTTTTAAGACGGCATGTCAAGTTTAAAGAAACGCATTTCAAAACCCCTGCATTTTGTTATAGTTGCCACCCTGCCAGAAACGTACTTTCTGAATGGCCCCTTAGATGTTCTTTACAGAAAAACAATTACAATATAATGAGCAAAGATAGAATAACATAAGTTCTAAGAGATAAGAAAACAATACTCTGTATGGTAACATGATACAGTAAAATCAGTACTGCAGTATCAAAACAATCATTTAAAGCAAAGATCTCAAAAGTCTGTGCATATGTCTTGGTGAACAGGTGTGTATCTTTAAAGAGGGTGTTTGTGTGCGTTACCTGTCAGAGGTGTCACATGGGTTCTTTAAGCAGGGCTGTTTTTCTCCGGTGAAGACCCCCGCTCTGAATAAAAATGCAGGGGCCCACAGGGCCAGAGATCCTGTCACAAAGGCCACAGCCGTGAAGCCAAATGTGGAAAGAACAAAACTTGGACTGAAAAAGGAATAAAGCGGTAGATCGAGAGAGAAAGAACATTTAGTTCAGGCAGAAAAAGGAAACAACATTCAGTCACTGCAATTTACCACAAGATAAATTTCTCATAAAAGAAACCAATGTCCTACTTACAATCTACACAGAATTATGGTACATTAACAGAACCCACATAAATCTGCACACAGTGCAGTTTTCAATTGTTTTTATTTGTCAGATTCAGAATATATTCAAGCATAATATTTTTATAATTACAAGTAATTACTTGGTTAACCTTGCTCAGGTGCAAGATATTGTCTTATATACACATCCAATTTGTTGCTCTAGTCCCAACTAGTGTTGGAAATTAGTGAATCAGTTGCTTTCATTTACTTCATTAGCATAAACACCATCCCTCTCTATAAGATCAAAATGATGGGTCAAATTTCCTATAAACAAACAAAAACAAAGGGGCATTCAAAACAAGTGAGGGACATAATTGTGTAGAAGCACAAATCTGGGGAAGGATACAAGGCAATTTCAAAGGAGCTCAGTGTAGTCCTTCATACAGAAGTGGAAGAAATATGGAACTACAGCCACTCTGCCTAGGGCAGGCAACCCCCCTAAACTTAGTTTGCCAACAAGAACGGCACTTGTCAGGGAGGCAACAGCAAAGCCAACAATCACTCTGACTGATCTACAAAAGTCACTGGCTGCGACTGGAAATAAAGTCCATGGCTCAACCATCTCAAAACTATTGCACAAAAAGGGGCTTTATGTGCAAGCACATGCTTGCACATAAAAGATGTGGCAGAAGGTCTTGTGGTCTGATGAGACTAAAGTGGAACTTTTTGGCTTAAACACTAAAATGGTATGTGTGGTGCACAGCCAACACTGCACATCAGCCACCTAACACCATTCCCACAGTGAAACACGCTGGTGGTAGCATCATGTCATGGAGGTGCTTTTCAGCAGCAGGGACTGGGAATGCTGCAAAATACACTTTGGAGATTTCGGATGAAAACCATACTCCTCTGCCAGAAAATGTAAAATTCAGGAGGAAGTTTGTGTTTTCAGCAGGACAATGAACCAAAGCACAAAGCAACACTGGAATGGCTTAACATCTGTTCAAAGACCAAGAAATTGCTGTCCATCCTCAACTAACTTAGTACAGCTTGAGCAATTTTGCAAGGAGGAATGGGCTAATATTGCTCCATTGCGTTAGTTGTGCATAGTTATAATAAGAGACCCAACCAAAAAGACTAGTGGCTGTAATAGCTGCAAAAGGTGGTACTGTGGAAAAAGTTTTTACTTCAAAATATTCTCAATTTGGAATCTGACAAAAATTGAGATCTGCATTGAGGGTGCCGTTTTCCAAGGCATTGTATATTTAACTTATATTTTAAAATTCCCTGCATGAAGGTAAAGGGTGTGACTTATAAACAAAGCTTTAAAAGGAAACATGAGCTTGCAGTGACTCACTTCTTGCAAAGCGCTTTCATGTCCTCCAGCCAGCTGGTTCTGTGCACCGTGTGCTCTGGGTGAGCTTCGATTGCACCACGCTCCGGCTCCTGAACCACAAACACCAAGAGGACCACTGCCAGAAGCCCCAGACCAGGGGTCACCTGAGAAAGTGAAGCATAAATCAAAAGTCAGAGTGAGACAGTGATACAGAGAACTGTTATCATATTTAAGCAGAGGTTGTGGTGAAAGCAAGCATATGTTATGAAACAGAATCAGAGAGAGATCAAGTGGTACAGACGTACCCGCAGAGCCCAGTGCCAGTCCCCAGCCACATCATCCACCTTTGAGCCCACTATATAACCCAGACCACTAAAGACGGAAACCAGCAGATTTCAATGAGAATACATTGTGTTAAAGTATGTGAGAATGTCAAATATAAATATATATAAAATCTGATTAACCTGAATTGCCAATATTATAAAACTAATGGTCCCACCTGCCCACTGGAATGGCGAAGTAAAACACAGACAGCATGTTGGTCCTCTTCTCCTTGACGAACAGATCAGCAATTATGGTGGGAGCAATTGTGGAATAACTGGCCTCCCCAACACCCACCAGCCCCCGCGTCACCAACAATGCCCAAAAATACTGAGAGAAGATGACAGAATTGATTCTATTAGTTTACTCTCTAAATCACACTTTATACACACACTCCAAAGAGGACACAATACTAAGTCAGAGATTGAAAGCTGTTGCTTATAAAAATAAACTAGAAGTCTTAAAGTGAAAATGGTACAAACAGCTAACTGTAAGCAGCCTATTGTTTAAGCTAGCATAGTAGTAAAAAATTACCTTTAATACAAATTCAGAAATTTAAATGAAGAGGGTGGTATTGGACTTACATCTCTGCCAACGAAGGAGCTGGCCAGTGTCACTATACACCAGAAGAAAATACCCACGCACATGATAACCTTCCTGTTATACCTGTCACCCAGGTAACCGAACACTGGAGCTAGAAACATGTAACTGCAGATGAAGACTGAATGGAAAGAAAAAGAGTAAGAGAGAGTGAATTCTCAATTCTCTTGATTGAAAGAGCATGTGAAAGTAATGGTGTAAAACTTCAAAATGTCTAAATATACACTCACTGAGCACTTTATTAGAAACACTATGGTCCTAATGAAGTGCCTGACATGGTCTTCTGCTGTTGTAGCCCATTCACCTCAAGATGCATTCTGAGATGCTATTCTGCTCACTACAATTTTACAGAGTGGTCACAGAGTTACCGTAGCTGTAGCTTTCTGTAAGCTCGAACCAGTCTGGCCATTCTCCATTGACCTCTCATCAACAAGGCGTTTCCGTCCGAAGAACTACTGCTCACAGGATGTTTTTGGCACCATTCTGCGTAAACTCTAGATACTGTTGTGCATGAAAATCCCAGGAGATCAGCAGTTACAGAAATACTCAAACCAGCCCATCGGATATGACCAGCAATCATGCTAAGGTTGAAATCACCGAGATCCCCCATTCTGATGGTTGATGTGAACATTAACTGAAGCTCCTGACGCTTAGCTGTGTGATTTTATACGTTGCCCTGCTGCCACAGGATTGGCTGATTAGATACCACATGAATAAGTAGGTGTACAGGTGTTCCTAATAAAGTGCCCAGTGACTGTATATCACATGGGTATGAAAAAGATATTGAAGAAATCATCCACTCACCTGTCTGAAGAAGTCCTGATTTGCCATCACTAATGTTGAAGAAATGCTCGATGTCTGGGAGTACACCTGTGAGAGAGGATATGTTTATTATTACAATGAAGTCAAGCAACGACTACTCATAAGTCAAGCACTCATAAGGAAAAAGGATGGGTTCTCCCTTTCCGTGATAGCTCTCGACTTATTGAATCATAATAAATGTGTCACTGTGCATTTCTTATTTTGAAGAAAATTGGCAATACGCAGCTTTATTAATAAGAGACAGTTTGTTTTTTGTGAGTTAAAGATGGATTGAAGTGAACAGAATGGTGATAGAATGGGTAGTCTTCACCCCATTATACACTGCAACAAAATACATTTTTGATTTGGCTTGTTTTCCAATATAAATATAAAAAAATACTTAAAACAAAGATGCATTCACATGAGAAGCAACGTAAGATATTCAGACTTGCTTTTAGAGAATAGATCTTGAATATAAGCTTATTTTGTCTTTACTGCACTATAAACAGGTGAAAAAATACACTTATATTTAAGATACATTCTCTTAAAGCAAGTCTAAGTGTGTGTTCACACTTGTAGTTAGGTTCTCTTGGTCCGGACCAAAAAAGAAAATTATACATTTAGTCCTAGTTCGCTTAGCATTTACACTGGCATTTTTAACACTGAACCTAATGATACAAAACCAAAGGCATCAGGAAAAAGTCACAACCTGCTTGGACAGATTTTATGACGTATATTTTTTTGCCGATCATCCAAAACAATGCT
The DNA here is from genome assembly GCA_032164185.1 of Moxostoma hubbsi. Lineage (NCBI taxonomy): Eukaryota > Metazoa > Chordata > Actinopteri > Cypriniformes > Catostomidae > Moxostoma > Moxostoma hubbsi. Next base: position 35,529,924 of record JAVLUX010000007.1, on the reverse strand, counting down.
GGCTGCTGGGCGAAATGCGCTCGTTATATTTATATATGGTGGTATTTTTACCAGCTGAGAACAAATGGAGAGCTAATAAATGTGTAAAGGATCAAAACAGCGCCAGGAATTCCTCCGTTGCACACACAAAAGAAGATATGCTGCAAGGACGGCTGATGGCGGTTACGGCACCTGTAACGAATAATAATGGGCAACATAGCTCCTATGATGAGAAGAATCAGGTATGCTTGAGGTCAGTATTAAGCAAATTAGGTCCGTTTAGGCGTCTTTGGTCCAAGTTGCATTCATATATCAGTCGAACTGCACCAGAGTTCATTTGGAAGCGGACCGAGACCCACTTTTCAGGCGGTCTCGGCCCGCTTGTTTGGTGCGCACCGAGGTTCGGGTGACAGTGTTCACACTTGTTCAAATGAACCGCACTAACAGAGCAATCGCAGCAGAGTTCGTTTTAATTGAACCAAACCTGCCAAGTGTGAACACACCCTAAAAATGTTATATGTCGCTTAAGAAAAATTTAAGAAAGATAAATCTTGATTTAAGGATTGCTGTGAATTTCTTTACTGAATAAAACTTAATTAAAAATAATTTTTTCAGTTTAATTCAGTGAGTCATTTAGAGGTATTTTTAAAAGATTATTTTCTTTTTGTCCTTTTTATTGTTAGTAAGCACGTTTAATACAACCTTTTAAATCGAATAATCGGTTAAGAGCTAATGATTAATCATTGCAATAATCGTTCTAATAATCAATTATCAAAATAATCGTTAGTTGCAGCCCTAATTCAGTTTTTCTAATAATTTGCCATGTGACAACTCTGTAAACAAGAACAACAAAAATTAACAAGTCAGATTACTATAATCTGATATCATGTATAGAGCATTCTTATTAGGACATAAATGGGCGTTACAGATGTGTCTTTTCTATTATAAAATATCACTGTGCCTCTTGCAATTCACAGCAGTGATCCAGAGGGAAAGGAACCCTGAATTGTCTACCTGCACTGATAATGCATTAGTTACCTGCCACAGTGAATCTGTCCATGTAGTTTAGTAGGTTGATGTAGCAGAGGACAATAACTGTCAATATAGCCCTTCTATTTGACACTCCACTAGCAGACTCCTCCTCCTTAGAATGAGATTGCCCCACCCCGTTGTCAACAGGCCCCTCCCCCTCATTATCATCCGAGAAGAAGGGTGTGGTGTCTGCAGAAGCATCTGTTTGTGACATCACTGCTGTAGCAGAAGGAAGATGATGCTAGTGTACAAATCTATTAACCAATGATAGCAAAAGTTTTCAGTAATGGGTTATTGATATAGATTGCAAATATTCAGATGCATATAATACACTCAACACTTATACTTGGATTATTTAAAATAATCATAGGTTTGATTATTTGCATTAGGCTTTATTGTTTCGAAATTTGATTTGCGAGCACTTTGTTTGTACTTGTACAGGAAGCATTTCTTTGCTATCAGACAGCATTTCAATTTGCATTCTTGCCATCTGATGAACACAGCGACCTCATATGCAATACAGAAGTACTTTTCAATCTAAATAAAAAGCTAAATGCCTTAAATGTGAAACTTTTCTGCCACAAAGAATCAAAACCAAAGGTAGACAGACGCAGTTATTGGACGATACGGTGTTCAATGCTTAAGGCCAAAAAAAAAAAAAAGCAAAATTCACAACTGTCAGAGTCTCTTCATTGTTTAAATACAAGCAGCTAGTGTAGCATGGAAAAAAAACTACTGATCATAATCAAAAATGAGGATTTATCTCTTTGTGCGGGAGTCTAACTGTTATAAATAATGGCAAGAATGCTGACAAAGTGTGCTTTTGTCTGATACATTGAAAGCAGTTTTCTAAAACAGACTCCAATGGGACAGAATGGATAAGTATATTTATAATCCAATTCATCAGGGGTGTTTTCTCATAGATGCACAAAACAGACACAATACTGACAGGGAAGTAGTTATGTTGCCAGGCTCGTGATGCAAATTTCTCTTTCCCAAAGTCATGTGAATGCTTTGAAGAGGAAGACACTGAAAGAAAAACACTGCCATTGGGAGAAATTATGTGACATGCTTGGAAAGCTGTGTATGTGTGTGCTATTATTTAAAAAACAACATGTGGAAAAAATTGTAGGTTTAATAGCAGATAATATCTATTCACGTTAACAAAGGAATAAATAAATTAGTGCCTGAACACAGTACCTAAGCCAAACTTTAGGAAGCTTTTTTTTTTTTTTTTTTTACTTATAAGGGAGTAACATTACAGAAGAACCCTTATCCATTCTCAGTAATCTGCATCTTTGACTCAGATAAGCATGTCAGCTGAATCCATACAAAAACTGAACCGGTTTCAGCTGACATTTGATGACTGGTGTTGACCAATACTAGTCTGTGTACAGACATGAAACTAGGGTTCACAAAAACAACTTTCAGTAAGCAAAAACACGCAAAAAAAGTGTGTCAATCTGGCTCAAATCTTCAACATGTTGCTATTATGGGAAGACATTGGGATATTTCTTTAAAACACAACATTTGGAGAGTAAAACACAACCATGGCAAAAAAGAACATTTAGAAACAACCTTTCAGTTAACATTGTTTACAAAGATATGCAAGGGCATCACACGTATATAAAAAAAAAAAAAAAATAGTATGAACTGTCTCCATTCTGATGTATCCAAGAGTTTGTACGGAAACTTCTAAGATACAGTCTAAACGCTCTTCGTATCTTTGTGCTGTTGTTTACCTGGAAAATACAACGCGTTGACAGGCACGTCCTCAAAAGCTCTTTCTCTGGCGGTGTCTGGGTCTCCCTGAGACGCTTCAGGATGTTATTTTTACCTCCAGTGTGAACATTTTTCAAAGAACAGTGGCGGACCTCAAACCGTACCGTGTAGCTAACCGACTTTACTGTTTTGCAGCCACTCTGCAGTCTCAGCACGACGCCATATTGGTATGACGCAGTACTTCCGCTCCCCAGACATGTGACACTATTTCGAAATAATATAATTTAAAACCATACGTGAAAGAATACATTTCCATTTACACATTTATTTTCATCGTTTCCGTTTCCTCATATGTGTTGCTGAATATGCATTTATTTATTGTAATAATCTATTTGTAAATTTGTGCCTGTGTGAATGGATTCTACTAGTTTTTTTTCTTCTGTAAATAATTTATTTCTTAAGTATTAACCGCATTATACAAATAAATACTTCGACAAACAATGAAAAAGGATGCTAACAAAATCAATAGTGAGTCTGAACCTTTCACTAGTCTCTGCAGTTTGTACTGATGAATCATTCGTGCTTAGTCAACACAATCTGATTGTAGGGCAGTACTTAATTGTTTGAGTTGATCAATGATCTGAGATAATGTGTTCACATGGGTTTGCAAAGACCAAAAAAAAAAAAAAAAAAAAAAAAAAAAAATATCTTACAAATTTGACATTTTATTATATTTTATTTCAATCAAGTTAATATTAAAAACATGAACATTTATTCAATTCTTAAATAGATCTGGCATATGTACACATAAAATGTCTTATATTGTTTATTTTGTCTAACAGAAGTCATTGACATGAAGCCTAAAATGTTTTTGTTTTTTTTGTGTGTGGTGTTTATCAGCTGTTAAGAAGGTCTACAAACAAAAAAAGTACTTCCTGCAAAAATACTAACATACCACAGTATCCTCCTTTCACACATATATTATTACATTAAAAAAAAACGCAGTTGAAAAAGTGCAAAACCCCAAACATCAACAGTTCCTGCATTTAGGCCCACACTTCAATGACATCACCATCCTCCATGTCCAGATCAGCTGGAGTCTGATTATGTGTCACCTTTGACCCATCAAAGAGGAATTTAACCTTCCTCCTAACACTGGCAGCCAGACCAGAGACGTATTGGGACAGGATGGACCCTAGAGGAGCATTCTTCAAAAAAATAAAAACAAGATTAACAATGGCATTGAGACACTGTAAACACTCTTTAAAGGGATAGTTCAGATTAGGCATAGAGGATTGGCATTTTCTCACTCAAGTTGCTCCAAACCAATATTACTTATGTTAGGAAGAATAATTAGAGTCTCAGTCATCATTCACTTCTATTGCATCTTTTTTCTATACAATGAAAGTAAATGGTGACTAAGGCTGTAAAGGCCTATTCACACCAAGACCAAATTTTCAATAGGAACAATGGTGCTATTCACACCCGGTCTGACAAATCATCTGCCTTTAATCCAAAGGTATTTTTATGCAATCCGATTATTTTCTTCTTCTTCGGACTGTGATGAAAACTGACTGATTAATGATATAGGCATTTTTCCAGAGTCACTGCTGCTGCACAATCCAGCAAGTTGGTGGTGCAACTGGCAAACAGGTGCTGTGCTCTTACTAAAAGCTCTGAATTCAATGCAAATATGCATTAATTAAATAACATAGAAGCCGTAAACAAATTTTATTTTTTAGAATTTGTTTTGCAATGTGCCGATACCTCACATTATATATATATCTTAATGCACATAATTTAATATGTTAATCAATGTGACTTTTATATTATCTAGGCATCAATAATATCAGCGAGTAGTGAATAGCTTGTGAATACTATGAGTGTTGACAAAGTAATTGCCAAACCTCACTGACATTTTTATTGCAAGGATACAATAACACAAAGCTTTCTTGTAATGGTGCTCTTTTTCTCTGAATCTAATATTAATATGCAATCATTAAATAAAGATCATGAGGCTGTGTTTTTTTATATATACTTTGTTATGCATGCCTTTTTTACCTAATGTACATTATTTCATGTGTATTTATATCACTGAACCTTGTGTTTTATAATCCAAGCATAAAAAAAGAGAAGCTGGGTATTATCTATTTTTTGTTTGGAATATACTCGTGGCAAAATACATGCATAAATATAAATACAAAACACATTGGACGTACAGTCCATCCAGAAAGTATTCACAGCGTTTCACTTTTTCCACATTGTGTTATGTTACAGCCTTATTCCAAAATTGATTAAATTCATTATTTTCTTCAAAATTCTACAAACAATACCCCATAATGACAACGTGAAGTTTGTTTGAAATCTTTGCAAATTTATAAAAAATAAATAAATAAATAAATAAAAATAAAAAAAATAAAAAATAAAAATCAAATGTACATAAGTATTCACAGCTTTTGCCATGACACCCAAAATTGAGCTCAGGTGCATCCTGTTTCCACTGATCATCCTTGAGATGTTTCTACAACTTGATTAGAGTCCACCAGCGGTAAAGTCAGTTGATTGGACATGATTTGGAAAGGCACACACCTGTCTATATAAGGTCCCACAGTTAACAGTGCATGTCAGAGCACAAACTAAGCCATGAAGTCCAAGGAATTGTCTGTGGACCTCCGAGACAGGATTGTATTGAGGCACAGATCTGGGGAACTGTACAGAAAAATGTCTGCAGCATTGAAGGTCCCAATGAGCACAGTGCCCTCCATCCGTAAATGGAAGAAGTTTAGAACCACCAGGACTCTTCCTAGAGCTGGCCGCACGGCCAAACTGAGCGATCGGGGGCAAAGGGCCTTAGTCAGGGAGGTGACCAAGAACCTGATGGTCACTCTGACAGAGCTTCAGCGTTTCTCACTGGAGAGAGGAGAACCATCCAGAAGAACAACCATCTCTGCAGCACTCCACCAATCAGGCCTGTATGGTAGAGTGGCCAGACGGAAGCCACTCCTCAGTGAAAGGCACATGACAGCCTGCCTGGAGTTTGCCAAAAGGCACCTGAAGGACACTTGGACCATGAGAAACAAAATTCTCTGGGCTGATGAAACAAAGATTGAACTATTTGTCATATCTGGAGGAAAGCAGGCACCGCTCATCACCTGGCCAATACCATCCCTACAGTGAAGCATGGTGGTGGCAGCATCATGCTGTGGTGATGTTTTTCAGCGACAGGAACTGGGAGAATAGTCAGGATCGAGGGAAATATGAATGCAGCAATGTACAGAGACATCCTTCATGAAATCCTGCTCCAGAGCACTCTGGACCTCAGTTTCATTTTCCAACAGGAAAATGAAAGCACACAGCCAAGATAACAAAGGAGTAGCTACGGGACAACTCTGTGAATGTCCTTGAGTGACCCAGACTTGAACCCGATTGAACATCTCTGGAGAGATCTGAAAATGGCTGTGCACTGATGCTCCCCATCCAACCTGATGGAGCTTGAGAGGTCCTGCAAAGAAGAATGGAAGAAAACGCCCAAAAATAGGTGTGCCAAGGTTGTAGCATCATACACAAAAAGACGTGAGGCTGCAATTGGTGCCAAAGGTCCTTCAACAAAGTATTGAGCAAAGGCTGTGAATACTTATGTACATGTGATTGTAGAATTTTTAGGAAAATAATGAATTTAATCCATTTTGGAATAAGGCTGTAACATCACAAAATGTGGAAAAAGTGCAGCGCTGTGAATACTTTCCGGATGCACTGTATGCAACAGTGGTTTTTACTCATCTCACCCAAAAAACAGATTTGTATTCCTCAAATTGTATCAAAACATGGAAGGAACATAATGAAACAGTTATGCCGAATTAGGTAAATAAATGCTTTGTGTCAAATATATTAACCTCATGCACTGACAGCTGAACGCTTAAAGATTGATTGATTGATTGCTTTATTATCCCCTTAGGGAAATTTTGTTGCTTGTGTTTCAACATGCATACATATAAGACCAACAATATACATGTAACAAATATACAAATTTATATATAAAAATTATAATCTTCACTGAGACCCGCAAAGTGAACACCAACACTACTTAGAATTTAATAATTTTACTGCATGTGGCAAGAAGGAATTTTTCCCCCTGTTTATAAAAATTGCTGGCATCCTGAACCTTCGACTCGAGGGTAATATCTCAAATTTATCAAACAGAGGATGTCTATTGTCTGATATAATTTTCCTTGCTTTACTAAGGCATCTAGTTTGATAAATTTGTTCAAGACCTCTTAAAGGGATACTAATTAGTTTACTCGCAGTACTCAAAACCTTTCTAAGCGTACTCTTTTGTTTCACTGTGACATTTCCAAACCAGCAGGTGATACAAAATGTAAAAACACTCTCAATAAAAGAATTATAAAACATTCTAAGGATTGAAATGCTTACATTAAATGACAGCATCTTCCTAAGGAAGTACAGTCTTTGCTGTCCTTTTTTGTTCACAGCTTCCGTCCATTTATCCCACCTCAGTTTGTGATCAAAGACAACCCCAAGATATTTATACTCATTAACACTCTCTATTGGTTCCCCTTTAATAGTGGTCACACTCCCTGACGACTCCTTCCTAAAATCAATACTCATCTCCTTTGTTTTTGAAATATTTAACTTAAGGTTTGACATGTCACACCAAGAAATAAATTCATTTAAAACAGGTCCATGACTGTCCTCATCCCCCTGAAGGAGACTAACTAATGCAGTATCATCTGCAAATTTGATTAAATATCTCCTTGGGTGAGCACTTATACAGGTATTTGTGTACAATATAAATAGTAGGGGTGAGAGGACACAACCTTGTGGGGATCCAACATTAGTAATTTGTTTCTCCGATAGTGATCCTCCCACTCTCACTCGCTGTACTCTATTCCTTAAAAAATCCCGCAACCACAGAATCAGTCCTCCGTCCAGGTTAAACTCTATGGCTAGTCTTTCGACCAACACAGTAGGTAATATAGTATTAAACGCCGATGAAAAGTCAGCAAATAGGATTTTCACATGATTTTTAGGACCTTCAAGATGTGAGTAAACAATATGCAACAATGTTAAAATTGCATCGTCCACTCCCTTATTTGACTGATATGCGAATTGCAACGGTTCCAATATATGTTGTGTTTTTAACACCACATACCTTTTAACAAGCCTTTCAAAGCTTTTAAACACCAAAGAGGTCAGTGCAATTGGCCGATAGTCACTAAGCTCTACTGGTTTATTGTTTTTAGGAAAAGGTATAATAATTGAAGTTTTCCATATAGTTGGTACTATGCGTTGATCTAAAGATCTTCAGAATAGCAAAGTAAAAACTGTGGATAATTGCTCGGCACAGTTTTTTAACACTCGTCCACAGATGCTGTCAGGCCCAGGGCTCTTATGTGTATTGCAACTCTGAAACATTTTCTTTACATCAGACTCTTTGATGTCAAAGTCATTAGTTGATGCCAAGAAAGTTTCTTCATCACTATTAATAACCTCACTATCCCCCTCGAAACGTGAAAAAAACTGATTTAACCCATTCGCTTGTTCCAGATCACTGCTTTTACCCTCTGTAATTGTCATATTTGTATTATACTTTCCTTGACCTTTATATGGTGCACTAATCATCGTTCTGATACCTTCCCATGCCTGTTTAGAATTTCCCTGTGACATTTTAGCTTCAATTTTTTGTTTATATAGGGCCTTATCAACCTTAATTTGTCTTTTAATTTCCCTTTGAATGTCCCTTTGATCTAAAACATCATTATTATAATATGCTACCTTCTTCTTATTTAGTAGTTGTTTAAGTTTCTTTGATACCCAAGGCTTATTATTTGGAAACACTTTATACGTTTTCGTGGGTAGAACTGACTCCACACAAAAATGTATATAATCAGAGACCACATTTGTGTGAGTATCTAGATCAGGGGATTCAAATGTTTCCCACAAGGTACACTCAAAACATCCTTGAAGGCACATAATACTCTCTTCATTCCAAATCTTTACAGTCTTAACCTGAGGTTTTTCTCTTTCAAGAAGTCTTTGATATTTGGGTCGGAGATTAACAACTCTATGGTCAGATCTACCCAACAGAGGTAGCGTCGAGGCAGAAAAGGCATCTTTAACGTTCCCATAACACTTGTCCAATATCTTGTTTTTCCTGGTGCAACATTTCACATACTGATAGTAAGTCCTCAAACAGTTTTTCAATGAGCAGTTGTTAAAGTCTCCTAAGATAAACTTTGGAGCATCAGGAGACAGCGTATCAAGTCTTTGTGAAAGTTGATATAACACGTCAGAGACTTTAGCTGAATTTGCAAGCGGATGTATATAAACCACAGTAAAAAACAGCTGTGGGAACTCACGAGGGAGATAGAATGGTCTAAGAGATACACTCAATAGTTCGATATCAGGAGTACAGAGAGATTCTCTGACTACCACTTGCCTGCACCAGTTGTCCCTAATAAGAAAACAAACTCCACCACCGCGTGACTTAGCTGTGATGTCCGAGTCTCGATCCGTTCGATACATCGTGAAGCCAGTTGGTTCAATCTCACTTGACGGAGTGCTCTCGTTCAGCCATGTTTCTGTGATTGCCAGCACACATGCGTTCCTGTATTCATGCAGGTAGCGTAGATTTGCTGCTAATTCGTCCATTTTACCGCTAAAGGACTGGGCATTTATTAATAAGGTCGTAGGCAAGGGTAATTTATTCCCCAATCTTTTTAGTCTCTGGCGAATCCCACCTGTACCCTCGTCTCCGTTTCCTTTTGATTTGAGTAGTCTTGTCTTGTGGAGTTTGCAGATGACTTGGTATACGATGGTAAGATGTGGCCTCCGCGTCTTTACTGCACTGGAGTAAGAATTCCCGGCTATAACGAACAACACCGCCTGCGGCGTTTTCGGCATTTGATGCATTGATTAAATTAATGCTTAAAATCCAGATGACCAGTCCTACAATCCATCCATGAAACTCCATTGTTACGAATTATACACCACGTCAACACTCGGTTTGAAAAGAAAATATAGAATCCTGCTCAACAAACAGACAAACAACTCGCACGTGAAAACACACAGCAGGTCGCCACAGAGCAGCGCCCGATCTAAAGATCCATTAACCAACATGAATGTTCGTAGAACAGTGCCACCTACTGTACAGGGGTGAAATAGTTTTGTTATATTCGTTTTGGTCTCTGTGAATAGACCTTTCATGGACAGTTTTGCCTTGCAAATTTGTCATGAATTTGGTCTGAATAGACCTTCAAATCCTTAACTTTCTGCAAAAAATCTCCTTTCATTGAAGCAATTAAGTCATATGGATTTGAAACAACACGAGTATGAGTAAATTATTAAAAATGTACATTTTGGGGAGAACTACCCAACAAACTAGAATTTTGCTAAATGGAAAAAAAAAGAAGAAAAAAGCATGATCCAAAAAGACACACCTTCTCCAAAGAGTACTCCTGCACAGATCCTTTCTCTTTGCCTTGCAGTCGCACAGTGATGACATCCCTTCTGTTGTCATCTTTTGGTTTATTCTCTGTTACTACTACACAATCTGGGTAGGGCATCAAAAACAAAATGAGGTGAGATTACGCCAACTATTTTATTAGTGTCATTCTTTAAGAAAGTATTTAAATTTGTTTTACAAAAGACACAAATCTGCTGTATCAAGAAGGTTCCATGATCAGTACAAAGGAAAAAAAATACTGTGATACATGCATATACATTTAGCTCAAAACATTAAATCATAGAGTTTGGTTTCTATTACCTATGATGTCAGCAATGCCAAGACCCAGCTCATTGACTGATGAATAAAAAGGGAGATCAACATCTTTCTTTAATAACAGAATTTGGCTGGGAGGGACATTCAATTTGATGGCCAACTGTTCCACAGCTTTACTCAAAGGAGCTGTCTGCAATTGAAAGTTAGGAACAGTCATTGGTCAGCTTAAAAAAAGAAATTTGAATCATGATATTTCTTTCTACAGTCTAGGTCAGGGGTTTGATGGAACTACATTATGTGATTGTGATAGAAATGTCAATGAAATAAATTGATTACAAATTTCTAATTTTAAAGACTTAAATATTTAAAATTACCTTAAACCCTTAAAATAGAATACTAACACAATCTTTTAAATTGTTTTAAATTATTTGCAAATAAAAACAAAATATTTATAGAAATATTAACATTACTTAAATCTCAGAGGGTAATTCAAGTAAATAATTTAGGTCATAAAAGTTGGGTAACCCCTGGTCTAGGTTGCAAAGTGTGACATGTAAACAGACGTGTGTCTTTTCCACTTACAGACAGTATTGGGATTTTGTACAACTCTGTTCGGCACCGGAATTTTAACGAAATTTCTCGCGCCAAGTCTCTGCTCTCAGTATTTAGGGGACGTCTTTTCTGTTTGCTGCCAGAGGGAATTATGATGATGTCATCATCGTCATCATAGTCATTTACAGGAGATGGAGAGTTTCTGTATTCAATAACAGGTTCTTCTTGACGCTCAGGTGACAGACACACAAGAGAGCCAATAGCATCCAATTTCCTATTGATTTCTCTGTGACAGAGATGGAGAGAGAAAAAGAGAGAATGTCAAACAATTATATTTATCACTAGACCTAGTATCTGCTCATTTTTTTATTTCTAATATTGTTATTAATTTTTATCTCCTCCATGAAAGCATTCAATCACAAAAAAGAGGAAGGGATAAGATGTCATATAATGATGATACTCACCTAATCTTTTGGTTTGCCCGTCTGCTCTGTTTGACAGGTGGACTACATGGTGGAGGGGGTGGAGAGGGTGAACGAAGAATTTCCCTGGAAGTGAGAAAGACAGAGTAGGGCAATGTGGTTGATGGAAAGTACAAAAGCAACATAACCAACAGAGAACATTCTATACCTCCTTTAGATATCCATCTTTTTTAGCACATGTTGATTAGTGGTCAACTGATATGGTATAACTGATATTTCAATGCTCAGTCAATATCAAAAATGTATTAGTTATTTGGCCTGGCCAATATATCGGTCTATCACCAATTATGATGTCAATATGAAATCAAGGAGTGAAATCAAATTAGACTTTTCAAATAGTCTGCGCAAAAACAAATAACAATCTATCTTTGGGATTAAGCATATTATCTGCATAACTACTTCTATACCAAAGTCAGTCTGTTTACTCACTGTTGTTCACAGTGTTCTGACTCCTCTTCGGAGCCACTCAGATCAATGCAGATTGGCTGTTTCACTGTCCGGGGTGGGGAAGGACACCAGAGTGGACAACCCTTTTCCTCATCTGGTATAGAAATTGAAACAGTGGGGATGGCACTGGATAAAACTTGCATGCAAAGTGATGAAAAACCTCCATTCACATGAATCAATTATATATACATTTTAGTTCGAAGAAATTTTATGTACTCAAATATATCGTCTATAAGCATTAATACCTGTGAGACTGGTTTGTTTGAAGGTTACTGGCTTCAGATTTAAAGAGCGGTTCACCTAAAACAAAAATGACAATATATGAATCAATGTTTAGCAGTGTATGCACTTTGCAAGACATTGATCATGGCAGTGCATCTAAATTACAGGTATGTTTTCAAAGGCCATTAAGCAGTAAACAACTAAAATACCCACCAAGTGCAACAAATCCTGAACATGGTTCAACATAACAGGGCATGCCAGCGAAAGTGACGGCAGGTTAAAGGGTCATGAAATCCCAAAACACATTTTCAGATGTTAACAGAGATGTTCATGTTGCACATCATTGATAAGAAGGGAAAAGCTTATTTTTTTACCATTTCATTTTTCAGGTTTAAAAACAAAATTTGAAGTAACATCACAAAAAATGAAGTATATGGGTAAACAAGAGTTCTGATAGGCAGGACAGTACACATGTATGTCAGTAGGTCATGAGGGTGTCTCTGCATTATTCATGAGAAGGAACACTTCAATACAGTCACAGCGATGCATCATGTATGAGCTTTCACGGAAGCAGTGAATTAAAAATAACACACACACACACACACACACACACACACACACACACACATATATATGACAGAGGTTCCTGACTGGCACAAGTTCAACAACAGCACTCGCTGAAGAGACATGATATTGGAATTTTACACTAAACAATGTGGTGAGCTCGAAATCATTCATCAAAACAGACCGGAGTCCATAACCGGACAGGCAAGAGCATTTCTTGGTTGCAGACATAAAGCAGCTGTTTATGAGTGGAGGTTGTTGTTTTGGATTTTGATACCGTCGCATCTTCTCTGTGTGTTATGGACAGAATGTCAGGATGGCTTATGAAAAAACAGAAGACATTGATGAAAACCGAAATTCAAAGCATGTCACCTTTTCATCTTTTCATTGTGCGAAAGTTTCCGGGATTTACGCCTACATGGTTTTACGTTGTCACGATAATGGAGTTGAAATACTGGATAACTTTACATAGACAAGGTTAGTAAGCAATGTTGTCACATATGAGTAAGGACACACATATTAGAAGTATGTGAAAAAACAAGTGTATTTAATGTTTTGTGTATTGAACCGGTTTACATTCATTGTATGTGTCTTACTGGATGTTTTTTTTCTTTTAGAAAAAGGATAAGTCTAAATTATTTTCTGTGGCAATCAACATTTTGCCACAAATACTGTCAAATAGAGTTTAACTTGAATTAAACCTGAAACCATCTATGTAAGAATAAATATCTATGATTTATTATAAATGATTGACTCAAAGCAGTGCTGGTTTTGATGGTAGTTTCTGCTGAGTGCCATTCTCACTTCAAAAATTATCAACAAAATACCTTTTTGCAGATTTGAAAACTGCTCTATCATCTTCACGATTTTTGAAAAATCTTTAAAGCATTTTCTAAAAACAATATATAAAAAAAATACAACTTTCAAATTGTCATGTGGTGTAACCATTAAGTAAAAAAGTTTCATATTACTTTCTTTGCATCTTGAATACATGAGTAAAAACAACTTATTCATTTCCAAAAGGTTATCAACTAAAAAAAAAATTTGTCAAAAATTACTTTTTTAGTCAAAAATATAAAGAACAAAATTCTCAGGGTTACACCACATTAACAAATTGTGCCTTTTTGTAAACATGTTCAAAATAAATATCAGATTTTTTTTTAAACATCTTCCTTTCTACATCCATTGACTGCTGGGCTTTCCAATTTCTTCCATTCATTTTAATAGAAGTGGCCCGTCTTTACTAAATAATCTCAGGACCAATGTTTATCTCAGCCAATGAAATACTGACAAAACACTATTTTACTGTGTTTTATAGTTGTTATGGTCAACGTAAACAACAAAATGGCTACCTACATGTTGGTTATACCCAAAGATTTTTATTTGGTGGACAAAAACTGTTTAAAAATATGACATATTTTAAAACAATTGTTGTCAAACATTCAAGTAAATGGTTTGTGTGAATTGCATTTTATATGTATTTTTATTTTAATAGATCAGGACAAAATTGAGCATCACTTCATTGACCCTTAGGACACATGGCCATAAATTAGGACACATGGCGAAAACTGTTTTTTTCTAGATCCCTCGCCCACTGCAGACACACATGTTTTATACTCCAATCTTCTACTTGACCATGTTTGAAAGTGTGTGAAACATTTGAAAACTTGTGTCGTAAGTTTCATGGGGAAAAAAGTCAACCCATCGCAAACTCCGACATACCTGCCAGTGTTTTCAGAAATCCGGCGTCTTTTTTTTGCAGTGGAGAGAGAGAGCTCATGCGCTCAAAGTTGCCAGATTGCGTGACTAAAGCACCACCCAGGCAGCATATATCCAAACTGTACAAGTGTCCAGATCTGATTGGGGGAATTCACCTATAGAAATCTGGCAACCTCGCATGTCAAAATCTAATTCTGCCCTTATTTAAAGTCTGTTATTCATCAAACATGTTAAAATTTAATATGAAATATTTTACTTGCATGATTAGTTCTAAGTAATACATGACACAACTGATCTAAAGGTGATGGTAAGGGGGATGGTGGTTTTACAAGGGGGAGGATTTTTGGTATTTCTTGCAACAAGTGGGGACGGCATCCCTTGCATCCCCCCTCAACTCGAGCCTTGGATATAAGAAAATGACGAGTAGAAAAGAAACTGTCAGCAGTCTGAGTGAGTTTGATTCATAAATTGATAGATCATTCAACTTGTAATATGTAATATGATGGATTGAGCACTGCTGTAGTTTATATAAAACACTATTTTAGGGACAATATTTTAGGGATTCTTTGTCAAATTAGAATGATATATTAGTTTTACCGGCAATATTGATCATCTGTGATCACATTTTCTAAAAATATGGCCAGACGTGCAGTCCGCCAATAATGTTAGAGCGATACCAGTGGGAACGCCTACTAGCAATTCACAGAGCAGAGACTACAGAATGGGCCAAAATTCCAGCAACTTATTGTGAAAAGCTTGTGGAAGGCTACCCGAAACGTTTGACCCAAGTTAAACCATTTAAAGGCAATGCTACCAAATACTAACAAAATGTATGTAAACTTCAGACCCAATGCGAATGTTATGAAAGAAATAAAAGCTGAAATATATAATTCTCTCTACTATCTACTATTATTTGACATTTCACAATCTTAAAATAAAGTAGTGATCCTAGCTCACCCAAGACAGGGTAAGTTTTCTACGATTAAATGTCAGGAATTTTGAAAATCTGAGTTTAAATGTATTTGGCTAAGGTGTATGTAAACTTAAAGACTTCAAACTGTACAAATATAAAATATACACTACCGTTCAAAAGTTTGGGGTCACTTGTCTGAAATGTTTCTCATGATCTTAAAAATCTTTTGATCTGAAGGTGTATGCTTAAAAGTTTGAAATTAACTTTGTAGACAAAATATTATTCTGCCAAAACATATACATTTATTTAATTACAAATCTAAAATTTCCTAAAAAAAAAAAAAGTTTTTGAAATGGATGACTTGGATCAAAATATGAAGAAAAGAAGCCAATAAGTGCCCAACATAGATGGGAACTCCTTCAATACTGTTTAAAAAGCATCCCGGGGTGATTCCTCAAGAAGTTGGTTGAGAAAATGTCACGAGTACATGTCTGCAAAATCTAGGCAAAGGGTGACTACTTTGAAGATGCTAAAATATTACATAGTTTTGGATTTATTTTGGATTTTTTGGTCACAAAATAATTCCCATATTTCCATTTCTATTATTCCATAGTTTTGCTGACTACTATTATTCTAAAATGTGAAATAAATAAATAAATAAAGAATGAGTAAGTGACCCCAAACTTTTGAACGGTAGTGTATATGGATTAGAAGTCGTCACGCTGGGGGTCTCAGGAGGATACAGGTCGTGTAGAAATGATGCAGATCGGTTTAGTTATGCTTATTCACTGGTACAACAGAAAAAGAGCCTTTGCCGTCGTGTATTAGTTTAATTGTGCGTCTTATTTTGTTTCCCACTCGAATGCGTGACATGTCGTAATAGCCAACGCCCGACTAAAGTAGGAGCCCCCCCAGGTTCAAATGGAGGCAGGAATAACCCACCTTGTTGGAGTAAACAGGTACAGTTGTGATGGATGAGGGGTCAATGATGCGTCGGCGTTTGGGAGGATGTTTCGGAGGGTCTGATACAGGACCGCTCACATTACTGCCACTTTCCGATACCTGAAATAAAGAGAACAGCGGAAATACTTTACTAATGAAACTAAGAGTTATGGCGTTAAACTACATTAAAGTTATCAGTCGAATCACATAAATAGAACAATTAACTCGTTGGCATCATGTCAACAAATACCGACACTTTTAAGTACACGGGATAATAACATGTACACAGGACAATAAGATTATTGATAACTGCCGAGGAGATGCAGAAACGTGCGTGGAGGTTTGAACCTGCTAATAAAACGAAACATTATCAACTGAGACGTAAACAAACTAAAACTAGACGTGCATGATACTGATAATATAACATGACGGTTTTAATTATTTGACTACCTCAACTAAACCACTGAAAATGTTTGACTTTTCCAATTATGGTGCTTGTTGATCAATGATAACTGATTAGCATATTTGCTATTTTACAATAAAACGGCATAGAAATCTAATATTCAGAGTTGTCTTCTGACTAGAACCATTAATAGTCAATATGTCCATGTAAAATTAACGGAATATAAATCGTAAAAACAACTCTTGAAACTTGAAGTAGTGGTGCAGACAATAATGAACGTCTCACCATTTCAGCCATGATCCGTTTCCGCGCGCCCCCGTGGTTCATTCTCGTGCGCGTACACAGTGTGGCGTCACACTACATGGGACGTACTGGATGCTAGTCTGGTCTAGTTCAGTGATATTGCAAATTTGAGCGCTTGAGTCTTACTTGAGAATTACTTCAATGCTATGTCATACTGTCAAATGAATGGTCTCATGCTCACCATCAAGATCTTTATGAATTTTAAAGATTAAGTATGTAACCAAATATTCATGATTCATGGGATGGAGAAACCAATTTCAATGTACCACTAATCTCAATATCAAGGGAGAGGTGTTTCCCTGAATGTCTTTTGTGATTACGACCCTGCACAAGATCCAATTTTTTACATTAAAAATTTAGTTTTATCAGCCCTCTATAAAGTACAGCCAACTGATTAATTCAAACACCTTTCATTCAAATGCACAGGTTTTATTTAAGCACAATACACCTGCAGTGGTTGACCACACCCACAAGAACATAATAAAAAAAGATGCAGTATACCAACACTATTTACACTGTAACAGAAAAAGCACATAAAAACAGATTTGATGCACAATATGCTGATTTCACTCCTTATGATAATTGTCATAATCATACATAAACCTCAGCCCAGGCACTCATCACAAATGTTCTCCCATATTATATAATCTTTGTCAGGTTTTAAATGCTTCTCTTTGAAATCTTTTCCATCACATCCTTTTGAATCTTTTCCATTACTTCTTTTTGTTCTCTTTGCAGGCCACTACATATCGCTGGGCGACGTTAAGGGGTGGAGAATAGCCATCAGCATAAGATGTATCTTCAAACAGCACAGAGTAGTCATCCTGGGGCTGAGAAAGAAGTGAAATTTGTCAAAACACAAACACACAACATTAAAACCATCTGCCTAATATCGTGTAGGCCCCCCTCATGCTCCTAAATAGATTGCCATCTAAATTTATGTTAGTGCTGCAGGCTAATTTATGCATTTTACATTTGCAGATGAAGAAGCTCAGCAAACTCGAACAGAAGTAGATTTAAAATCATTAAAAACTTCTAAAGCTAATATTTCTAAAATTGGACTCTGCATTAGACGTGTAGTTTTGAAAGTCTTATCTAGTTAGAACATTCTGAGAATGTCATTTTTTCTTTCGCAGAATTACAGGGCAAGGTTAATTAATTATTTGTTTTATGGTTATTTATTAATTGAATGTTTCGTGTTCATACTGGTCTTTTCTTTTTTTCTGATTGGTCATTTCTATGATTAATTTCATGTTTTATTTTTTCGTCTAGTAATTTATTTAATTGAACAAACCCAGAGAATGCTGCTGACATGTTTCAAAAGTAAGCTATAAAAATTATTTAATTTAGTCTTGGGCTATTGTTAGTGTTCCAATAAAGCACATTGTAGCTTTTCTTCTACTGTTGTGTATTTATTTTTTATTTAGTCCATCTTCTGCATGGAAAGTTGTGATATTTAAAAGCATACTGAAATAACTTTACAGTGGAGAGGTAGTTAGGCACGAATTTAGCCATGAAGCAAACACAGGGTGGGGAAAAGGACAACCCGGAGTGGAACAATTAAAGAATGCTATGAGCGCATAGGGGAAATTGTTGCCGCTCCACTCCACTCACATACTCTGGGCAGGGTGCATTATCCTGCTGAAAGAGGCCACTCCCAACAGGGAATACCGTTGCCATAAAGGGGTGTACGTGTCTGCAACAATCTTTAGGTAGGTGATACGTGTCAAAGTAACATCCAGAAGAACATTGCCAGAGCATTAGTGCATCTTCCCATAGTGCATCCTGCTGCCATCTTTTCTCCAGGTAAACGACACACACGTACCCAGCCGTCCACATGATCTAAAAGAAAATGTGATTCATCAGACCAGTCCAACTTCTTCCATTGCTCCATGGTCCAGTTCTTATGCTCATGTGCCCATTGTAGGCACTTTCAGCAGTTGACAGGGGTCAGCATGGGCACTCCGAGTGGTTTGCGGCTTCACAGCTCCGTAAATTCTATCATGGCCAGCATTAAGTTTTTCAGCAATTTGTGCTACAGTAGTTCTTCTGTGGGATCGGACCAGACGGGCCAGCCTTCGCTCCCCATGTGCATTAATGAGCCTTCATTAGCGCCCATGACCCTGATGCCAGTTCACCGGATGACCTTCCTTGGATCACTTTTGGTAGGTACTAACCACCACATACCAGGAACACCCCACAAGACCTGCCGTTTTAGAGATACTCTGACCTAGTTGTCTAGCCATCACAATTTGGCCCTTGTCAAAGTCACTCAGATCTTTATGCTTGCTCATTTTTCCTGCTTCCAACACATCAAATTCAAGAACTGACTGTTCACTTGCTGCCTAATATATCCCACACCTTCAACTATCAGTGGTTTTAATGTTGTGGCTGATCAGTGTATTTTATATATATCTCTTTCAGTAGCTTTATATATACACACCAGAGTTATTTATAAAAGGGGATTTTCTCCCCAATTTGGAATGCCCAATTCCCAATACGCTCAAGGTCCATGTGGTGGCTCGACTCAATCCAGGTGGCGGAGGACGAATCTTAGTTGCCTCCATGTCTGAGACCGTTAATCCGTACATTTTATCACGTGGCTTGTTGAGCAAGTTACCGCAGAGACATAGCGTGTGTGGAGGCTTCACACTATTCTCTGCAGCATCCAAGCACAACTTATCACGTGCCCCAATGAGAGCGAGACGCTACCCACCCTAGCAACGTGGCTAAATGGTTGCTTAGGAAGCCTGACCGGAGCCTCTCATCACGCCCTTGATTCGAACTTGTGACTCCAGGGGTGGTAGTCAGTGTCTTTACTTGCTGAGCTACACAGGCCCCCCTTAATAATAACTAACTTATGATTTCATTAGCTGATATGGCTTGTACAGCTATGAAATGATACATGCAATGAAAGCACAATTTTCTTTTTTTACATTTAGATAGCATATGGGTCATACAGGAGGCCTTGTGGCTGAGGAAAGATACTGTATGGGGAAAACCGGGAATGACAAATTAGAAATTTTGAGTCTAAATTAACAACTTTTTTTTATATTTTCCTTATTGCAAGGATGTACCAACAACAAACAAAAGCACAATTTATACCACAAAAGAGCAGCATAATGTTTGCTATAGTTACATGTGCTGACTGTGAAAGCATTTGTTGTTCTCAATATAAACAGCTGATAATTCTATAATATCTCTGTAGGACTATTAGTAAGAAAACAATATTTGAGGATATATATAGCATCGAAATCCCATAGATATCTATGACCCCGAGCGCTTGCGGAGAATATTTTTATTTATTTTTTATAACAGAAGCGCACTTCGCTTCCAGCATTCTCCTTCGGTTTGTCTTATGCTTTGAATTAAACCTATTCAGTGTCCGGTCTGCCAGGGTGGGCCTGACTCATGATGGGGGACCAGGCCAACCCTGTGGAGCCGGGCCTGAATATGAGTATTTCTTATATCCCTTCAATCAATCTCTCCTTTCTTTCCTGTCTTGTTTCTCTCACCCGGTGTGGTGGCGTGTGGATCAAGGCTCTATAAAAACAAGTGGTCTGTGGGTAGAGGGCCAGCACCAGCTGGTCTTTACTGAACAGAGCCTCTGGGTCCGTCTCTGGGTTTGCTTTCCATTGTGGGAGAGGGATGATTCTCCTCCGACTCAATGTGTGTCTCCTGGATACAAGAGAAAGGGAGAGATACTGAGGAGCAATAAACAAGTCATAGTATTTTTAGATAAATATTGAAGTAGGTGAACATCACAAAAAAAAAAAAAAAAAAAAAAAAAAAAAAAAGAATATGTGTGTGTGTGTGTGTATATATATATATATATATATATATATATATATATTTATTTTACTTACTCTTTACCCTCTTCATCAATGTCATCCACTTCATACCTATGATTGACAATAGCATGAGATTAAATAAACATTCCACACAATCAGATTTAAAAGCAGTTAACAATGTTTAGGATATCCTGAGATCATTTTGGTAAATGATTACTTGTTGGTGGAGTGGTTGTAGCTGACCACTTCCGCGAGAATCCACTGCTCATCACCATCCACTGCCTTCACACGTGCCGCCACCTTGTCCCCCTGCTTAGCCACATAATCACTGCTGGCTGGAATAGCACCACACAGTGGTGGTGGACTATTGAAGAAAGACAAATATAAATTGGTGAATTGTATCAATTTGTGAAAATAGAAAGAGATATGTAGGAGAATCTGGGTAGGATGTACCTCTCCCCAGGTTTTCCAATCCAGAGTGGGAGGGTCATAGCTGACTGTTGCAACAGGGTCATGAGAACACCTCTGCGCATGGTCTTTCTTGGTGGGTCAGTGTCACTGTACACTCCTGCCATCCTGGCAGCTGCAGAAAGGAAAGGGTTCAAGAGGCATTTAAAATGGCTTGAATAAACACACAATTTTACACTTACACCCAGGACTTACCAATTCGTCTCTCCTCCAAAAGGGATTTAATTTCAGCAATCTTGTCAAGGGCCCGTCTTAGTATACTGTAGGAGGAAAACAGATAAATTGCATGATTCATTATGTTCATCATTCTACAAAAAAAGAACTACAGTCTGTCTGTTCAATACCCAAGGGACTTTTGACATGTGAGAGCCTGAGGCAAAATTACCACAAGATGGGGCTACATTACCACTATTAAGATGTTATAATTAAAGGGAGCGAAGAAATATTGTCAACACTTGAAACATAAAGTCAAGAAATGTATACAGAACAGTTCTGTGTAAACAAAGTATTTCTTCAAGTAAAAATGCATCCTTCACAATCAATGATAGGTCAAGTCAGTTCATTTTTATTTGTACAGTGCTTTTCACAACACACACTGTTTCAAAGCAGCTTTACAGAAAATGATAATGTAATTAGAGTTAGACCGATATATTGGTTTTATTGATTAATCTGTGTCTGTAGTTACTATTTAGAATTAACGGGTTTCAGCAAAAATCAATGCCGATAGTTGCAGAGAGTTTTTTTTTATTTCCGCTGTGTTCCTCTGATAATTATGTTTTTTTAACATTTCATTAATCAATTTAATAATAATAATTAAAAAAAAATGTAATAAACATTTCCAAATGGTAAATGGTCTGCACATATATAGCGCCTCTTTAACCTTAGCTATATTCAAAGAGCTTTACACTGCGTCTCATTCACCCATTCACACACCAATAACAGCAGAGCTGCCATGCAAGGCGCTAGCATTGGGAGATAACCGATTAATCGGCAGGTTGTTTTTAAAATATAATACATTTTTATCCCAATACTTTTATCCAAGGCGACTTAAAAAAAATTAGCATTTATGGAGCTAGCATTTGGAGCAACTTGGGGTTCAGTGTCTTGCCCAAGGACACTTCGGCATGTGGAGTCATGTGGGCCAGGAATCGAATCACCAATCCTGCGATTAGTGGACAACCTGCTCTACCACCTGAGCCACGGCCACCCTCAGTCTAATCACTGTCTTGGAAAAAATGTACTAATGCAACTGAACCTTTGTAGTGCAGTACTTTTCGAACTACTTCCTTCTTAAGATGAATCACTTATGTTGTATCCTTCCTCATTTTTTTAAGTTGTCTTGGATAAAAGTATTGGGACAAAAATTTATAATATTTTAAAAACGACCTGCCGATTAATCGGTTATCTCCCTTTTCCACCACCTTAGATATCTGCAAAATCCACAAATGGTCGACCTCTAGCTGTAATGTCTTAAAGTGCTCATGAAAATCATGCTTTATAAATGGTCTTTAAGTGCCCAGAGAGCAAGCTATACGTGGTGGCAAGGTACCCAAAACTCCATAAGATGTTAGTTAATGGAGAGAAATGAATCCTTGGGAGAAACCAGGCTCAGCTGGGGAACCAGTTCCCCTCAGGCTATGGAGCATACATATAATGCCAGTTAACTATATGTAATACAAGTCATGTAGTAAACTGAGTAGATGTTTGTGGGCAATGTTTAAAACTAAAGGATATTAATTGAACTGTAACATTAATGATTAAGAGTCTTTGACCTCCATCCCGAAATTGTCTGTGGAAGTGCATGTAATGGTGCATCAATAGAGACCAAATGCTGCAACATTCACATTACTCACCCACATTCAGCCTCCGCATCTGCTTTAGCTGTAGTGTAAAGACCCCTCAGTTTTGTCCGATAATATGGAGATGCTGGGGAGGTTGATGAAAGTAAACTTGATGTGGAACGGGAATTAATTTTAGATAGGAAATGAAATTCAGAGATATAAATATGAGAGAGATCCAGTTTAAAATTAATCCTTTTAATAAAGAGTACATCAGCTAATAACATATTTTATAACTTAACACAGTTGTACTTTTTAATTTGACAAAGTTCTCATTGCAGGACACAATAACAGAATTCATGTCTTACTCTTATTTTCGGTCTGCATCCTTTCATGTGTTTTCTGGATGTTCAGAAGGTTGTGTTCACTCCGTGATCGTTCCTCCTGTGTGTTTTAGAGAGATGAGGGTATAAACACAGGTTGCACAGCAATGGAAGCAGAATGTGTAGAAAGGGGGTGTTTCCTCTAATAACCCAAAGAGAGTAGAGCTCACCTGAGTTTGTTTTATGAGCTGATGCAGCTCATTGAGTAACTCTGCGATTTTGGTGTCTGCTGATACTAAAGCCATTGCACCTATAAGAAAAATGTAAGATTTAACCAAATGTAAAACGTGACAAAATGGTGTATATATATCTAAGGGTTTGAGCTAGAAGTGGATGTTCAATTGTATAATATAAAAATAAAATACAGCACTAATATAGTACAAAACATATTCCCATAATAAATAGTGCAGTGATTCGAATAATGATGCGTTTAGCTTTACGTGTTACAAATAGTTCAAATCCGCATACATTCATATAGCACCGTTTGAAACTCCGTTCACACCCTCCGCGCGCACACAGCTAAGCAAGAAAAGAGTGCGTCTCACCTTTATCCAAACGGTTCTGCAATACCCCTCAGATGCAAATCGTGTATTAATACTCAAAATATGATTTTAAAAATAATTTATGTATTGCAGTTTTAATTGCCAGAACGATTTTTAGTGTGTTTTTTTCGCTTTGTGTTGATTTGTTAGCTTTCAAGCTAGGCCTCGTACGGACACATTGAAGGGACAAAAATGAAAGCGGTTTTTTTTTTTTTTTTTTTTTTAAAAACGCTTTGAGGCAGATCGGAGGTTAATGTCTGGGATTCGGTTATAATTCAACTTGTTGAAAAATGTCAACATTTCATTCATTTTCTGGATGCTTTACAATATTACGTACCTACATCAAATCATATTTTCCACCTCAGACATCAGACCTTTTATTATTTCCTTTTTTTCCTCAACCCTGCCACGGACATCAGGGGCATCTGCATGATTTAATCTGAGGGTATGCACAGAAATCTGCCTTACAAACCTTATATCTAGGGGGGGGTTTGTATTTTTTGCGTGTGTAAAAAAACAACTAAGCAGTGAATTCTGGTGACTTTGAGATAAGCATTTGGGCTAAAAACATACAAATTGTGCCTTTTTTATTTAATGTGCTGAGTAACATCATTTCCCCCACAGTGTCCGATACTAAAATCTGTGCGTCACACATGGCAAAAGGCGTGGGCATTGTCAATATGGCTCTAGATGAGAAATTAAATTCTTCCGTCCAGCTGTTGTTAAATTTACATGTATATTTTTTTATACATCTCTTCTCCTGCCATCTGCCAGTGATACTTGATTCAACATCCCACGGGTTGTAGGTTGCCAGGTTGAGGTCACAAATGGGTTGAAATTTGTTTGATGTGTCGATTGTGTGTAGGATGCGTTTAATAAAAGATCTGGCAACTGGACAACCTTGGAATAATATATTGATGTGATTATTCACATAATGAGGTTTGGGCAATTACGGGAGTTTCCCGGGAGAAATAACAAAACAGGAGGGGTGCGGGAGACTCCTGTGAAAAACGGCAGTGTTGACAGGTATGGTAACTATTGGTTAAAGACAAGTATTTCTTCCAGTAACTGTTCAGACAGATGCGTTTCCTTGTAAAAAAAAAAAAAAAGCAAAACGCACCACAACGACTAGACCAGAAAACAAGTGTCTTAAGTTGCATTTTTATCAGTTGAAGTACTTTTTAACTTCACAACGTCTAAAAATGCAGCGCTCTTGTGAGAGATGCTAAAAACACCGTGAAACGTGACAGTTGTCAAAAGACATCCATCTAGCGTAAATGGAAGACGATTGAAAAACAGCGCGAGCGGACGCAAAACGCTTTCAGTTTGAACAGCCCCTTGTTCACATGACACATCGCTTGCTGAAGTTTTCCAAAGTTATCTCTCATAAAGACAGACTATTGTTTCAGTTGATTGTTTTATTCGTAAATATCCCGATACTGTTTTACTGTGTGAGAATCCGCTACTAATGATTCAGTGAGAGAGCTCCGAACGAATTGAACTGAATCACGAATCGATTCAGAACGTTTTGTCCGTCTGGCAAGTCACTGAAAAGAACCGACTCAAAAGAATTATTCATTCGCAAATTGGCCATTGTTGGTTATTTTAAATTACGCGACACATTTAATGTTGGTGAAATATTCTAAGAGTAAATATTTGTCTGGCCAGTCAGAGCTCTCATGTTGTACGGCCGTAAAGCTGCAGGCGCCACTAACGGACATAATGGAAGCGGTTTGAAAATGTTTAGCCTAGGCTACACAATACTTACTATACAATAAACATCTACCTACTGCTCCTACCAATTGAATGACTACACATATAACATTTATTAGTTTTCTTATTTTTATGTGATGAAGCTTCAAAAAGTCAAACTGTGTGTCTATGGTCTCATTATGTTTTGTTAAAAACATTATTAAATTCAGATTTTTAACTAAAACCCCAACTTTTTGTGCAAGCCCTTAACACTTCAGACTGTGCTCAACAAACAATACTTTGATGAATAACAATTAAATGCATGGTAATTTCACCAAACTCTTTAAACTTATCTTAAAGGTGTTTTGGAGCAACTGTGGTTCATGTTAACTGGGGATGTACGCGTGCACGTGAGTAAGTTTACTTGCATTTTCGGCAGATTCGTTTCTATGTGAATTTGTAAAGAGATAAGAAAAGTAATTTTACACATCATTAAAAAAATGCTGGTATCGATATTAACCCGCTTTGTGTGATCGATGTCTGTTCCATTGAGTCTGACACAGTTTAAGAGCTATTTTAACTTGGGTTCACAGGGTAACATGGTTACCCATGTTAATGTGGGACATTGGTTTACATGGGAACTGGCAATTGCATTTTCAGAGTAAACCGCATGTGGAAGTCTTTTATTTGCAACACTAAAGCATCAGGCATATACATGTAAATAATAGGCCTATACTCTCAAATTAATTTTATTTATTTAAAAAAACAACAAAAAACAATAGCTTGATAATGTTGATAAATTAATTGTCTTTGTTCACATATAATGTCTGTTAGGCAAGGGATAGTGTGTTTACTAATCATGCATGCAGACCTAGGCTTAATTTCACAGTGAATTTCCATTTTATAGACCCATGATTAACTGTTACCGATATTGAACCGAAAGAGGCAGTAGATTCAGTCAGTTATAAGACCTAATTTTTCTGACCTGAACTTTACTGTCCAAAGGCTGTGAATAAAGAGATAATGTGTAGTTAATTTTAAACAGAGACACTTCGAGAACAAAAAACAAAGATACGTGGTGGTTTATCTAGCACACAGAAATCCTGGTCTAGGTGGGTATAAAAGAGAAAGAGAGAGATTAGTTATATTGCCATAGCTGAAAGCATACATGTGGCTTAGCTAACTTTGCAAATATTTACTGTACAGAACACGGCACTCTCACATGATGTTAATTTGAGAGCCAAGAAAAACATTGTTATGGAAAAAAAAAAAAAAGGGAGGTTGGGGGTTGGGGGGGGGGGGGGGGGGTTGAAAGAAGAACGTGTACTCAAAACAAAAAATGGGAGATTAAGGAGAGAAAATCTTTTGCTTTCTGAAAGAATGAATAAATATGGATTAAGAACTGGGGCCGTGTGAGAGAGCTATAGTTAGAGAACTACAGTTTGCACTTAGAGAGAAGAAGGGAGAAAAACACTTCTGAAGTCAGTACAGTGTGTACTTCTCATGTGATGATTCACTGTTTTTTATGGATTGGGAGGAAGAAATAGACTGTGTAGTCTGTCGTCTCTTGCCAAGGAGAAGCCTTCCTCATTTATCACGTAGCTCATGCACAGAGATCGCGTAAGCAAAGAACACTGTGTGGAATTTTTGAGCTCATAGAAGAAGGAAAAAAGAATCTCCTGCACTCTTACACTGTATTGCAACATCTGGTGTTTAACACAAAACCACAGAAGTCTTACTGTAAACTGCAATGTTCAAAAATATCCACTGAAGTCAGACATCATACAGACCTCTGCAATTTCCACTTTACTCAAAAATAAGTAGAGCACAGAGTGTATATATATATATATATATATATATATATATATATATATATATATACATGGACAATGTAATTCTCAATTGTTATGACCATTCATACATTCATAGTAGACGGCACAGGCAATACATTTACAGTTCACACCAATAGGCCACATGACAGATAAGACATGATGTACAGAACATAACTCAGACAGTAGATCATATAAAAAAGTAACTATATTTGTAGAAATAACTTCTATAAAATGTGTGGTATAAGATAAAGAGAAGGCATGGCAACCAGCTATTACTAAAGCTATTGAGTCTGTGAACTACACTAAGCAGAAGCTATTCTTCAGACTGTTAAGACTTCACTTTCATCTTGCGACAGTGCCCGTAGGCAAGGGACAGAGAAAACAGCTTGTGGTTGGGGTACACTATACAGTATCTTGAATGATGGATTGGGCTTTTCCTTTCCAGTGGATGATGTGGATTTCACCAGATTGCAGATTACATCCTATAATCCTCTGTGCTGGTAAAACAAATGCTGATGTGCATTTTTGTTCAACTTTGTTGCAACACAAATATTTGACTCCTTTGTATCATTTAATACAGTCATTGCAACCCAATGTAAAACCCAGATTTGAAGTGATGACCCAATATACAGTATTAAATTAATTGTCTCTCATACAAAAGCAAACAAAAATGTCCTTAAAATCAAAAGTTCAAACTGAACTGCCTGTAAGCTCAATTCTATTCTAAATTAATGTATCGTATATACATTAGGTATAGTTGCATTTTATTATTTGGATACGGCATTGTTTTTCCCTGATGTCCATACCACAGCTGGGCAACCCATTTTAGGGTCACAACCCATCAGTGTAGAACCACCGCCTTAAAGGGATATTTCAGGTTCAATAGAAGTTAAGCTCAATCAAAAGCATTTTTAGCATATTATTGATTATCACAAAAAACTATTTTGATATGTCTCTCCTTTTTTTTGTAAAAAACATAATAATACAAAATCTGGGTAACACTGAGGCACTTACAATGGAAGTGAATGGGGCCAATCCTTAAATGTTAAAATACTTGCTGTTTCAAAAGTACTGCCACAAAATATTATGCATAGTAACATGATTTTAGTATTATAAAACCGCTTACTAACCTTTTCTTGGTAAAGTTATAGCCAATTGTACAACTTTGTTGCCAGGACGATGTAATATCAACAAAACCCTATAATGACAATAAAAATTATGATTTAAACAACTTTACAGCTCAACTAATACATGAGCTTTAACAGGTTTATTATATGTGCTTTTATAAATGTATATGCTTGACATTTCTGCCTTTTATACCCTTCAATAATTAGCCCCATTCACTTCCATTGTAAGTGTCTCACTGTATCCTCGCTTTTTGCTTTTTCTAATGAAAATAAAGACAAAATAATTTTTTGTGGTAATCAACATTATGCCACAGATGCTATCGATTAAGCTTACCTTACATTGAAACCAAAATATTCCTTTAATAATCCTCGTAAAAACACTTAAAATGAAGTCACTTCAAGTCAGATTAAACAGTACAGTAATCTGTTTACACAAGCCTAATGGTCTGGGGTAGACCTTCACCAATGAATCAGCAAACTAAAAGGCTTTTTAAATTAGCCACACTAACAGAGACAAATGTGTAAATATGTTGTTTATTACAGAGCAGGTAAGTGGGTCACAGTCCAGAAGGACGTGAGAAATCTGGCCAGAAAGTCAGGTGTAAATAATACAGAGAGAGCGAGAGGCAAACATTAACTGAATTAATCTAATCTCCATCAGATAAACAAACAAATTTGTCTTCAGTGCTAGAAGAAAAAAACAACACTGAAGACAGATACGTGTTTTAGCTTCCATTTTCTTAAGTGAAAGTATAAGTGTAAGTCATAACAATAACAAGGACATCTGATATAAAGGACATCCTGTCTGGCACTGGGTGAGGTCTGCTGATCAAACATGAACTTTTTTTATTATTATTTTTTTTTTTTTGTATTATTATTATTATTATTGCAATTATACATCACAAAACAGGTAGCATTCAACAAAGTAAGACACAGAACAAACTTAAATGAACAAGGACAAGGAGCCAGATTCAAGACCGAATAGGATACATATAATATACATATACATAACCATACAAACACCCATATAAATACATACATATACATACATAAACAAGGGTGTAGGCCTACTAAAACAACAAATATTTAGAAATAGCTAAACATAAAGATTCAATCTTTCTATTTTGTTTTTTAAAATATTTGAAGCTCTAGAATGATTTTACAAAACCACAGAGATAAATTAAATGAGGGCTTGCGCTTTTTTCCATTTACATGTAAACATGAACTTTACTGATGCAACTTTCCCTTCAGGTCACGTTAACCGGAGCACAGGCGGGGAGGTGAAGGAAACGAAGGCGGAGCCAGTGCTTTATAAATCAGCGACTGGCATGCATGTAAACAAAGCTGAACCGAGGAGAAATTTAGGAGCAAGTCTGCCGCTGAGCATCGCCTTTTAAAGTTAAACTGCTGTCGGGAAACGTAAGTTTGTTTTCGCCCGCTGTAGATCGAGATTCCAGTAATCGTTCACTATCAAACATGAGCAACCACGTTGAAGTGAAAAACATTGAACCTACCACCTTTGAGGACCGCTACTACGATGAATACGAATATTACAATTTATCAGACCGTTATACCGGTAAGTTTTCGAAGAGCTTAATTTTCTAATAAAGAAAGAATCCAAACATTAATGGGGAAAAAAATACAATATATATATATATATATATATATATATATATATATATATATATATATATATATATATATATATATATAAAATATTATTATTATTATTATTATTATTTTTTTATTATTTTTTTTTGCCAATAAAGTATTTTTCAGAGTTGTGCCTTATTTGGTATCGCATGTTTTACGTTGTGTGATCTGCAGAGAGCACTAGCCGTAAAGGCAGGACGAAGAAGGAGGCGAGCTGCAACACGAACAGACAAAACCCCGCGGGACACGAGCGCAAAATAACCGAAAAACTCCAGAATGCTGAGAAGAAGACAAAGGTGTTACACTGAAAAGGTGCGTAAAACGCCAGCTAATGTTTTGGGTCCATTCTGGTCAAACGCGTTATTATACTAAAGAGAAAAAAAACACACATAAGCTGATGCAGGTGGTAAGGATTCCAGGGGCCACAGCAAATTTCAAACAGTATTTTTTATTTATTTATTTATTTATTTTTTACATATACAGTCAGGTGCCCCAGTATGCTTTGCTACTCCCCTGCACTGGTGTCTTGAGACACTTTTAAAAGTTCATTGTAAAATAAAGATTTCCGTAAAATTCTGGCTTCTGTGATTGGTATCTCAGCGAGTATTGAAGCTGACTACCACCCCTGAAGTTGCGAGCTCAAATCCAGGGCATGCTAAGTGACTCCAGCCAGGTCCCCTAAGCAACCAAATTGGCCCGGTTGCTAGGGAGGGTAGAGTCGCATGGGGTAACCTCCTCGTGGTCGTGATTAGTGGTTCTCGCTCTCAATGGGGCGTGTGGTAATTGTGCATGAATCGCAGAAAGTAGCATGAGCCTCCATATGCTGTGAGTCTCCGCGGTGTCATGCACAGCCAGCCACTTGATTAGATGAGCGGATTGACTGTCTCCAAAGCGGAGGCAACTGAGATTGTCTGCTGCCACCCGGATTGAGGTCCGTAACTGCACCACCATGAGGACCTACGAAGTAGTGGGAATTCGGCATTCCAAATTGGGAGAGAAAGGGATTTAAAAAAAAAAAAAAAAAAAAAATCTAATATTATAAACTTGATATATTAACCTTCTGGAACTAGAAAAGTCTTTAAACATATTGTTAATCATGGTAGTTATTACAAAAGGCCACATGATGACAAAGTTCATCAAGTGGCCATTCCAGGAGCAGTGACCAGTGAGTGGAGACATTGCACAGTGTTACTC
Source organism: Moxostoma hubbsi (assembly GCA_032164185.1). Lineage (NCBI taxonomy): Eukaryota > Metazoa > Chordata > Actinopteri > Cypriniformes > Catostomidae > Moxostoma > Moxostoma hubbsi. The sequence goes on along the minus strand of JAVLUX010000007.1, from coordinate 35,498,446 downwards.
ACATGCAGTATAGCAATAGTAATCCACGACGAATTTCTAATTATTTCTGTTAAAGTGTAATCAGATTACTTTACTAATTACTTCATTAAACATTAATTACATTACTAATTACTTTTGTTACTCTCTAAAGCACTTTTTCTGCTCAACAAATTAAAAATAATGTCTATTTCATCCTTGTTCATTGTTAAACACAAGTCATACACTGAGCACCTCACATTTCTCCTTCACAATGACTCGTTACAGGGCTATAATGAATGTATTGTACATAAATAATATAATAATGTACTTAAAAGTAATGAAATTAATTTAAAGTCAGTAACTGTAATCTGATTACAAAAATTTTAAATGTTATGCATTACACTACAATTACACCAACACTGCACATGTGACAACTAAATAAAATGCAATAAACATTAGCTTAATTAAACATAACATCCCAATGTATATAACTGATATGAAAATTGAAGAAACAACAATTCACATAAAATAATGTGAAACGTGATTTGTCACGCAGGGATTTCTGGGAATGCCTGATTATTGTTTTCGAACATAATATATTACAATGGTTGCTTACCGTAAAAAGTACATGTATAATATGTTTAACAAGAGAATACATTTTGTCCATTAATTATATGGTAAAATTATATATTTTTCTTTTACATATTTTTTGTTAAGTTTAGTTTTACTAAAACCATTTTAGTAAAATGGTATATTTTACTGTAAAATTACAAATACTGTCTTGTTAAATATGTTTTACTATATATGTTAAGGTAACTACCCTTTAACCAATTAACGTTTTTTTACTGTAGCATTTTTTATTTTTTTTTAAACCATTAAAATTACTGACATATTTTTTTTATCTTTTAAACCTGGCGCAGCATCTAAAAACGCAGCACTCGCTGAAAAAAAGTAGATGTCTGTCTAGAGCATGTTTACATAGAAAAGAAATGATAAAACACGTTTGTTGTGAATGGCCCATAAATTGGCAAATCTATGTTTTCCCTATTAACAAAATTCATTGAAATGTTAATTGAATCTCATGTCTGACTTTATAGATTCAATCGGACGGCTATAACTGGCAACTGACCACAGGTGTCTCTGTGAGAAACGGGCACGGGACTACAGTAGGAATGACTCTGGAGCCTAAGCCTCAGGGTTGAAACAAAATGAGTGGAAGGAGGCTCGGTGTCCTGTGACTTGTGAAGTGGAGAGTTTTGTTGGGGTGGGCCCTGCTGGATGAACACCTGTTTAGAGGAACTGATATGTTTACGACGGTTGTGTACTTTGTGACCATTTTTGGTGTTTTTAAGGGTACTATATTTTAAAAAATGCTTTTTAATAAAGAACTTTTCCATAATTTTAAGCTAAGATTTTTCTTTGTTCTCCATCCACACTGCCCTTTAAGTTTTGACACAAAAATAAAGCTGTGGGGTTTAATGTAAAATTTTATGATAAAGCTTGTTTGCATGAGTGACACTAGTACATACTGTATAGTACAGTTAAAGTAAGTAGTAGTAAGTTTACATGCACCTTAAAATACATTTAAACTCAGATTTTCACGGGGGACCTGGGTAGCTTAGTGAGTATTGACACTTGACTACCACCCCCTGAAGTTGTGAGCTCAAATCCAGGATGTGCTGAGTGACTCCAGCCAGGTCTCCTAAGCAACCAAATTTGCCTGGTTGTTAGGGAGGGCAGAGTTACATGGGGTAACCTCCTCGTAGTCGGAATTAGTAAGTCTCTCTCTTTCTCTCTCTATGGGTTGCGTGGATTGCGGAGAGTATCATGAGCCTCCACATGCAGAATCTCCGCGGTGTCATGCACAACGAGCCACGTGATAAAATGCGTGGATCGATGGTCTCAAAGTAGACACCAAGTAGTGATAATAGGCATTTCAAATTGTGAGAAACGTGGATAAAAAAAAAAAAAAAAGTTTTTCACAAATCCTGACTTTTAAATGTAGAAAAAAAGTTACTGTCTTAGGTCCGTTAGGATCTCTACTTTATTTAAAGAATGTGAAATGTCAGAATAATGGTAGAGAGAAATATTTCAGCTTTTATTTCTTTAATCGCTTTCTCAGTGGGTTAGACGTTTACATATTGTTAGTATTTGGTAGCATTGCCTTTGGTTTAACTTGGGTCAAACGTTTTGGGTAGCCTTCCACAAGCTGCTGGAATTATGGCCCATTCCTCCAGTCAGAGCTGGTATACCGGAGTCAGGTTTGCAGGCCTCCATGCTCGCACACACTTTTTCAGCTCTGCCCACAAATTTTCTATTGGATTGAGGTCAGGGCATTGTGATGGCCACTCCAATACCTAGACGTTGTTGTCCTTAAGCCACAACTTTGGGGGTATGCATGGGGTCATTGTCCATTTGGAAGACCCATTTGCGACTGAGCTTTAACTCTGTGGATGTTGTCTTGATATGCTTCAATATATCCACATCATTTTCCTTCCTAATTATGCCATCTATTTTGTGAAGTGCACCAGTCGCTCCTGCAGCAAAGTACCCTTACAACATGATGCTGGCACCCCATGATTCAAGGCTGGGATAGTGTTCTTTGGCTTGCAAGCCTCACCCTTTTTCCTCCAAACAACAATGGTCATTATGGCCAAACAGTAAAATTTTTGTTTCATCAGACCAGAGAACATTTATCCAAAAAGTAATATCTTTGTCCACGTGCACTTGCCAACTGTAACCTGTCTTTTTATGGTGGTTTTGGAGCAGTGGCTTATTTCTTGTTGAGCAGCCTTTCAGGTTATGTCAAAATGGGACTCGTTTTACAGTGGATATACTGTAGATGCTTGTCTACCTGTTTCCTCCAGCATCTTCACAAGGTCTTTTGCTGTTCTGGGATTTATTTGCACTTTTCACACTAAACTGCATTCATCTCAGAATGTGTCTCCTTCCTGACTGATGGGATGGCTGTGTGGTGACATGGTGTTGCTACTTGCATACTATTGTTTGAACAGATGAACACGGTACCTTCAGATGTTTGAAAATTGCTCCGACGGATGAACCAGACTTGTGGAGGTCCACCATTTTTTTTTTTTTTCTGATGTCTTTGATGATTTTCTTTGATTTCCCATGTTGCCAAGCAAAGAGACACTGGGTTTGAAGGTAGGCCTTAAAATACATCCACAGGTACACCTCCAATTCAGTACACCTATCAGAAGCTAATTGGATAATTGTCTAATGGCTTGACATCATTTTCTGGAATTTTCCAAGCTGCTTAAAGGCACAGTAGTGTATGTAAACTTCTGACCCACTGGAATTGTGAGATAGTCAATTAAATCTGAAACAATCTGTCTGTAAACAATTGTTGGAAAAATTACTCATATCATGCACAGAGTAGATTACTTGCCAAAACTATAGTTTGCTAATATTAAATCTGTGGAGTGGTTAAAAAATTTGTTGTTATGACTTCAACTGCATGTGTAACCCCACTCCCAGATCACCCGAAGATGGTTATATGACAAATTGGACTTATAAATTCTTTTTATCCACTGTTAAGCTAATTATAATTGTTGTAGAAAGTAATTTGGGTGGAAATTTGAGAAATGTGTGAATTCAATTTCTGCACACATACCACTTTATTATAGGAATTGATTGAAATAATGACAATGTGCCAAAGTGATAAGTCCCATCCAGCTAACCTAGTATATAGCTGCTCCTCTTTCATGTGTCCGACACATAAAACAAAATCTAGATGAAAACATCTGTCACAGCAACATGAAATCACTGCAGAGCTACAGAATATCATCTCAAGACAGAAAGAGGGAAATGTGAAGCAGTAAAAAGACATGGGTCTGAATATGAGATGTAGAAATGAATTTTGCACAGAGGATTATCCATAAGCGACTGTATCTCATTTAAGGACGTTCTGGAAACACATGCACAGTATAGTGAGCAGTTCAAAGCAAATCTGATTTTCTCATTTGTAGCCTTTTCAGCAAGAGGGTGAAATGCAATGAACAAACAAATCCAATACATATATAATTCCTCATGCAAAAAATGAGCTGTCATACAGTATAATATCATATATATATATATATATATATATATATAATATCAGCATATCCACTGTAAAACGAGTCCCATTTTGCCATAACCTGAAAGGCTGCTCAACAAGAATTAAGCCCCAAAACCCGCCATAAAAAGACAGGCTACTGTTTGCAAGTGCACGTGGACAAAGATATTACTTTTTGGAGAAATTATCTCTGGTGTGATGAAACAACAATGTAACTGTTTGGCCATAATGACCATCGTTGTTTGGAGGAAATGATGTGAGAAGAACCAAAAATAACAATTATATGCTCTTGCATATTCATGGAGTGCACAATTATGGCAGTGTAACATCAAAACGGCAGGCCGTTTCTGAAGCATATCTGTAAGAGATTTTCTTTTATTTATTTATTGCTTGCCTATGGTGAGCAATGAATGCTCTATTAAATGGACTCCATAAATGTTTAATGATCTATATTAGGCTAATTCAGCACGTAGAGATATGCACGCAGAACCAAAGCATTAGATTAAAATTTAATCAGTATGTAGGCCAAGGGATTAACTGTAGGTAGACCAGTTTTAAACTGTCCTTTTTCTCTTTCCAACGTGCGCTGAATGTGATCAGCATGTGAAGGTCAAGAGTAAAGTGTACTGTTATCTGGAGTCTAATGGCTTACAAACAGAACCAAGTCACTGTGTCTGTTAACAGCACACACACTTTACTGTAATGTGCCTGGGAAGACAGCAAAAAGCTTTTAGTTTACAAATAGCCTATTAGATAAACAGTAATGAAAAAAACAGCAACATTTTTATGCAACATACTTGAACTGTTAGAATATCCTGTCTTACACAACGAAAAGAGACATTGTAGCTGCACTAATTAAATAATAACAACTTTGGTTATGGAAATGAGCTCAAGTTAAGTTTGAGAGGGATGGAAATTATACTAATTAGGGAAAGGAGAAGTTATACAACTTAATTTTTATCCAGCTCAAAACACATATAGAGCCTATATTTATATACATTCTGGTAAGACAGAAATTGTATGTTTTATTCACACCTCCTACATCGTTATTTTTCACTTACCGTAACAAGATAATCCATTTATGTCTTTCTCCCACACTGCTGATCCGCAGTCCTCCTTTTCTTAATTTCCCATTTTCACTGGAAAAAACACTTACACATAGTTAAAAATGTTCATGCCAAAATATGCATATAAAAATATAGTCTTGTTCTCTGAATGCATAAATTAAAAATAGTCAGTTTCTTTTAGGGACAGTTTATCCAAAAATGAAAATTCTGTCACCATTCACTTTCCTTCATGTTGATTCAAGCATGCATGACTTTCTGTCGTCCATGACACACAAAAGGAGATGTTAGGCAGAATGTTAGCCACAGATTCAATTCAAGTGAATAGTGACTGAGGCTAACATTTAGCCTAACACCTCCTTTTGTGTTGCATTTGGGTTTGGAACAACATAGGGTGAGTAAATGATGACAGAATGTTCATTTTTGGGTAATAGGGCTGTACATCAAGAACTTTATGGAGCACTTTTAAAGATTCCATTTAAAGAGCCATGCCCCCAATCCCCCCCCCCCCCCCCCCCCCACCCCAACAATTGTATCACTACTTGTGAAGCTCCTCTTGTTGCCTAGCAACTAGCCTTTAGACATTCCAAATGGGACCACAGAGCCCTTAGACCACCTCTTCTCATGGTGCATATGTGTGCTTGTGTGTGCTTGTGTGTGTGTGTGTGTGTGTGTGTAGGCGAGGATGGATGGATGCAAAGAGTATGTATGGAGTCAGAAACTCTGCTTCTTCTGACAGGTGTGCAAGTGTGTGTGTGTGTGTGTGTGTGTGTGTGTTTGTGTGCTTGCTGTGTACATTTGAATGAGTATGTCTCATCAGACTGAACATCTGGCAGGCCCCTGCTTTTGCAGTAAGAATGAATGCGTTGTGGAGTTGGTGTGAGTGTCAACTGGTGTGTGCGTGCGTGCGTGTGTGTGTTGGGTGGGGGGGTTTGGACATTCATAGCACACATTGAACTGACCCGTGAGAGCAACAGGTGCCACACCCTTCCAACAACACATTTTGATGTGAACTACACACATAGACTAAAGGTAATGCAAAAAAGGAATTTCAAAACCCCATGTAATTTATGGGGTAAGTATGAGCTGAATTTATTGAAGGGCTCATCCTCTTGAGACCAGAGTGTGACTGCTGTGTGTATTTTCCATTGGCCTTTTTGATTTGTAACTAGTAGGACCTAATAAACATGCAAAAAAAAAAAATGGACATTAATGTTTTCATGAACATTAATGTCCATATATGTGAACAGAGGAACTAATTTGTGAATTTTAAAATAATACCAAGCTATAGAAAGTCAGATTGTTTTCAATCAAATTGTTTATTATGTAAAATACACAGTAAATATTTAAAATTCCTAAGCGTAATTTCGGGAGGAGCGAGTCCATATAATCTTTCAATTAACAGCCAGAGTATATAAGCAGCTGTCTACCTCTCTTCTGTCTCAGCTGATTCCAGTGTCCCTCCACCTCCCCAACTCCACCTTTACCCTAGCCATCTTGCCCCACTTAATCATCTCCAGATTAAGTGATACTTCAGAGCTCAAGTTGAAGCTGCTTTCATCGAGCTCCTCCTCCATGTACAGCAAGCCAAATAAGTTTAACATTAATAGCTTAAAGATTATATGGACAAACGAACTCACGAAAGAATTTCTGATGAAATCTTAGTGCTATTGTCACTACAGTGTACATTGTGTTTAGCAGCATGGTGTTTTACAATATATCTTAAAATTAAAAATGACACATCGGATGAAACTAGTGACTCAAACAGGTTTCAATGTAAAAATGTAAATAGGTTTCTAACCAGGTGTAGTTTTGTTGGTGTTTCTCCCATGTACAATCTCTGCTGTGATCGGCGGCATGTTGTTTTGTCACATGACTCCATGCGTGAAAATTTAACCCTTTTTTGACAGCCTAGATGGTCCTTAACTGAGATCAGTTGGTTAAATAAATGAAAATTATAATATTACCAAAATACTACGTCCACGTATGTGGACGCGTGGTCGCACATGGTTAAATTAGCCAGTAGGTGTAAGTTTACATCACAGTCAGGAAACATGATTTGCTACTTGCAATTTCTGGTCGAGACAGTTGGAATTTATAATTTAGACGGAGGGAATATGCTCATTCTAGAGAGCACTTTACTGGACAAAACTTTGTATAGGCTCCTGAGTGCAAGATTATGTTTTATGTGCTAAGACATGTTATTTTTGTCAACTTATTTATTTTAAGCTAATAATGGACTAAAAGCCACAAAATTACAACCTTGATTTCATGGGTTCTTTAAAGTCAGACACCATTCATTTGCAGTGTTGGGTAAGTTACTTCCAAAAAGCAATCCACTACAAATTACCTTTTCAAATGTATTTGATTACTTCTTTGGGAAAGTAATTACATTGCAAATTACATTACTTTCTAAAAAACATTTTTCACAAAAAAGTTTTTGTGATTACAAAGTGAATTCATAATAATGTTTGTTATGATGTGCACTGCCTACGGCCATCACGGAAATAGAAACAGAAGCACATGTTAAATAAATATGTATCCTACATAAATACATAAAAAAAAAGGTTTAACCCAAGTTATGTTATTAAAAGTAATTTATTAAATGTCAGTAACTATTGTGATCACAAGAATTTTAAATGTAATACGTTACACTACTTAAAATGTATTTGATTAGAGATATTGATTACTTTGTAGTCAGATTACACCCAACACAGTTCATATTATATACACTCTGAATCAAGCCCATACAAGCCATTATATAGCTCATGCATTCGCAAAAGTAAATGCAGATTTACAAAAATATGCTCAAGTAAATTTATTATGTTTATTCTTTGTACTTTAATGCCACTTCGTCATTCTACTCTGCTTCCTGTCTTTTGTTAACCTTTTGGGTCTGGTCTTCCATTTCTTACTTCTGTGCTCTTTCTTAAATGTTATTTGTACTAACCCAAATAATATAATTTCTTTTTCTCCATCACCACATGTAGCTTGTTTTCTTTCTGCTCCCACAGCAGTCTGCTGGTTAACACTGTTAGGCTGGAATAATGAGACTCAGCCCTATTAGTCTCTAATGGCCCTTAATTAATTGAGACAATAACAATCCAGTTTTAATTTCATACAAATGAATGTGCACTGCTCTTAGACCCTTCTGGCTTCTCCTCCCCCCTTTTCCCTACATCAACACCCACCCACCCCCCACCCTTTCCTGATCTAAACATCTGAACATTTGAAGATGCTTTTTTTCATTTTATTTCTTCCTCATCTATCTGACAAGACAATAATTCAGATGCACAGAGTTCAATAAAATCTCAATGTTAGTTCCTATTGACTAAAAGAGATAAGTGAGAAAATTAGGAGAAGGACATGTATTCTAATGCACTTCAAAAACAATTGGATATATTGTGGCGCTACTCATTACCATGATGACAGCCAGGTTGAGTTTAAGGGATGTGACATCATCGCTTTGATGTCTGTTAGTGTCAATGTCACTGTCACTCAAAAGAACCCTCCACCATCGCAATGCTTGCTTCTGATATTTCATTCTTTTTTTTTTAAACAATATTGAAAATTTACCTTGAATCACCTCTTTATTTCATTCAGTCACAATACCATTTAAAAGAAAAACGTTAAGATAAAACAACATAATTTGCTGAGCGTATGAGAATCTCCTGCTGTGTTTTGTGCAGAGAAACCTTTATCTCAGTTTTTGGAATCAGTTCCATTTGAAAAGCTCATTCAACAAACTCATTTCAATTGGAAAATTCTAATTAATCATCACAGAAGCATCACATAAGTTCTTTATGCAGCACATTTATTTCCAGTTAATTTGTTTCCCTAAATAAAACATTGCTTTACAAGAGTACAAAATCACAGTTCTACATTAGCATAAGTTTGAGGGAAACATGGTTAGTCAATCTATCTGTCAGCGAAGTTAGTCTAACAGATTTTAACCACATGGGTGGCAAATGTTTTGGACATTTAATGATTGAAGCATAAAAAGCTGTGACAAAACAAACGGTTCACCTTGTGTCAACACCCCAGTACCTTCAATTGATGGCCTACAATCAGGCTGCCTTGGGTGCACCTCAGATCATTTTATACAAATTCAATTTTCATTACTTTGGCAGGAAATCTGTAAACTGCAATAAATTAACCAAACTTTGCACACAATCTTTACTTTCTGAATTATTACACAAATTTGTGTCAGCATAAGTTGGCCAAAAAAAAAGGTTTTTTTTTACTGTTTTGGCAATACAAATCTATTTCATCATGTCAATAAAGCACTTTAAATTATAGTAATTATTTGGCAAAGTTTGATTGAAATATTTAATATTTAATTTTTTTTACCCTATTAAACTGTAGTGTCTCCCCTACAGGTGAACGCATATGCAACGATGTCCCTTACAGAGAACATCAAAGAAATCAACGTCTTTCTAGTAAAAATAAAAATACTACTCTGCTTTGAAAAATCTCTAAAGCTTTTTGCATATGTTTATTTACAAGAAACAATTTGACATCCTGTCTGATGTCCCAATCCTGCCACTATGTGTCACTGAGTGATGACTACTAACTGCAGCCTGTGCAAGCCAGATATCACTTCAGTCTACTACAATGGACTTCACAGTGGATGAAATGATGCCAACTTCTACCGTAAAACCTGGGATACTTCATGGCCACTGCCTGAACCTTGAACTTAGGATGGACTTCAAAGGAATGAACTGGCACAAGCTTCCAGTCCAACTGCGATGCACCTCACTGAACTCTGCTTGCATCACCTTGGTCAAAAGATGGACTACACTCTTAAAATGGAATAAATAGACAATAAATGAATTGCCAATTAAAGCCCTCATCAGCCAAATAATAAAGGACTGTCTCTGTGTGCACTTCTGTAGTTAATTAAGACTTAAGTCATTACAGTTCATACATAGTCATGTTGTTTAAACATTGGCCCCTAACACTTAGTTTATTAACTATAAACCATGACTTGTACTACACATGAATAACTCATTTTGGCATTATATTCATGCTGTTTAGCCAGAGAGGTTACTGGCCCCCACAGTGAGCCTGGTTATTTTTCTCCATTAACCAACATCTAATGCTTTTCTTGCCAGAGTCACCTTTCGCTTGCTCACTGGGGGTCTAAATACAAATATTATTTACTTTTTTATTTACTTATTTAAGGCACACTTTACAATTGCATTTTTGTCTAACCACACAATAATGACTCTAAAACATTACAGATATTACAGATTCATTTTCTGGAAAAGCATAATTTTCTGTAAAGCTGCTTTGAAATGATGTGTGTTGTGAGAAGCGCAATACAAATAAAAATGACCTGACTTGGCGTGAATGAAGTTGTCAAGGCCACATTTGATATAGATTAAAAGCTCATGTTGTCCTCTTTAAGATGTGCCAGGACAAACTGTGGCATGTATGGTCTAATAAAAATTAGCAATAAATCCTCTTTAAAGGACAAAAATGTATTGCATGTTCCCAGGAGGATTTGGTAGCTCCAAAGTCCACCCTTTGTTGCTCATTGTACAATAAAGATGACAGAAATACAGGTAAAATCCCTATTTTCAATTCAAACATAGGCAGATTTCACCCACTTTACAACAGCTCTAAAAAAAAAAAAAGCAGTAACATATTACTGAGTGTTTTGTCCTGTTATTAATGTTAACATTGACAGAGTTATTCTGAAAATCATGTGAAGCTATCCTGTGATAACGATCAAGTAATATCCACATCACATTATGAAATATGAATCATAACCACAACAACACCAGTCCAACAGACCCAGCCAGCCAAATTCCCCTAGAAATCCCAATCTTCAATAATCCCAAACCGCCTCAGGCCTTTTCTGATGGAGTGCGCAGGAACGCTGTGTACCTAATTAGACAAAGGCTCACGTACAGAGGATGCAGGGCTGATCAGTGCCTTGAGACTGGTTAATTGGTACAGAGGGCAGCTACGTGTGACAGAAGGAGTCTTTCTTTACTATGTGCTATCGCTGCTGCTATCTGTCTGGCACGTCACTTCGCTTTCATTACATCTGGGCCGCGAAGCCCTCTGATCAGTGTGATAGTGGCCTAAAAAGAGTGTTTCAAAAGGGGGAACCAATATATTATGCTTCAGACCTGCTCAAGGGGTGGAGCAGTCAATGTGATGAGATAAAACATGAAGAATGATACCAAAAAAGAGATGGAATATAACAAAATATATTCTCTTTCTCTCAGACATATTTATGCATCTACATGTGCCAGAGAAAGAGATAAATACTTTGGGCAGAGAAGGAATGAATTGGGAGAGAGAGAGAAAGAGAAAGAGAGATAGAGAGAGGAAATGTAGGAAGATGGATGTAGAATGCATAGAGAAAGGAAGGATAAAGGGAGGTAAAACAAAGAATTGAGGCAATGTGCTCACCACAGACCTTCTTTAATCCACACAGAGTACAGAGAGAGAAGGGAGAATGAGTTCTTCTAAAAGAGAGAAGAAGATCAGTTAATTCTCTTTTAAAAAAGGTTTTGTCTACGTGTGTATTATTGAGTGCATGTGTATTCAAATGTATTCTGTGGGTTTGAAATTCCGTTTGGAAGTGTTTTAGTGTGTGTGTATTCAAATGTATTCCGATATTGTCATGTGGGTTTATGAGTGTGTTAGTGTGTTTGAGTATTATAATATTCTAGTGTGTGACTGTGATTATGTGTGTGTTCAATGCGTTCTGATATTGTATTGTGCAAGTGTGTGTGTGTGTAGGAGTATGTGTTCTCACGCATGTATCATTAGGCATCATTAGAGCAAATTATATGGAGGGAGAGTGAGACAGATGCTGCCCTTGGCACATGTGTCTGTAGTGCTATGAAAGAAAGCCCAAACACCACTGCGACATACTGAGCAGACAGCAGCTAAGAAGACAGAAATTTAAAGGGATAGCTCACCCAAAAATTTTAAATCAATTAGTCACCCTAACGTTGTTCCAAATCTGCAAGACTTTCTTCGGCCTAACAGAAAAGGATATGGGTGGTTAGAGTGAGATTGGTCCCTGAAAGTTTTTACCTTTCTTGAGTGATGTGGTGGGCCTTCGTTTAGCTCCCTCCCTTAGCACCTGTTCATGCCAACCCCCCTGTATGCCACCCCTAAGCATTGTGTGCTGCCCCAATGTATTGCATACATTGCATTTATAGTTTTCGTTTCTCTGGTGGGGACTTTACATAAACTTCTATTGAGTACAACAATGCTCGTCCACTTTTACAGTCGTCTTGGTTCTGGAAGTATTTTTCCCATAAGGATTTCATAAAATAGCTTAGAAAAGAGTTCTAAGCCATGAACCAAACCAACAAGCTACAAGGTGAATCAAAATATTACAAACTATGATTTGAAGCATGCCCAGATCTAGAACGGTTCCATTAGTTGGGCAATACCATATAACAGAGAGGTGTCGACCCAGAGGGTGGGGTTAGGTTGTGTGTGTGTATTCCGTCAATGGTGGATGTGCATCTTTTCAGTTCCAGCACATTGCATTAGGGTTAGGGTTAGTGGCATGACGATCCAATTCGACCCTTTGCAACACTTGTGTGGGCATAGGGATAATTTGGTGGGTAAATGCCACCTCAGCACACCCCTAGATCCAGCCCTAATTCGAAGCAAAATTATATGTGAAATCTGACAAAAACTAAGTATACTTAACATCTTTCATGAGGGAATGAACTACAATCCTATGATGCATTATGAATGATGTTATCAAATTAAAAACTATGGAAAATATAAAACTAGTCATTTAAAGTTGTTGATTATAACTAAATAAACAATATATTTTAATTTTATAACAACATATTTAGATATATGCAAATATATACTGTAATAAATAAATACTTAGAGAAAACATCCCGCTTGCATCATGAGAGCTGCAGAGCTCTTTTGGCGCACTTTGTTTGCCACGATTCTCTTACTGGTAGATTGTTTACCTTTACAATCATGGGTAGTGTAGTTCTTCGCCAGAAATGAGGAAATATTAAAACAAAAATTCTCCCCCTTCCTCCCCAATTTGGAATGCCCAATTCCCAATGCACTCTAAGTCCTTGTGGTGGTGTAGTGACTTGCCGCAATCTGGGTGGCGGAGGATGAATCTCAATGTCTGAGACTGTCAATCTGTGCATCTTATCACATGGCTTGATGAGTGTGTTACTGTGGAGATATAACGCTATTCTCCGCAGCAGCCACGCAAACTCACCACACACCCCACTGAGAGCGAGAACCACATAATAGTGACCATGAGGAGGTTACCCTGTGTGACTCTACCCTCCCTAGCAAGTAGGCCAATTTGGTTGCTTAGGAGACCTGGCTGGAGTCACTCTGCACACCCTGGATTCAAACTTGTGACTCCAGGGGTGGTAATCAGAGTCTTTACTTGCTGAGCTACCAGGCCCCCCCCTAAACAACTATTTTCAAATTAAAATGAAATAATGGAGACTGATGGCTTCAACAGGAGCATATACCATTGATTAACATCCTCTGAGCTCACAGTAGGACTGTCTTTAAAGTTTTTTAAGTTATCATTTAAAGTAATTTTCCCTGTGATGAAAATGAATGGGATTTTTACTTCCAGAGCCAGACTGTTGCATTCAGTTGTTGTCATACTAAGCTAAAGACATTTTTGTATCCCCTAATCTTACACCTAAATCTAACCCTGACTGAAACCTGTTTGCATTTTTAGATTTTTATTAATATATTGCATGCTTGTCAGACATGTAGCCTAGCGGGCTGTGCTCGTGACATGTGGTGCTGATGCATCACAGATGACCCTAGTTTGAGTCTCATGAGGTCCTTTTCTGATCCCATTCCCACTCCTCCCTCTCGTTTCTTGTCACCTCTCTACTTTCCCTATCCCTTTAAAAAGGCCATACACATTTTTATATTATACCTAAAAAAAGGAGACATAGAATGCTTATTATGTTGTTTATATGTGAATGCTGTCTGCTGACCACAATGTAGGCAAAACCTGACCCACACACACACAGTCACTGATAAAGAAGCCCCACTTATTAATGTTGACAGTAAAGATTAATGCATGTAGACCAAAATTATATTGCAAAACAACTGCGTAGAATGGAAGAGAGAGAGAGAGAGAGGGAGAGAGAGAGAGGGGGGGGGATATCTTATGCTGAAATAACAACCAGAAAAAGTACCAAAAAGAAACGGAATTAGTGATCATGTAAAAAATTATTACACAATTATAATAAAAGATCACTCCAAACACACACTGTCTCTCTTGCAGTCTATCTATCCCACGTTTCTCCTGCTCACGCATTCTAACAAATTTCTCTTTCCGTTTTTCCCTCCCTCTCTTCTAATCCTCCTTTTCTTCATATTTCATCATGTGTAATCCTATAGATTCTTTGATGTTATGCTAAATACTCACTCCTTTCCATCTCTGCCTCTCCTCCTCTCTCTCTCTCTCTCTCTCTCTGTGTCTCTGCCTCCCCCTCCTCCCTTTCTCTTCCTCTCTCCCTTTCTCTATCTCTTTCTCTTGCACCACCTGTTAGTGCAGAACCCTGTGCTTTGGAATTCACTTGTTTATGAGGGAGTCTTTCACACTCACACAATCAGAGGTAAGAAAAAGTATCTTTTTCATCTTATTCATCCTTTCCTCAAACTTCCTTTTAGAATCTGTTCTGTGATTGAATCTCCTGGTGTGTTCTCCTATTTGTCTTTATTTGTTTGTCCCTCTCTTTCTTAACCCCTCCCTCCCTTTCTCTCTGTCTGTTAATAAGTATTTCCTATGTTAACCCTTTGTTGCTTTTTTTTAATTAAAATGCACATCAAGTTTACCGCTTATTACTCATTCTGTGTTAACTATTAAAGTACTCATGTACGTATGCCATTAACATTTTTGTTAATGGCATACGCCCCCCCCCCCCCCCCCCCCCACTATACAAAAGAATAATCTTAACTTTTGATGGAGAGAATATTCTGCACTCTAAAAGAAGAAATGTGCAGCAATCTGACACTTAGTGATACTATGATATGAGATACTGTGCATGTGTTTTCTGCTTTTGAAGCTCTTGCGCAAAAATGTGTGATGTGGACTGCTCTCTCTCTCTGGTAATTTATCAGTGTCTGATTGACACAATGACTGACTGTGAAACGGTGATGTGCTTCTCATCAGGATCTTTGATCTTGTGTGCATAAAAGAGAACAAGATACCAATGTAAGACACAAGTGAGAGATAGATAGATAGATAGATAGATAGATAGATAGATAGATAGATAGATAGATAGATAGATAGATAGATAGATAGATAGATAGATAGATAGATAGATAGATAGATAGATAGATAGATAGAAACAAACAAAACAAAAAAGGGTCAGCTTAAACAGATTTAACCCCTCCAGGCTTAAGCAGTTCAGAACTCAACAAGAATTTTAAGGAAAGGTTGAATTATACAAAAGAAGTCATGGTGAAAGTGAAACAGATTGGTATAACCAGATACATGTGTAGCAAGCTTAGTCTAACTCTAAGTTTATTTCATCAGCTAGTGAATATGTTGACAACAGTCCAAATCTCATCGTGTTCTTTTTCACAATGTGAGTTATGCTTGAAGAGCCAGCAGTGTCATAATGTACTGTGACAACCCACTGCCAAACGTGTCTGTAATTTATAGTGCTGGAATATTTCTCCTCATTACTTCCTCTCACTCCCACATCTCCGCCCCCCACAAACACACACACACACACACACACACACACGCACACACACAAACACTCTGACTTGTCTTCTCAACAGCCTCTTCATGTCTTGCTGTGATCCAATCTCAAGCACTGACTTTCATTCTTTTTGTGACTATACTAGTTTAGTTGGCTAGTGCACAATGTGCACAGTTCAGATTCTACACAGCAGGCAAAAGAGAACTTTGCACACTTGCACAACACATTGCAGAACTTGCGAGGTATTGCATGTTTATTGCAACAGTAGATGGTTCACCACCAACATGATTGCTATGTTTTGGGGACTAATGTGGGATTGACTTCACTAGCACTGTATTAGCCTTATAGTTGGTAAACAATTGCTTAAAAAACATGTTCCTAAAGGATTGTGTTTGTAATTAGGTCTATGGTTGCCCACAATTAGAAGCACAAGATAAAGTCTTAGCAAATTGTGCTACTTTCTAATTCATGCTAACTTGGCAAGTTTCTGAGAAAATATAATCAGTTTTAAAGTGTATCCATACAGTTTCCATTCAAAGCAAGCTCATTCAGGTGACAGCTGAAGAATATTAACTAAAATGTAGGATACAATTACATTTTAGTTGATAAAATGATATTACTACTCTATGTGCGAGGATCATTTCTTTCACGAAACTCATTTCGTGAAATAACAGTTTTTAATGCAAAATGCCATTCCTCTCAGACTGAGGGTAGGCCTATATACAATCCTTAGATTTCAGTCAAAGTCTGTGAATTCCTTGCAAATTATATATATACATATATTTTTTAATAAATAATGAAACAAACCGGTTTCATAAACCAGCATGGACACATATTATGTACAGCAGGTGGTGGGGGGAGATTTCATTTGAAGACTGAAAAAAAAAAAAAAAAAAAAGATTGTGCTTGGCGTGAGGCAGTGTGCTAATCGCTAATCTTGTTAGCGTCCATGTGTCATGATCTCATTAGCTGTGCTGCTCCAATGCCATTATGACAACTTACCTGCCATCACCGTGAAGACAGAATGATGCCTGTCAAATACTGGAAAGTTTGATAGATTGACAAGCATTATATAGACAAGGAGAAATAACTGCCTTGGCATGTACTTTATGTGCACTGGTGTGCTTTTGGACAAATGGGGTAGAATTACATAAAAGGTCAGCAATGAGTATGAGTTTGTGTCCTGCATGCTTTCCTCTTTTCTTCTCTTGACACTATGGCTACTAACCTCAGCTGGTCTTAGCTGGTCTTGGCTGGATTTAGAGCTGGGAGACCATCTTGACAGCTTAAGTCACCTGGTCTAAACCGGTCTTAGCTGGTCTACCAGTCTGGTCAGGCAGGTCTGGTTAGCTGTTTTTAGAGGTGTTAAGAGCATTTTTCAGCTGGTCAGGCTGGGAGACCAGCTAGACCATCAGAAGACCAGCTGGTTGAAACTTATCTTATCTGGTCTCCCAGCATGGTCAGGTTGGCTAGCTTTTGTTTAGAGCTCTTGTTAGCTGGTCAAACTTGAAAACCATCTAAACCATTTGAAGAACAGCTAGACCAGCTTATCTAAACTGGTCTATACTAGTTTAAAGCAGCTGGTCTAAACTACTCTTATCTGGTCTTTCAACCTGATCAGGTCTGGTTTTAAAGAGGTTTTGAGCACTTGAACCAGCTAAAAACCGGCAAACCAGCTTAGAGGTGTTAAGAGCACTTTTCAGCTAGTCAGGCTGGGAGACCAACTAAACCATCAGAAGAGCAGCTGGTCTAAACTTGTCTTATCTGGTCACCCAGCATGGTCAGGTTGGCTGGCTTTAGTTTAGAGCACTTGAACCAGCAAAAACCAGCAAACCAGCTGTTCTTCATAGTTCATGAAGTTTCTACTCTTTTAAGCAAGGAAATGTCTCTCTAGTCCCCCCCTGACTACTCACAAAATGTACCATGGTAATGCCATTTTTGTTTGGATACGTACCATAGTCTTCTTGTAAGTGATAGAGTATTATTTGAATGCCATGGTATATGGTTATAGTAACCAATGAGAACTATGGTAAATATCAAAGTACCATAGTATTATCATCCAATACCATCACTGTACCATGGTTACGACAAAGCATATTTTTGTAAGGATCCCCTCCATCTGCCATTTTACAGTTTTTATCTCCAACTCTCTTTTCTGATCCTCTTCAAACACAGGAACTGTTAGGAACTTGTGGCCTTTGTAATTGTGCTCACTGATTTAAATAATTCTTAATTATTTTTGCTGGGATTAATTTTCAAATGCCCTGCAACATTCTCAAGGGAACTTTATTTGCATCTCAAATCTACCCATGCAAATAAGATGAATTGCACACTCATTCTCTCCCTTTCAGCCTTCAAAATATTTCCTATTCTTTTGCCGTTCCAGCTCACTTACTCTTAAAACTAATATGCTGTGGTCTATACTCTGGTGAAGTGGCTCAATTTGCCAGGTTCCAGAAGTGCTTTGAGCAAAGTGTTAGCTGGAGATGGTAAACCTTAATTAGTATCTATTTAGATTCCTTAGCTCAGTTTCCAGCTCACATTGGAGGCGAGAAGAGCAGGTTGAAGGTTTTGGAATTAAACATTGCTGTAGCACACGGGTCCATCTATTTAAAACAGTTTTGACAAAGCAGGTCAATTCATCTCAGGCAATATGCCAGTCTGCGGAGGTGTTACAGATCAAATAATTATGTGGCAGGTCTGTCAAAAACAAAAACAAACAAGGTTTTGGTTTAGAGGACAAGTCTCTAGAACAATGTCTTTAATTAAAAAAAAGAAGACACAAAGGCTTAACTATGGATTCAATTTGCATTGAATATGACAGACTATCTCAGAGCCTGAGGATGGTTTAGATTACAGCTCTGTGGGGGAGAGGAAATCGGCACAGCTGTCCAAGCACTGCTTCTGGCATAAAGCATCGATTTTTGCTCACAACTTCTAAATAAATCAGACCAGAGCTTAGTTGGCCTGTGCTTAAAGCTTGAGCTCAGCGCAAACTTTTTAAGTAACAGCATCTAAACACCCACTCTCTTACCACACGACTTTGAACCTCTATCCTCCCGCTTTCCTGACTCACCCACTCATGTTCACAGCCTCTAGCCTATTGCACCAGTGCTGTTGTTTGCTGCTCCACTCTGCAAAGTTCTAACTCGTATGTTTATTTCTGTTTAACACATAAAACTCAATAAAGAGTTGATCGGTTTAAATATAAATAGTGTTGCTCCTGGTCTCTAGATCCTTGCTTCTAAGGCTAGGTCCACATCTATCCTGTATCTGAACTTTTTTTTTTTAAAAAAAGGTCTCTGCCCACACTGCCAGTTTCAAGCATTTTCCAAAAGTTTCTCATCCACACTGAAACATCTGAAAATGCTTAAATCCACTTACATGCAAAAAATCGCCATTCCATGTACAGTCTGAACCACAATTGTCCACATGTTCCATCACTGGACAGCAATCTATTTCCGTAAACTTCCCTATTTACTATTTCCATAAACTTCCCGTCACCTTTGAAGGAATGCAATGTGACGGTTGTACAAAGTAACATTTATCTTTAAAACCACTATCAAAGTGAATAGTGGCTCTACAACATGGGCCGCCATCTTTATTGTTTTGAGTTGAATGGATAACATGACTGCGTCACATGGTACAAATACGACAAATTTTCTCTGTCTACACTACATCACAAGGATAGCGAAAAGCTCAGTTTTTGCTGTCAAAAATGTCATCTCAGTGTGGACGGAAGGGCAAAACATAGAGAAAAAGAAGCGTTTTCAAACGAAAATGTTTTAGTCTGGAGTGGCCTAACTGTCCACACATTTATGCAACTCCATTAATCTTATATTTCCTTCCTGATTGCACATCAAAAGGTCTTTGGGTAAAATACAGAAGCCCTCTTGTACTTTGTCAATCTTTAACGCATAATCTTTAATTAAAAAGCAAGTGACTTCAAGCTACAGTAATTGTAGTGAATTTCTGCTGGGTCAGTTCAGTGCATGGGAATCTCTCCAAATGAAACTGCACTTACAAACATCTTGACTTGAGTCCTATCTTTACTTTCTAATTCTATTCTAAAGGGATAGTTCAACCTAAATTCAAAAGTCTGTCATCATTTACTCACCCTTTTGTTGTTTAATAAGCCATATGTGTTTCTTTCTTCTATGGAACATGAAAAGAGATCTTAAGCAGAATGAAAGCCTACATTGTATGGAAAATGAAGAAGCATTGAAAGTGGTGACTGGGGATGACAGTCCCTAAAAATGTGCCTAACATCATCTTTTTACCTCCACGGATGAAAGGAAGACATATGGGTTTAGAACAACATTAGGGTGAGTAAGTGATAAAATAATTTCCATAGTCCAGTGAACTCTTCCTTTAAGTAGTGGTAGCCTGATGGTTATCCCCATTGTGATAGAGTATGGCACATAAGAACAGGTGGCTCCAGGGAGGATTGTGCTTGTATATCAAATGCTTAAGTACTTTAAGTCTCTCTGCATGAAAAGTGTCTGCTGGCTAATAAGTGGCAAAATAACTTTCTCTCTCTGTGTTTTAGCTCTATGACGGTGCGTAAGGGAAAAAAGCTCACCATCTCCATCCAGGAACACATGGCCATAGACGTCTGTCCTGGCCCCATCCGACCAATTAGACAGATCTCTGCCTATTTCCCCCGACTCTCCCCAACCGCTGAGCCTGTGTCTCCTAACCCTGCTGCCTCTCCATTGTCTCTCAGTCCAGGAGTTGGAGCCTCTGGGGTAACGAGTGGAGGTCTCTTGTCCCCTCTGCAGGCAGGGGCAAGAGGAGGGGGTGGGACTCTGTCAGCAACCAGCAGCATTGAGACATCAGTGGACATCTGCAGTTCAGACAGTGATGATTGCAGTAAGTCATGACTACTACCTGTTGATGAATCACTTCACACACTCAACCCAACGGAAACACCTTATTCATCATAATCAATTAATTTACGCACCTTGATCTTTTTTGACAACATGTCTCAAATGGTGCAGCACGTTGTCACCGTCCTGCTCTCATAGAATCACGTAACTATAACTATATTTTGGCAAAATGATTTTTCTGTGCCTCGTTGTACATATTGCTGTAGTTTCCTTGTGAAATGCGCACTAGAGACAACATGACAAATCATGATTAAAATGGCAGATTACCAATTAATTTTCTCTTACTTTTCACCCTGTTCCTCACACAATGCTTTCTTTTGACATTTTAACACTTTTACTATAGTGCATTAATGACTTGTAAGGCAATACAGTTTAACATTTGCATTACACTACAAACTAAATATAGAAGCTTGTTTGGGTACGATTAAATTGCACAGTAACTCAACTGATAAACCGATGAACTTTCAATTCAAAGCACCATGGTACGAGTCCTAAGAGGGTCATAGCAGTACCACAAAACAATGTGGTTGCTTCAGCAATTGTGTTTTTCATCTCACATTTGCTTTTTATGACACTATCTGTTAGGTTTATGTTTAAGGTTTAGGGTAGGGAGGTACTGTATGTTGTGTTCATTTACTCGATAGAGCATTAACTTTAAGAACCTCATCTGTTCATCTTTTCTCATTCTATATTTGCTGTTATAACACGCAGTTAGGTTTAGGTTTAAGGTAGTAAGGTATGTTTCGTTGGTTTAAAACTCAACAGAGCATTTAGTGCCACTCAGGCCACAAAAAAATCATTTGGCAAAGATTTTGCCACAGTCACCTTTTTTTTTTAGATCAGACTCCATTTGTCACAATGTAACCTGTCATTAAACAGCCTATTAAGGCGTAGTCACATTTACCTTTGCACAGCAAAATTCAGTGGGCAAAGAAGGCGTATGCGGGTGTTACGTCCATTTGAAATTGCCAAGCAGACACTTTTAATGCTGCACTTTATTCTTTTGTAGAGTTAAGTTAAAAATAAATTTGCCGCTAAAATGATTTCCATGTTCATTGTAAATATTAAGTGTGGCTGTGTACAAAGCACCACCCATACAGAGGTCACTGCCAAACCAAGCAAATTCGCCTGTCTCCAAACTTGAACTCCATGCAAAATTCACACTGGGATATTTTTCGACATCGGAAGCCCATTGCACGATATTAACAATCATGCGGATCCCCCCCCCCCCCCCCCAAACAAAAATAAACAATCTGTCATTGTAAATTCACCCTCATGCCATCACAGATGTGTATACTTTCTTTCTTCTTCAAAGATTTTTAGAAGAATATTTCAGCTCTGTATGTCTTCAAGTGCTTCACTGCTAGTGAATGAGTCACAAAATGTTCCAAAAGCTTCTAATGGTAGCAAAAAATGTATTCATAAGACTCCAGTGGTTTAATCCATATCTTCAGAAGCAAGATGATAACGTGGGTGAGAAAATGATCAATAAATCATTTTTAAAGTGACATTGTGTTTTTAATGATGACGAACAGTGATGCCACAGTGAACTACCTGTTGAGGAATTACTTCACACACTCCACCCAAGGAAAACATCTTATTCATCATAGTCACACATCAATTCATTTATGGACCTTGACCTTTTGTGACAACATGTACATTCTCCTCCCAGCCCAGTAGATGCAATATGCAAAAGAAGAATTTGAAACTGAAAGTGTAGACTAATAGAAAAAATGAATTAAATATTCATCTGTTTCTCACCCACTCCTATCATTTAGCTTCTGAAGGCAATGATTAAACAACTGGAGTCTTACAGATTACTTTTATGATGCCTTTTGGATCTTCAAAGTTTTGGGACCCATTCACTTGCATTATGAGGACCTACATATTTTTCTAAAAATCTTAATTTGTGTTCTGCAGAAGAAAGAAATTCATACACATCTGGGATGGAATGAGGGTGAGTAAATAATAAGAGAATTACAATTTTGGGGTGAACTATCCCTTTAAGTACACAAAGACACCTAATATAAAGTGGGTCCGATGCTTTTTAAAACTTCAAAGTTGACTACAGATGTGCTCTTCTAATTGAGGGCATGGTCCCAAATGAGCAGATGCTTCTTCACTCCATGCATTGACAGAATATGTGCATAGGTTTGTAAACAATCCAAAAGATTATTGACAGTACAAAAAAAAAAAAGAGGAAATCCATCCTTTCAAACTTGCAAACATTGTACGTCAGTAAAATGTCATACTCTTCCTGCTGGTTAAAACCCCTAGGGAATAATGTATCAAAATAGAAAATCCACCCACTGTCCATAAATCCAGTCTATCAATGTCACCTCCTCGGCCATACACACACATTTGTTCAATTCCAAAGTAGAAGGACTCCAAGATAGAATGTGAATAAGCCTTTAAATTGTTGTTGCTACCTACATCGCCACAATGTATGGTGGTCCAACCAAACATTCATAAAAAATACTCTTACACAGAAAAACGTTTCAGCTTTATCCAATGTGGTTTTACTGTGTTCACTTGTTTACCCAACAACAATTACAAAAATATGATAATTTCGGAATTTTAGTTTGAAGGATCCAGTTCACAAAATTAATCTAATATACAGTTTTGAACTTAGAGTTTGAAACAACATACAATCACTGCTAGAGAAAACAAGCATTTATGTAAGTGGACTTTTGACTCAAAACCTTACAGTTGCTGATATATCCCTTGTGAGAACATCCCCATATGACACATCTGTCCTCCCCAATATATGTACAAAATCTAGTGTGGTTACATATTTATAAAATTTTATCAATACGTTATTAGTTCATATAAGGTCATATTACTAAGGCCAGTATTTCTGTTGTTATTTTCTTGAATTTCAGGCATGAATGATGTGTGAATGAAAATGTTTATAGTGGTGCAATATTAAACCTGTATTATGCATACTATGCTTATTTTTCATCCAAGAATACCTACAGAAGAATTATGATGTTTTTACTCATTTGCAACATTGTTATCCATCTGTCAGATATACATGCCGCCTAATTGCATTCCATAATGGGTCATTTTAACTGCTTTCTGTCAAGCTTTGTGGTATATGGAAGAGTTGTTAACATCTGTGCTATTTTATACTTTATTTTTTTTTGTAGCGGCACTGGGGACGTTAGAGTTTGAACTGAGGTATGAGAGAGCGACAAGTTCACTCCACTGTACCATTATCAGAGCCAAGGTAACGTCCGTCTCACACCTGTGCAGTTCACTACACACTCACACCTATTCGTGACTCACACTCCAAAAACCAGCTGGTGATTTAACCTTTAGCAGTTTGTTGTCTTCAACAGGGCTCCATTCCAGTGTTTCTATCAATATTTCATTTAGCAGTTCTGTCTAATGAAATGTCTCGTATTTTTTTTTATAGGGTCTGAAACCTATGGATTTCAATGGCCTGTCAGATCCTTATGTTAAACTTCACCTTCTCCCAGGAGCATGCAAGGTGGGCAAATTTTAGATTCTGTTCAATGTGTAACAATGAACACTTTGGTGCATGATGTCAGTTTTTATTCAGGGTGTGAATGTTTAGCCACCATAGGTTACCACACTCATATTTATATATGTCTGTCCCTTTTAAGTCAGGGTTACTCATTCCTACTCCTGGAGAGCCAACTTCCTGTGGCTTAGTTCTAACCATACTCCAGCACACCAAAAGTAAACCCAAAGACCTTAATTAGTTGATTTGGGTGTGTTTCATTGGAACTAATTCAACTTTAGGTGTAAGCTGGAACTAAACTCTGTAGGAAAGTGGCTCTACAGAAGCAGGAATGAGTAACCCGGGTATACGTAAGTGTTTGTTTTCACATAATAATTTTGAATTTCATAATTTCAACATGGCTGACAAAAGTGGTGAAGTACCTCTGGAATATCTACTACTTTATCAACTCTTCTTTACACATATCGCAGCAGTTCTAAGGGGAAATCCAACATAGTCTAATAGAATGAACGTTACTATAGCTACATTTTGGCCAACTGACGTTTACGTGTCGAATTCTACATTTCATCGCAGTTTCCTGGTGAGATTAACACTAAAGTTGCTTAAACAACTCTGTGTTTTATTCACTTTCACATAAATCATGAGTACAATGACTGATTATGATTTTACAAGACTTATTTTTTGCACTATTACTCACACTGCTATGTTAGGATATAGAAACAGTTTTACTAAAACGCATAATTTGAAAAACTATAATTAGCTTCTGTGATAGATCACCTCATAGAGTGTTGCACTCTGTACTTGGAAGACCACAGCTTGAGACACAATTTTGATGACATCCATATCTCTTATGGTATGATATACTAAATCTGTGTCTAGAATGTTTGTTGGCACATATCTACTATTTCCACATATCTAGACCTTACTTACTACTTAATTAGCAATCTAGTATTAAATTAAATGGTTGCTGGTTGGCTCGTGAAAAAGTAGCAAAGATTAATATATCCCCTGGGTGTTATGTAGAG
The DNA here is from genome assembly GCA_032164185.1 of Moxostoma hubbsi. Classification (NCBI taxonomy): domain Eukaryota; kingdom Metazoa; phylum Chordata; class Actinopteri; order Cypriniformes; family Catostomidae; genus Moxostoma; species Moxostoma hubbsi. The sequence continues at coordinate 35,473,245 of JAVLUX010000007.1, read as the reverse complement.
CATTAAAAACATTTTTTAGCTTACTGCCTTGTAGTTACAAAACTGTTGATCTGATAAAGAAAGGTAAGTATTTCAGAAATCAGATGACTGATAAACATTTATTTCATGCATCAAACAGCCTGTTTACAAATCACCATAATTAGAGTTTAATTCTGGAGTTTGCATCATGGCAGAACAAGTAATTTATGCTAGAGGGAGGTGGTGGTGGCTCTCAGTCAGCCATAATCCCATGTGGGCACTATTTCACAGTGGACATTTACTTTTCTATATGTGAACTGTGAGCTTCGTTGTGATTGGTCAAGAAGGAGTTCGATTACACACAGGCTCGATTGCTCTTCCTTAGTACCCCTGATGTCTTTGTCAAATTTCCCCGAATCTGAAAATAAAACCTGAATCAGTTTATTAAAAATGTAATCTGAATTTGTGCCAAGTACATTTGAATTTCAGGTTTCAAGTAAACATGTTCAAATTCAAGTCCTAAAATTCAAGTTTATGTCCCAATGGCATAATTTCAAAACTGCAAATTTCAAGTTCAAGTAAACATGTTCAAATTCATGTCCTAAAATTCAAGTTCAAATCCCAATGGCACATAGTTAATTCCATATTGTCACATAATGTTCATGAGACCATTAAAGAAGGTTAATGCTCTATCGAATGCCTCTCTACCCAAAACCTAGCTGATAGTGTCATAAAAGCAAATGTCAGTTGAAAAATTCAATTGCTGAGAGAACCACATAATTTTGTGTTTATTCTTTGACACGTTTGGCTCACGTGTCAACACAAGTGATCTTCAGGACTCATATCCCGGTCCTTTGCATCGCGCTGTACCACTTGAGCTACTGCGTTCGTATTTTCATCGTATCCGAACAAGCTCCTAAATGTAGTTTTTATTGTAATGGTAACATTAAAATGTATTGCCTTACAAGTTACAACTTGATTGCATCCAAATAAGCTTGTTATGTAATGTTTGGTATTATACATTAAAGAAAGATTACATACTTTTTTCTTTGTGATGTAATAATTCATGCATCAACGTATTAGGATATCAAACAATTCCAAATATTTTTGTTACTGTTCAATGTCTTATTTATATATTTGTTTTATTAATAATATTGCATATGTTGAAAATGTTTGTTTTATACCACTTGGCTTTCTTTCTTTTTTCTCCTCTGTCAGGCTAATAAACTCAAAACCAAAACAGTACGCAATTCACTAAATCCAGTTTGGAATGAGACTCTGACTTATATTGGCATCACAGAAGAGGATATGCACAGAAAAACCCTGAGGTTAGTAAACAAATTTGTACTTCTGTGAGTCCCTCTTACTTTATGGGAGACTCCAAGCGGACAGTAAATCTACAGTATGCTGGATATGTCTCTTGGGATAGCAGGGATTTAACAGTAGCCTGCATATTTTTCTCTGACATTAGGTGTGTGTGACAGCCGAGGAAGCAGACCTTCCTCCTTATAGACCTTTAGGAATAATTTAGTTTCTGGGAGTACCTACCATTGTCAGCATCTTGGCAAGTCAGCATATATGTAGCCATGAAACTTTTGTAGCACTGAATGGTCCTCTCCAATATTCCTCGTGTAACGGGATCCAGCTGGTAGATAGCTGTGCAGTGTGTAAACCTCACTTTCCTGACCTCAAGTGGGGCACTAGCGACTGACGCTAGAGGCTGTAGCCTTTAGCCTCCTTGTTAGTGCACCCGCCTCTCGCACTGGAGATGCCGGTTTGAGTACCATTCAGAGCGGGGCGACCAGGGCCGGTTACACTAGCAAGAGCAGGAGTGACTGCTGTAGCACTCCAGTTTATTCTGAGATTATCCAGAGAAAATTACCTGTGTACTCACATTAGAAATGAACAGTATGCCCTGGAAACCTGGCACTGGGACTGCTGTTTATTTTTTAAATGACAGCGTGACAGGATTTAGAGAAAATTCATTTATTGGTTTAATTCTAAGGAGAGTACAGGAGCAGAGGAGGGTGTCAGTTCAACAAACACGCAAGCAAATCTTTGAAATAAGAAAAAGGTGCTTACTTCAGACCAAACCGTCAGAGCCAGCAATATCACCCTAATCCCATTCATAAATATACATATCTGTCTGAGCCGTTTCCAGCTCTAGCTGATCTGGGGATGGTGTTGTTATAGTTTTTTTTTTTTTTATCACATTCGCCCATACTACCTTTAAACTTGTTTATCTTTATCTTTGTTGTTCTTCCAATTTAATTTAACACACTCCATTTATTTGTTTTCTCTGTGTTGTTGTTTTTCTCAGGTTATCAGTGTGCGATGAGGATAAACTGACTCATAATGAGTTCATTGGGGAGTCTCGTGTGGCCCTAAGACGTGTGAAACCAGATCAGACGAAACATTTCTACACGTGTTTAGAACATCCACCGCCTGTAAGACACACATACACACACGGTCAGTTTGAGGCCACGTTCACACTAATACATTTTAGTTAAAAAACATATAGATTTTGCAATGTTTACGCCTTTCATCCACACCTGAATGACGTTTTCCTCCACCGAAAATGGAGACTATAGAAAATGCTCTCCAGTAAAAAGTGCTTGGAAAAAGTTGATGTTTGGAATTCAAACTAAATTCAAAGTTCATATTCTATGAACATACGCTACACTATACGGACGGCCTTCGCTGTTGCAAATCATCTCGGCGTTTTGCTGAAAGCATTTACATGCACTCTTCCTGTGAACGTTAAAAGGGTGGGGCCTCCCTGGGAGAAGGGGATTCAGACCATGTAAGCCATGCATTAAAGAAATATTCTGGGTTCAATACAAGTTAAGCCCAAGCAACAGCATTTGTGGCATAATGTTGATTACCACAAAAATGTAGTTTGTCTTGACTTAAAAAAAGCAAAAATCTGGGTTCCGGTGAGGCACTTGCAATGGAAGTGAACGGAGGCCAATCTGTAAATGTTAAAATACTCACTGTGTCAAAAGTATAGCCACAAAACATAAACAATATGCATGTTAACATGATTTCATTGTGATAAAATTGGTTCCATGACGATGTAGTGAACAAACCCTAAAACGACTGTAAAAAATAATACATGAATACAATAATAACAGGAGAATTCATGTAAGTGTTTTAATAAAATTATACGCTTCAAATTTATGCCTTTAAACCCTCCAAAAATTGGCCCCATTACCGGGAACAAGTGCCTCACTGTAACTTCGATTTTTGCTTGTTTAAAGAAAAGGAGGGATGAGTCAAAATAATTTTTTTGTGGTAATCAACATTATGCCAACAAATGCTGTCGACTGAGTTGAACTTGTATTAAACCCGGATTGTTCCTTTAATGTGCCCCAGAAAGTCAGCAAATCAGATTAGAGTTTGTAAGATTGAGAAAGCTCCTCCCAGTTTTATATGTATCAGATGGTCAGTGAACAGACTGTGAGCGGCCCACAGGCATGCCTTCTGAGGCAGAGACTCATTTGAGTCCAGTCCTGTGAGAAACAAATACTTTTGTCAAATTAAAAATACTTAGAGATTCTCACATTCAAATGCTAACTTTATCTCTCCTTTCTATCAATACAAATGACAAATGTGTGTGTGTGTGTGTGTGTGTGTGTGTGTGTGTGTGTGTGTGTGTGTGTTTGTGTGTGTGCAAAATAGGAGAATATATACAATATGAATTGTGCAATATGTATACAGTGAATTAGTCATGTCTAATAGTGTGAATAGCAGACACATATTTAGCAGCTAGTGCGGCTGTGCTGTCCTCTTCTCCAAGTATAGGGGATTTTCTCAGTATCACCGAGTATAAGGAATGATGGATTCAGTGTTTCAAATTTGGGGGAAAATATTTCTCTCACAGTGTGGTTCTTGGGACAGATGAGAAGAAAGTGTTTCTCACCCTCTATTTGGTTTAGGTCACAGTGTCTGCATATTCTCTGCTATCTCTGTGTGCAGGCTTTCTCTCTCTATTTCGAGATCTTGATCACTTAATCTGAATTTTGAGACATTTTTCTCTCTTTAAATTGTTTAATTGATAAGTAGATTGCCAATTTTGTGGTTATATTTAGGGACAAATAACATTGGAGTTTGTTTTAGAGGTCAAATTGAGTTTTTAATGTTTTATCATGAGCATCTTTTCGATTTTTCTCAATGTCTTTAATGATGATTTTAGAGTTGTACCTGGAGTCAATCACAGGTTGAGATTCATTAACTAGTTCAAGAGCCGTTGTATTTAGAGGAGGTGATATGTATATGTTATTTATTATAAAATATTTATATTTTATAGACTCGGGATCAGACTGATGGAGGTGATGCCAGAATTGAACAGATCTCTTCTGTATTTCAGTGTTTAGGGGATATAAGCCTAATTCAGTCCTATAGCCGGTATTGGAAGTGCTTCTCTGAACCCCAAAATATTCTTTGCAAATTCCAACTGAATTGTTTCTACTGCAGTTTTATCACAATTTTAATATAATATAATAGAATTGCTTAAATGATTGAGTTGTATAATTGAATCCATGTTTTAATTGCTTATTTCATATGGCCGAATCATGATTTAATTGCATAAAATGCCCTCCGAACCTTTTCACTCAAATGCTTTTACAGCCAGACTGAAACCCCAGATGCACTGATCTCAATGCCCAGATAACTGTAGCTGGTGCTGTGGTGTAAGACCTCTCCTCTCTAGGTGAACTGGTATTTGTTTCCCTGAGATCTGGCCTTCTTCTGGAATACCATGACTCTGGTTTTATCCAGGTTGACTGTAAGGGCTCCTGACAGTACTCCTTCAGCAGGGACAAGCTCTACCGAAGACCCTCTGCCATGGGAGAGAGCAGGACTAAATCATCTGCATACAGCAGACATTTGACCTCAGTGTCATGTAGAGCGAGGCCAGGGATACTGGACGGCTCCAGAGCTGCAAAAAATCATTTATATTGATATATGTTAAATAGAGTTGGACTCGGACTGCAACCCTGTCTCAATCCATGTCCCTGCTGGAAGAATACTGTTCTGTGATTTCTCATTTTAATTGCGCTTTTACTGTTTGCGTACAGGGATTGCATAATATCAAATGTTTTTTCCGCCAATTTGAAGAAGTTTGCAAAATAAACCATCATGCCAAATTGAGTCGAATGCTTTTTTTTTTTAATCTGTAAAACATGCAAATATGTTTCTTTGTTTGTCATTGATGTTTTTGTAAATTAGAGCATGAAGAGAATAAATGTGGTCGGATGTGTGCTGTTTTGGTAAAAAGCCAATTTGATTTATTTGATTAGGATGTTGTGTTTTGAAATGAATGTGACTATGCAGCTATTTATTCTATATTTATACTGCAGAATAACTTCCGTAGGGCACTGCCCATGCAAATGCAGCGGTAATTATTGGGGTCAAATTTATTTAATAGATCAAATATTTTGACTAACGCTTTGATTATGCATTTCGTTGCTAATGTTGTCTTGTCCAAATGTTTCTTTAATTAAAAATGTTTATATGCTCTGTTATTTCTGACATTCGTATAAAGGTTTCCAATGGATTTTGATCATTTTTAATTGTTTTGTTTAACTCTTCTAGTTTTTTCTTTATTTTTCTTTGAGGTCGGTTGAGGTCTGTAGGTTAAATGTTTTGATAAAGATTTTTTAAGATTTCCAAATTGACCCACTCTGAAGTGACATTTCAGATTTGGGGGTTTCAAATTTCTGTAGAGATTCCAAAAAGTGTTTTGGTGTATTGATTCATTAATTTCGTCAATTTTGGATTTGAAATATGTTTCTATTTTGTTGCGTATCAGTCTTTTGTCATTCTACAACCCTTATTGTCTTATTGTCTGGTTCATTATGTTTTTTGTTAGAAAGCCTTCTTAGTTATTTTCTGAAACATTTACATTCATTATCAAACCACACGTCTTTTTTTAAAGAATTTTTTTATATATACGTATATTTGTTTTTTAATGAGCCAATGTTTCAAATAAATGATTAAGGTTGTTTGTTGCTAAATTTATTCCATTGATATCTGGGGTGAAATCAGTGAACAAAATCATCCAGCATTTTTAACATATTAGAAATGTTTTCTTTGAAATGTACAAGATTGGATTGGATCCATTTGAGTTTCAGAGGAAACCATTTTTCAGATACAAGGGGAGGATTGTTGATCTTTTCACATGGTTGTTTCAAGTAAAGCACTGTTTGGCAGTGATCAGAAATGGGGCTTTGAGGTCTGACTGTAAAAGCACTAATAAAGTTTGGATCAATATCTGTTATTGAATAATCGACCACACTGGCTCCTGATCTGGAGCAATATGTGAATCTACTAAAAGAATCTCCCATGGTCCTGCCATTAATGATGTACAGCCAAAACCTTTACAGAGCTTTAACATTTGCTTTCCATTTGTGTTCACTAAACTATCATAACTATCTCTATCTCTGTCTTTCTGCCAGCTTCCCTCTCCTACAGCCATGGGGGCAGCCCTGCGAGGGATTTCCTGTTACTTAAGAGAGGTACTCTCCTTACAACCTCAAAACCATCTGTTCCATCTCCCTCTCTTTCTCTTAATGAAAATAATAATAATAATAATGCACTGACATTTCTGCACGTGAGTTTGCAATGAGGTTTTAAATATTTCAAACTGATAATTGCCTGCTGATGAATGCTCTCACACTCTCAAATGTTTTCACATTGGGATCTAAACTCATTTGCATTTCAATAAGAACATTGAGCACATTATAAGAGGGATGGAAGAAATCTATTAGCATTTTCATTATCATCCAAAATGGTTCTCAACATGTTTGGCGCCCCACGATGAGAAATACTGGAAAGTAAAGACGACACATGGTGGATCATGAGAGGAGAACGGGGTCGGATAAGGAAAGGGCAGGCATATGGATATGCGCATTTCACGTTGCAGCAAATCCCTGTTCTGTCTGTTACCAAGAACGAATGTGACATCCATAAATAAAGGATAAGATTAGCCAAACTGCATTGTGGGCCCCAGAGAGATATATATTTAATTTGGTGTTGTCCAGAAACTATCAATGGCCAGTGTTGACAACTTCACACTCCTGAAACATTAATGGTGAATGTTGAGACAATTCAAAGCATTTTCTTTTCATTTAAAGAGATAGTTCACACAAAATGTTTAATTCTATCATCATCAGGTTCCAAAGCTCAATGATTTAATTTCAATGATCAATGATGATTTAAGCGCAATGATTTAATTTCCGTTGACAAGAACATATGTCAGGTGGGATGTTCACGCTGCTCATTTTCATACAATGGAGGTGAATTGTGACCAGGAGCTGTCAAGCTCCAAAAATGGCAAAATAGCCCCATAAAAGTACCATTACAGTAGTCTATATGACTAATGTGCAATATTCAAGTCTTCTGAATGTAAATGAGATTTGAGAGCTATGGCAGAGTGGAAGATCATCAGTCAATAACAGCTTAAATTTCCTTACACAAAGCCATTGTCAGTGTTACTTTTTACAAAGTTTTTTATTTTAGTCACATTTGTTGTCTTATGATGAAAATGTAGTCAACATTTCATTATATCAGATTCATATTCATCCTTGTTATTTCTGATAAAATAATAAAGCAATAATTGGCTCCAGAAGATTTAAAATATATTGCATGAGTTGTATGGACCACATTTATATTGCTTTAATGCTGCTTTAGATTGTTTTGTTTTTTTAAGCTCGACAGCCCCTGGTCACCATTTACTTACAATTTAGGGAAACAAGCAGCAACATTCTGCAAAACTTCTCCTTTTGTTTCCAGTGGAAGAAAGAAAAAACACAAGTGTGAGTAAATGATGGAAGAATTAAAAATGTTATGTGAACTATTCCTTTAATATATTCTTTATTTCATATTCATCTCTTTTATCCCTCCCTCTTGCACTTTGTTTCTCGACTCTTTCATTAATGAAGTGATAGAAGATACATTTGAGAGGACAGAGGAAGCAGAATACTTTGCCACCCACCTGAAAGCACCAGAAATTTCAGGGGACCCAAATAATAACAGTTTCAAAGGAAGTAGAGAGATGAAGGAGGAAAAAAGAAAGGCACAGATGGCATACAGTAGATAGAAAAGATGAAGAAAGGGAGGGAGAGGTTACAGGGTTATGAATGGACAGAGGGTGTAAGATGAGTGACAGTCGACACACTTGCAGATCTCTGGAGGAAGAGAACAAGAATTGACAGGGGAAAACTGCTGAACTGCTTCGAGGTATCACAGTGAGTGAGAGTGATGGTTCTGATTCTGGCACTGGATTGCAAAAAGAAAGCATGCAAAAGGAAAGCAGAACTGAATACCAGAGGGAAAGAAATGGAAATGTTAAAACGTGGAGGAAGAACAAAGATAATTAGTGATAGACTGATATAAGGGCCGATATTTGGCAATTGTGAGATTATTGGCCAATTTGGCTGATTAACAGCAGTGGTATTTTGCTTGTTTATTCACCTTATTCAGCCCCGCCCCTTTTCAGTGCTCTGCTCTTCAAAATTTTGTCATCTAACTTCCTGTTTGTATTGAAGATACTGAGATATGGCATCACACATAACGGCTGGCATCACACATTTGCATAATATGTTCTTAGATAATAAATTCAAACATTTCTCAGAATTAATAGAAAAATATAATTTAGGGAAAGATCAGTATTTTTATTACATACAAATGAATCATGCTATTAGAACTAAGACTGGCAATCTTCTTCCTAAAACTCCACCTCTTATTGAAAAAATAAAACAAATCAACAACACAAAAAAATTATTATCCAAATTATACACTATATTAATAAATACAGATACAACATATTCAATACCTATTAAACAATGGGAAAATGATCTTAACAATCACAGATGCCAATTTCTGGAAACAAGTCTGCTTAAATACATTTAGTTTGAGCAGAAATACCAATGTACAACTAATTCAATTTAAAGTAATACACAGAACACATTTAACCCAACATAAACTGTTTAAAATGGGATTATCAAAATCAAACAAATGCGAACATTGCAATCTCAATGTACAAGATGATTACTTTCATGCCATCTGGTCTTGCCCCCCAGTTATCAAATTTTGGAAAGAGATTACAGGAAAATTATCTGTTTATCTTAAATGTAATATCCCGGTAAATCCGTCATTATGTCTTCTAGGAGAAACATTAAAAATAAACCCTCCACTGGAACATGCATCACCCTTACTTCTGTCTCTAGTTATCGCCAAGAAAATAATTTTAATTAACTGGAAAAATAAAAGTAAAATCAGTATTACACAATGGCAACAGCTATTAATAGATCATATTATCAAAGAAAAACATACGGCTACCCTCAAACACAAATTAACTAAATTCAAACAAATATTTGGTACCATTAAAGAATCACTAAACATTAATGTGCCCTGAGAGGTGAATTAGTGCCTCACCAATTACCTATGTTACGTAAAAGACGCATACCATGCATATCAATGCTATTGATTACCCTGTGAATATACTTATAACCTGTATTAACATATGAGGAAATGTATATGATAGGTGGATAAAAGACATCTGATATATTCGTGGTATTGTTTTGCATTTTAATCCTGCATTTTATTAGTTAGTACATTATGTATGTGTAGGGCATATGCGTATGCCTAAATATATTATTAGTGTTACTAATATTTCTATTATTATGTATATGAGTATATATAACTGTAGGTGTGGGTAAGTGATGGTGTATATGTGCATGAATGTTAGAGTCAGGTTCATTCGTATTGCCCTCTGTTTTATGTTGTTTGTATATTTGTTTATTTGTGGGATTATTTGTTTTCTCTTCTATTATGCACTCTTGCTTGTCATTTACTAGTTTATTGGTCCGATACTGGCTTTTTTCACATTTATATTGGTTTATATTTGGGGTTTTTTTTTATTAATATTTTTTTTCTATGTACTTATTTGTATTTGTATTGTTTGCTTAATTTAAAAAAAAAAAAAAAAAAAAAAATGAAGATACTGAGATATAAAAATGGAGTACATGTGGGTGCATAGAAAGTATTTTAACCAAGAGCTGATGGTGTGAGTCTACATAATCCTTTTGTTTTTTCTGTCATTATAAATGTGTTTTTTCCAACATCTGCGGAGGTCAATTGGAGCTGGCAGATCACATTCAGACAGCTATGACACACTGCACTTTTTCATAATGCAAGCGTTTAATTGTTATACGTGTAATTCTGCTTAATTTTTAGGTTTCAACATGTTAATAATTTGTGTTAAAATGTGTAGTTGACATGACATTTCCAACAGTGACAGCTCGTATTATAACACGCAAGTTCATAACATTAAAGAAAATTACAATTTTACTTTTTAATATTAATTTGTTACCCTACTTTTTCAGTGGCTTAAATGTGATTAAAATGGTTGTACACGGAATATAAAATAAAACACACGATGCGTGAATGACATGAGAAGATGGTCAGAGGTGTCGTACAGAGATATTTTTAATGACTTTGGGTTGTCTCTTGGAGTTTCGTGAGCACAGAGGCACATCAGTGTATCCACAATGTGAAGGTAGAATCCTGTGTATTTATGAAGTTTTAAAATCTGCTTCCAGTTGTTATGACATCCCCTGAACACTTTAAAATACTCATGATAGCTTTTGACATCATTGATCTCTAAATCCACTTTGCTAGCTTATTACATTTTGACATCAATACCATCGATATCTATATGGAAAAACTATAATGGAAGATCCAAGACAAAATTTTCAAGATGACTGCACACTAGTTTCTCTGGTGCATGAGGTGAATAAGGGATGTGTGTGTGTGTGTGTGTGTGTGTGTGTGTGTGTGTGTGTGTGTGTTTTTAATTAAAAACAGTGATGGTGTGCTGTGGAAAGTAAATAGCATGCAGATGTCTCGAGACGAGTTTTTAAAAGTTAAACTTATTTTTAACTCGTCATGGCTAAAACACAGCGCTCATGGTGCGAGATGCTGAAAAATAGCTAGATGTGTCACAATGGTCAAGGATGTCATTTTAACATGTTAAACACAACCAATCCTGTGTATATGGCCCATAACAGTTCAAAGACATATACACGTCTTTGCCAGTGGATAACACACATTTTCTTAACTTTAAAAAGTTTGTAACTTTTTAGTGAATTTTTAAAACATTGTGATAATACGCGATTATTGAATTTTTTTAAAGCTACCTCTTATTTGCTGTCATTAAATTGTATAATATAATATAATATAATATAATATAAGCTGTCGACCACAGTGCTCTTTTGAAAGTGTGCATCATTAAGAAACCCATATTGATGAACCACTACAGAGTTCAAACCCCAGAGATGAAAAAAAATTGCACAGCCACAGACAAGATTTATGGCGCAACAGTCACAATGTTAATTTCAAGCTCTTGATTTGGTGTCATATCTGGCACAAATACAGTTTCTGGTGGAGGCTGATGACTGGTGCCATGCCATCTGCCTACTAATCACTCAAATCTGAATATGAAAGCTTAGCAGCTGTGTGTATGTGTGTGTGCGGAACTGGTCTCATTGCGCACCTGTTTACCTTCTGGTTACTCCACCTCATTATCATTAGTGAGTCTGCATAATGAGGGTCATTAGTTTAAAACCTCAATAGAACCCAAAAGCCAAGAGCCCAGGCAATTCAAGCTAAAATATTTAAACCCATGTTAAATGAATTCATCTTTGTGGCTAATTTGTGAAAGCCCTCAAATGACTAAAACACTGCAGAATTTTCTTGCAAAAAATATCTAATCTATTTATGAAGTTTGTGTTTGTATTGACTGTTTGATATCTAAATTGAAATGTGTATTTTCCAGCCTGATCTCATAAAAAACTAATGAAAAACACGATTGCTAAAGCAACCATGTCATTATGTGGTGCTGTTTGACACTTTCCATTTACACGTCGACACTCGTCCGCTGCAGGACTCGTACCCTAATTCTTTATGCAATGCGTTACCGCACAATTTGATCACACTTGAACAACCTTGTAAGCTTATTAGTAATTTTTGCACATCTAGTCACCAAACAGAATTGCGAAAATAACAGCCTGATCTTGTGAAATTTATGTGACAATGGCAACGTTTTGCAAGCAAAAAGTACATGCTTCATTACACGTTTGGCAGCAGTTTCCCATTGAAATATCCAGTGGGAGGCACCAAAAGCGAGTGAAATGGTGTCGTAATCAGACAACGTTTTTAAGGTGAATATTAGATGGATGTTTTAATGAGTAAAATGCACTTCCCTAACCTAAAGCTTTAGCCTAAACCTAACCAATAGTGTTCAAAAAGATAAAAGAGAGGTGAACATAACAGATATCCTTACCCTAAATGCCAAAGTATACTTCAGGTGTGCTCGCTGCGGATCGCTCCGTGCTCAGTATGTGTGACGTAAATTAGCACAGCCGCACTTTTTGACTGCTTGCTGCCTAGAATGCGGTCCTCAGCTGTGCCTGTCATCTGCACATACGCTGGCCATTAACTGTACTAAAAGAGTATCGCTTGCTGTCGTCCAGGCACAATCTGATCTGGAAAGTGCAAAATTATACATGGGCCTTAATCCAATACCTAAACCTAACAGATAGTGTTGCTAAAGCAAATTTGACGTAAAAAGCATATTTGCTGAAGTAACCACGTTATGTGTTGGCACTTCTATGGCACTTTTGCTTCTCTTTTACTCCGAGTGTCCATGGCTGGGTTTGAGCCTTGGTCACAGATTTCAAAGTCCAACACTCTATCAGGTGAGCTATGGCAGAGGTTAATCATATTGGAATACAAATACAAATGATGCGTTAGAGTAATAGTATTTCAATATCATAAAATACAGCAGGGTGTAAGTAATAGAGCAAAAAATAAGTGCTCATAAAGTCTTAAAGCCATAGTACCCATGATGTGTGTAAAAGTGAATAAAAGGCAGAGTTGTTGTAGCGCCTCTAATTTTAATTTCACCTGGAAACTGCATCAAAACATAGAAAGCTACACATAAAAATCAGTTTGCAAAAAAGTAGTTATAGCAACATTGATTCTATGAGACTAGGTTTTCAAACAGGTTTCCCTACCACTTCGCCGTCTTCCACTGGTCAGCAAACAGATAGTACCGCCTCAAACTCACATCATTGGTTGAATGGTCTGGATCCTCAAACAAGCAGAACAATGTTTTTATAGTGTCACAGGGCCAGTGTTTACACTTCTTGAAGAAATCAACCTGCAAATGGATTACTTAGTCTTTGGCGCCAGTTGCAGTTGTCTCTGCATATTAGGCTAGGATTGAAGGAAGTATTTATACATATAACAAGACATGTTGAAACCATTTCTCTATATAAAATTGCTTTATCACATCTAACATTTCACATTTATGCAAATAGTGAACATGATATCTATTCTTCTTATGCTAAGTATGCATTTTCACCTTAATATTGCATAATTATCTGTCTGCCCTCCTGCAAACTCTAATGTTTTAGTGCCAATTGTCAGATATGTAAAGTGAGACACTGCAACAATTGCAACTGACCTCAACGTTTAAATGGTGATTTCAAATGGGACCTCATATGGGATAGGACAGTGAATTACATGTGCAGCTATTTTGTCTGTCTCTCAAGCATTACATGGAAGGGCTACTCTCCTCAATGTTTGTGTAATGACTTGTCTGTTTATAACACAGAGGTCGCACCTCTGTCTACCCACTATCTGTATGTGTCTCCGCGCTGTTAAATTAATGAACGTCTGGTGAAGCTACTTTCACTTAACATAGCTCTCCATCTCTCTCTCCCATAACACACTATATCTGTATCTGTCCCCACACAGTTACATTAATGAAACATCACACTTGCCAACAAACAGGTTTGGCTTGGCATGCTTCTCTCTAATGGGCATACACACCCATATCCCTTACACAAACACAAACACACACACACGCACAAAGTGGCAGACAGAGCTTTAAGGGGAGTGCAAGGTAAAGATCTAGAAATAACAAGACCCTTTTTAGAAAAACAAACAGGGGGAGAGAGACACTGTGATGATTATCCTATTGATCTGGTCTTTTTGCTCATATACTGAGTGTGCGACAAAGACAGGGAGAGAGACAGACTGATTAACACAAAGAAGGGAAGCAATAGGGAAAGAGAGACATGTATAAAATCAAACACCTCCATTTCTAAGACTTATTGCTTGCTTGGTGACAATTTATAACAGTTTCTTCAAAAAAGTATATAGGAAATGATTTCCAACATTATTATATCAAAGCCATTGAAATGTTAGATCACTCAGTCACCCTTATGTTCCAAACCTGTATGACTTTCTTTCTTCTGTGGAACACAAAATAAGATATATGTTATAGGCAGAATGTGAGCCTCAGTCACCATTAATTTTCCTTACAATGAAGTGAATGAGGCTGCCACTCTGCCTGAAACCTCCTTTTGTGTTCCACAGAAAAAAGAAAGTCAGTGGGGTTTGGAATGACATACGGGTGAGTAAATTATGAGGGAACTAGCCCTTTAAATGGGGAATATATATATATATATATATATGTGTGTGTGTATATATATAAAATATATATACACACACACACACACACACACACACACACAGTATATAGTAGCATTTGTATTTTTTGTTTCCTCTGTTTCTGCATCTAACCCTTCGTCTTCCCTCGTTACATTCCCATCTATCTACTGGCCCAGCTAAGTGTGGTTAAAACAAACGTTTTGTAACTCTTTACAATAAGGTTCCTTTTGTTAACATTAGTTAATGCAATAGGTATTATTAACCAACAATGAACAATAGATTTTAGAGCATTTATTAATCTTTGTTAATGCTAGCTAATAAAAATTCAAATTGTTAGTTCATAGTGCATTAACTAATGTTTATATGTAAAACTTATGTATTATATATATATGTAAAATATATGTATTACTATATGTTGAAATTACCACTTAACAAGATTAATAAATGTTGTAAAAGTATTGTTTTTCATGTTAACAAATTGAACCTTATTGTAAAGTGTTACTAACGTTTTTAATGTGTACAGATGGATCACTGAACATTTCATGTAAATATTGTTGCTCTCTTGTTGTAAGTGTTACATATTCAGAGACACACTTGAGCATTCTGTGTATGCATTATTAATGCGCATCCAAATAAGCTCCTCTCAAGCCTTAAGTGTGTGTGTGCGAGTGCAAGCATTTCACCAAATCATACAATTATGTCTCAGTAGGTCTCCATATTTCACACAACCCTAGAAGCTGTAGTTAGATCTCAAAGTTTCCACTCATTGAAAGCCACTGAAGCTGAGCTGAGCTCAAACGGACCAGGAAGAGAGAATGATAAATTACTGTCTGTGTGTGGTACTGGATGAGTCTGAATTATACAAGTCTTCAGAGAGCAAATGCAGACGACTTTGAGAGGATTATGCACATTAGACGATTTAAATACAGAAATTCGATTTTGAAGAAACCTCATGTTGTTTCACTTCCATTAAGGGCCTTATTGTAACCACGATTTTTGCTTCTTCTTCTTTTTTCTTTTTTAATGAAAAAAAAAAAAACAAACAACATTTGATAATCAACATTATGCCAAAAATGCTGTTAATTGCTCAGATCCACACAAGTCATCGATGCTTACACTGCAGATGTACTTTTTGGCACTGGTTCAGCTGTTTGCACTGTGCTAAGTCTTCTGCTCTGACACTTTACATTTCGATGATTAATTAAGTATATTATTCTCCCTCATAAGGGATGAGATCTTCTCCCTTACAGTTCAATCTCTCATTTGTTCTCTCTCTGCAGTGGGAGAATGAACAGCTGACCAGTTTGGAAGAAAGAGGTCGCCTGTTGCTTTCACTGCAGTTCCTGCCCCCACCTGTAGAGGGAGAAGGAGAGGGCCGGCGAGGGGGCTTGTGTGTTGGAGTGCAGCGCTGTGCCCATCTGGCCGCCATGGATGTGAACGGTTTCTCAGATCCCTATGTCAAAATGTGAGATTTCTGCCACAATTCTGAGAAAGTGAGAGTTGTTTGTGGGAATATTAAGGGTAACACTGCTTTATTTGCAAATTGTTTTTGTGATATCCAGATTGTTTTCATAAATTATTAACTTGATGATATGTCATGAAGGATGCACAAATAGACAGAGCAATGTTTTGATGCCGCCACAGAGCCACAAAATTGACACTTTTCAGGGAAGTCAACCTACAACCGGCTTCCTTATAGTTGTCTCTGCATAATAACCGGATATAGGAGAATGCATTGTAGTGTCAAAAAAATGACACACTTTAAGTTAAGTCCTTGAAGCACGGAGTCAAGAGACATGCTGAGAAAGATTTCTTTGTTTCGATCTTGAAGCCTCCTGTGAAATTTACAAACAGGACAAAGAAAAAAGGTTAAAGGAAATAGAATGCAGATTTGGAAGCGAAAGTGCAATAATAATAACAGCTCTCTTTAGAATACAAAGTGGAGAGAGTGCCAGAGACAGTGAAGAGAGAGAGAGAGAGAGAGAGAGAGAGAGAGAGAGAGAGAGAGAGAGAGAGAGAGAAACAGATGTTAAACGGATTGATTCTGTAATTCGTCTAAAAATGATCTCTTTCCTCTGATGTGTCTCTGCTTCTCACTCTCTCATTTATGCCCCCCTCTAATCTCTCATTATTTTTCTCTCATCATGTATTAAAATAAACGCTCCCAAACAGATCTTCCTCCCCAGGCAAAATGGCATACGAACAGACAGGACCCCCACCCAGATCACATCCCTTCCAGTCACTTTCTCTCTCCATTCCTTTCACAGATACACACACATACACATTCTCCCTTTTTCTCAGGATCAAAGCCATATTCTAACTGTGCCTTTAGTGCAGTTGTGTGTGTTTTGGGGGTGGGTAGGTTAGAGTTAACAGCGGTACATAAAGCAAATCAAATTTTTATGGAAGCCTGTGGGATGTCACCACAAAAGCTGAAAAGCAAATAGCTTTGTGTGTGTGTGTGTGTGTGTATGACAGTAGTGGCAGCGATGCCTCTTTTTCTCAGCTTGTTTTAATCTCTGTTCCTCCTACTCTACTAAAGTCCTTTTCTACTTTGTATATCCCTCACTTTGTTCCTCCGTCTACCTTTCTCTGCTAGATATCTGAAGCCAGATGTGAAGAAGAAATCCAAACACAAAACCGCAGTGATTAAAAAGACCCTTAACCCGGAGTTCAATGAGGTATGGATCTATTTGATGAACTGGCAGGAAATATGACAAACTCATTTCATTACATGAGTATGGTGCATGTACACGCACCTCATAAACGATTTGCGAGTCAATGTGAGTGTTAATGAGATGTCTGGTCCAATCGTTCCATTTTCTTTGCTCTGCGTATTTGCTCATTTCAAATTCCCACAAGACATCTTCCTGAACGCTCGGTCCACTTTGACTTTAATCACTATATCGTACATTTCACATTTCTGAGATATCCCTATTTTAATCGGACACTTCATCTCTCTCTCTCTCCTCTTTCCCGTATGTCTCACTCTCTCTCTCTCTGTCATGTGGGCGGCAAACAATTGCTAGAAATGCTCAGAAGTAATACACACCCAGATTGGCCGTATAATTACTTCTTGGCTCAGACTGAAAGCTCAATCTCGCAACTCCAGTCTCACACACCACAGGTCTGCCCCCGCCTTTTTAGAAGCCACACTTGGCAAAATGGTGATATCATATCATATCAAAACTGTTCACAACGGAGTCGAAAATTCCAGGGAGAAATAATATGCAACTGCACTCCACTGATATTAAATTGAGAATGGCCTTTTCGCTCACGAGAGTGGGACAGGTGGGAGTTAGGAGAGGAAGATAACATGAGGGGTGATCCCAGTGATCCCAGCACGATTTTAGTTGGATACCCCCTCAAATGCAGGTAATCAAACTTTATTGCTTTCTAACTGCATTCCACTATAAGTTATTCAGGTACATGCCTGGCTTCAATCAGTGGGAATGATACCCCTGGACTTGAACATCTGTTTGGCTGAGCAACAAAATGCCATTTGTTTCTGAAAATCTGTTTTTGAACTTTTAACAGGGTTTATGATTTTGGTCATCCCCCAGGTGGCTTCTGAGCTGTTGAGATGATCCGTGCTGCATCTGAGCATTTTCAAAGTTTGACATGGAGGAAATGAAAAGTGACAATGAATAAACAAAAATAATTCTGAGGATGAGCCGCACAGTTGATTAATATAGCTGGTGGCATTGTCCTTCAGTCTATTCTTTTGATTGGAATAAAAGTGTTGACTGTCAGTCGTAACAGCATGCCATATTTGACCTAATCTGTGTGCCTCAACAGGAGTTTTTCTATGAGATCTCTCTATCTGAACTGGTTCATAAGACACTGGAGGTGACAGTATGGGACTATGATCTGGGACGATCTAACGATTTCATAGGTGAGAGCATACAATCATGATCTATTAAAGACTTCACATTATTTTAAAGGGTTAGGAAACAGGAATTTACAGGGAAATTATGTTATAATTTATTCACTCTCATGTTATTCCAAACCCATAATACTTTCTTTCCTTTATGGAACAAAAAATTAAATGTTAGGCAAATTACTACCCTCATTCTGCCTTTCATCTCCTTTTGTGCTCCTTGGAAGAAT
The DNA here is from genome assembly GCA_032164185.1 of Moxostoma hubbsi. Classification (NCBI taxonomy): domain Eukaryota; kingdom Metazoa; phylum Chordata; class Actinopteri; order Cypriniformes; family Catostomidae; genus Moxostoma; species Moxostoma hubbsi. The sequence goes on along the minus strand of JAVLUX010000007.1, from coordinate 35,454,654 downwards.
GAAAGTCATATGTGTTTGGAACAACATGAGGGTGGGTATATATGACAAAATTGTCAATTTTGTGTGAGCTTTTCTTTTAAAGATGGCATAGTGGGCTAAAGCACATAACTATTAATCAGAAGGTTGCTGGTTCGATCCCCATAGCCACCACCATTGTGTCCTTGAGCAAGGCACTTAACTCCAGGTTGCTCCAGGGGGATTGTTCCTGTAATAAGTGCACTGTAAGTCGCTTTGGATAAAAGCGTCTGCCAAATGCATAAATGTAAATGTAAAGAATAATGTTTTGCAAAATGTTGATTATTACCTTGAAAATTTGGAGTATAAGACATATTCTATGTTTAGAAAAGCATACTACCATACTACTCCTACTACTTCTGTATTTACAGAATGCTAATTTTCTGTATACATAGAACAACCAGATGACCATTTGCTAAATGGTCTTCGTTTGCTAAATGGTCATCCAACACAATTGGTCAGACTGCCAAGAGACATTTATTTAAAAATGCAAAAATGTATGAATTTACAACATGATAACTATGAATGAATGTTGCATTTATATAGCACTTTTCTGACACTACACACAAAGCACTTTACACAGTGAACAGGGGAATCTCCTCAACCACCTGGAAGATGCAATGGCAGCCATAGTGCACTCACCATCTATTGTTGGAGAGGACAGAGTAGAGTGATAGAGCCAATTAATGGATGGGGATTATTAGGAAGCCATGATTGATAAGGGCCAATGGGGGCAATTTGGGCAGGACCCCAAGGTTACACCCCTATTCTTTTCACAAAGTATCCTGGGAATTTTAATGACCACAGAGAGTCAGGATCTCAGTTTAACATCTCATCCAAAGGACAGTGCCTTTTTACAGTATAGTGGGATATTATATCTTTCACAGTGCACAGGGTGCGCACCCTCTGCCGGACTCCCTAATTCCTCTTCCAGCAGCAACCTGCGTTTACCCAGGAGGTCTCCCATCCAGGTATTGACCGGGCTCAGCACTGCTTAGCTTCAGTAGCCAAACAGACTTGAGCTACAGGGTGATGTATCTGCTGACAACTAGACAGTTCTTGCCGATTAACAAATATGTCATATGATAATGTAGTATACTAATGTTTGAAATTCTGGTAAGACTTTACAACAAAGTTCCTTTTGTTAACATTAGTTAACAACATTAGTTAACATGAACTAACAATGAACAATACTTTTACAGCATTTATTAATGTTGGTTCATGTTAATTTCAACATATACCAATACATTTTTTTGTTTGTATTTGTTAACATTAGTTAATGCACTATGAACTAACGTGAACTAACAATGAACAATTGTATTTTAATTAACTAACATTAACAAAGATTAATAAATTCTGTAAATAATACATTTGTTTAAATACGTTTTTTCATGACACCTAAAGCATTAAATAATGTTAACGAATGGAACCTTATTGCAAAGTGTTTCCAAAATTCTTTGAATTAATTGAATAATGTGTTTTCATTTAAAGGGGTCATGAAGTTCTATTTTCATTTTATTTTTTTATCTTCTCTGAAGTCCAATGATAATTTTATAAAAGTTTTTTTTGCTCCCCAACATTCACAATTAAGTAATATATGCTAATTTTCTGCCCTGTGTTTGGCCCTCTGTTTGAAACGCTTGGTTTTGGCTTAAGCGCCTTCTTAAAACCTCAGTGTAAATCATTGTTATGATTGGCTAACATTATAGTGGCATGCAAAAGTTTGGGCACCCCTGGCCAAAATTTCTGTTGCTGTGAATATTTAAGTGAGTAGAAGATGAATTGATCTCCAAAAGGCATAAAGTTAAAGCTGAAACATTCTTTTCAACATTTTAAGCAAGATAAGTGTATTATTTTTGTTTTGCACAATTTTAGAGTGAAAAAAGGAAAGGAGCACCATACAAATGTTTGGGCACCCCAAGAGATTTGAACTCGCAGATAACTTTTACCAAGATCTCAGAACTTAGTTAGCTTGTTAGGACTATGGCTTGTTCACAATCATGTTTGGAAAGGCCAGGTGATGCAAATTTCAAAGCATTACAAATACTTTGACTCCTCAACCCTTGTCCCAACAATCAGCATCCATGGGCTCCCCTAAGCAGCTGCCTAGATCTCTGAACATTTAAATAATTGATGCCCACAAAGCAGGAGAAGGCTATAAGAAGATAGCCAAGAATTTTCAGGTAGCCATTTCCTCAGTTCGTAATGTGGTTAAGAAATGGCAGTTAACAGGGATGGGGGAGTTCAAGTTGAGGTCTGGAAGACCAAGACATTTTTTAGAGAGATCTGCTCGTAGGATTGGTAGAAAGGCAAATCAAAACATCTGTTTGACTGCAAAAGACCTTAAGGAAGATTTAGCAGACTCTGGAGTAGTGGTGCACTGTTCTACTGTGCAGCGACACCTGCACAAATATGACCTTCATGGAAGAGTCATGAGAAGAAAACCTTTCCAGCATCCTCACCACAAATTTCAGCATCAGAAGTTTGCAAATGAACATGTAAACAAGCCTAATGCATTTTGGAAGTCCTGTGAACTGATGAAGTTAAAATCTAACTTTTTGGTGCAATGAGCAAATGTATATTTGGAGAAAAAAGGGTGCAGAATTTAATGAAAAGAACACATTTCCCAACTGTTAAGCACAGGGGTGGATCGATCATGCTTTGGGTTTGTGTTGCAGCTAGCAGTATGGGGAACATTTCTCTAGTAGAGGAAAGAATGGATTAAATTATATACCAGCAAATTGTGGAAGCAAACATCACAGCATCTGTAAAAAATGCTGAAGATGAAAAGAGGATTGCTTCTACTACAGTATAACAATCCTAAACATACCTCAAAATCCACAATGGATGACCTCAAGAGGCGCAAGCTGAAGGTTTTGCCATGGCCCACACAGCCCCCCGACCTAAACATAAAAAATCTGTGGATAGACCTCAAAAGAGCAGTGCATGCAAGACGGCCCAAGTATCACAGAACTAGAAGCCTTTTGTTAGGAAGAATGGGCGAAAATCCCTCAAACAAGATTTGAAAGACGAAAATGTTTACAAGCTGTGATACTTGCCAAAGGGGGTGTTAATAAATACTGAACTTGCAGGGTGCCTAAAGTCCCTTTTCCTTTTTTATTTTTTTGAAACTGTAAAAGATGTAAATAAAAAAAGTAAAATTGCTTAAAATCTTAAAGAAATTAGTCATCTTTAACTTTATGCCTTTTGAAAATAAGGCCATCTTTTGCCCGCTTAGCTATTCACAGCAACAGAAATTTTGATCAGGGCTGTCCAAACTTTTGCATGCCACTGTTTTGTTCACCAAACTCATTTGGAAGAGAATGTACAAGCTCCACAACATTATAAAACTACATTTCAGGGTTTACACATAATGCACATCCAACACATTGCATCCAAATTTATTAAAGATGTACGATCCAATCGATCCATTTTCTTTGCTCTGTGTCTTTGCTCAATTCAAATTCCCACAAGACATCTTCCTGAACGCTCAGTCCACTTTGACTTTAATCACTATTTTGTACATTTCACATTTCTGAGATATCCCTATTTTAATCGGACACTTCATCTCTCTCTCTCTCTACCTTTTTCCTGTATGTCTCACTCTCTCTCTCTCTCTCTGTCATGTGGGCAGCAAACGATCGCTACAGAGGCTAAGTGTTTTGTTTGCATTCACTCAGAAGTAATTCACACCCAGATTGGCCGTATAATTACTTCTTGGCTCAGACTGAAGGCTCAATCTCGCAACTCCAGTCTCACACACCACTATCTGCTTAAAAGCAGGTCTGCCCCCGCCTCTTTAGTAGCCACACTTGGCAAAATGGTGATATCATACCATATCAAAACTGTTCACAAGTGAGTCAAAAGTCCCAGGGAGAAATAATATGCAACTACACTCCACTGAATATTAAATTGAGAATGGCCTTTTTGCTCACGAAAGTGGGACAGGTGGGAGTTAGGAGAGGAAGGTCATGTGAGGGGTGATACCTGTGAGCTCAGCATGATTTTATTTGGATACCCCCTCAAATGCAGGTAATTGTTGGTATTAGGCAGCCTCCATTTGAAAATTATTGCTTTCTAATTGCATTCCACTATAAGTTATTCAGGTACATGCCTGGCTTCATTCAGTGGGAGCGATACCCCCAGACTTGAACATCTGTTTGGCTGAGCAACAAAGTGCCATTTGTTTCTGAAAGTCTGTTTTTTAATTTCAGGGTTTATACATAATGCACATCCAACACATTGCATCCGAATATATCAAACTGTTCATCTCAAGCACAATTGTTAACACTTAGCACCGTAAACTATCAAACATTCATGACATTTTTAATATTCATGAATGAAACGATTTACTTACTTTTTATAAGGTCCAAGTGTTTTTAACTGCCCCATTCTTCAATAACAGTTCCTTTGCGATGTTTTGTATTGATGAATTGTATTATGACTGTTTCACAAGCAATGCACACATCATAGTTCAAAGCATGGTGAAATGACACACACACATACTGTATGCGCACTGAGGTGCACATTGCCGGAAACACATTGAAACTGTCCAAGACATCCATCCAGTGCATGTTTACATACACCAATTAAAAACAATGCAGATGTCTGCTCAAAACAGCAAGAGGCAGCAGCTGAATGAAAGAGAATTGCTCTTCCCTTTCAGAGTTTTAACTTGACACTGTATCTTTTAAAAGCAGCTAGATACATGGCAGCGGTCAAAGAGTCTGTGTAGTTCATGTTTATATTATAGAAAATAATTCAAAATAGTCCAGATGGGTCCCCTGTGTGTTATGTTATGGTATGTGTTATTTAAGGAATAGTTAGCCATGGAAGGTGCTCTCTGAGTGTCAGTGGGCGGCACCAAGGGTGCATTGACACATTGTAGTATTCGTAAATATAAATGAGCAATGTTTCGTGAAGTCACGAACTAACAGATTTAAAAATTAGATTTTTCAGCAGGGTGATAACTATAGGGCTCCAGACTGCAACTAAAATGGCCACAAATGCGACCAAAAATAATTGATTGCGATAATAATTTAAAATCTAGTCACCTTTGACAACAGTCGGGTTGTGCGTTCCTGCAGTTTCAGCAGATATCATCTTGTGACTTATTGAATACATCTTTAGATCACGCACCAGTGTGTCTCACGACACTTTTCACCCGTTCAGTTGTTTGATGAGCTCGCTCATTTCAATTCATTTTCTCAGCGAATCGGCCATCACTGAGCCCACATCTGGGAGCGCAGACATTTCAATATAAGAGTCCCATGTGTATTTCGAACTTCTTTATAATTATAATAAAAAAAACAAATAAAAAAAAAAAAAATTATATATATATATATATATATATATATATATATATATATATATATATATATATATATATATATATATATAATCAAACTTTTGACACTTAGGACAATAAAACTTTTTCACAGACTGTGATGACAGTGGAAAGATTTCCATCTTATTTAGCAGCGTAAATCTAGTAAACTTTTTTATATGATCTTTTTTTTTTGTATTGAGTGTAAGTTTATAATATTATGCTTTGTTTTATATTACCCTGGAATTTGTTTAAAAACATTAATTACTACAGCTGTGAGGGGGTTTCAGTTACAGCTGCTGAGAGAGTGACAGTAAATTTGGCATTTTCTCCCATATGTTTCCTTCTTCTGGAAAGTCATTCAAATGTAATAGTGGATTTTTTCTTTTGCTCTTGGAACAAATGGATAAGTGAAAGTAATATTTGCCGTTACCACTGTCGAAGTTTGCCCTGCAATTATTTACTTCCGCGTTCCAAATCATGGAGTGTGAAAAAGGTCTATCGAGGGACTTGTACAAAACTATTACACAAGGTGCAAACACTCAATCTCAAGAAGACAACACACTGTAATGTAGATTCTGAAGAGCAGTATCTCTTATATTTGTATAAATTATGAAAGGCGTGTGAACCTTTATGAGACAAAAAGGAATGCAAACTTATCTTCTCAACTATATATACTGTTTATTAAACCTCAGATTAGTGGGTTATCATGGGAACAGCAATCTTAATCGAGCAATTCTGTGATTTGGTGACAAAAACAGCCATTTGGCTCCCTAATGTTTCAGTGTTGGAGCCAATGACTCCTAAGTCTGGGGAGGGAGTTGAGATCTGAAATTTACAGTATCTTTATTTATAGTACAGTTACCTCTTTTAGGGTTGCAGTGGTCTCAGAAAACCACCAGAAAACTCATTTTGTTTTGGCAAAGACCATTCACATCTTCATAAATATGTATTGTTGGACATTTTCATGAGTGATGGTAATTATTCATACACATCGTATCTTGTTAAATGTAAACGCATGTGATTGACTTTTATATGAACAGGTCTCCTGGAAAGGCAAGAGTCTGATCGCACATAACTTATTGTTATTATCACATGAGCAGTTTTTTTTTTTTTTTTGTCTTCCCCAGAGGAGACAGATGACGGAACACACGCTTCACTCAGATTCGTAATTCTCAAAATCATTCAGACCGCTTTTTGAATCTTTTTGTTCAGTTCAAAGGAATCAAATGTAAAAGATTCGACTCAAATGATTCTTTCAACGAATCATACGTCACTATCGCTGATCTGCATGCATTTTTGCACATACTGCTGTTATTTATTGTATTTTTCTGCTGTGTTCAGTCGCAAAAGTAACAAAAGGTTCTGGAGAAATTTATCGGAGTAAAAGTATCAATTTTCAATTCAAAATGTAGTAAATTGAAAGTAAAAGACCGAATAAATATTTATACTCAAAGTACAAATATTAACGAAGTATTTGTACTTCATTACTGTACACCTCTAGTCCTATGATTATTAATAATTAACATATACTGCTCCTGTCTGTAGGCCTACCTTAACTCAGTGGTTCTCAGCTAGTTTTGCTTCAGGGCCCAGATTTTACATTGGAAATCAAGTGGCGACACACCATAGTAAAAACATAAACTGTATTTAATGTATCCTGGGTCACATTTCCTTTTACGTTGCATAGATTTGTTCATGGTTTTCCAGTACAATGCCATGCATCAAGTCACATTATTTTAGTTGTTGACGTCAACAACAAAAGCGACAGGAAGTTTAGCATAGCACAGTGTTGCTCTTTTCCTCCTCAGTGCTGTTTGGCATGTCAGAGCTGCCTACTGTTTGAGAGGTTCGACTTGATTTCCTCCGTAATGCTTTAAACTAAAAAAGTCTCACTAGAATTGAAGTTGGTCACATCAGTTTTGAGGTCTGCACTCCGCAATATCGAGGGAAGCCCGGTTCCTGCACGCGCACCAGAGAGAAGAGCAGATCATGATCATGAGCTGGTTCTGATACAATCATGCGAAAGTGCTGATGAGAAGCCTTCAGCTGATTGCAAGATTATCATTAAATCTGATTCGGGCGGTCATAAATATGCTATCACTTGTGTGGCCGCCGAAATATCTTCAATGGGAGAACCATGGCATTGTTCTTTCCCTGCTGTCCATGATCCAGTCCGAATAGACCTGTAACCCACCAGTTGAGAAACACTGCTTTAACTCACACACACACTCACGTATGTCAGACTCCTTGTCTCGCTTCTCTCTGACATGTTCTCCGCTGCATGTGTGTGGCGCAAGTTGATGAGTCTGACAGACAGCTGAGTAGGAAAAGAGATGAAAATGTGAAAATGAGACTAAAAATGTCATTGATCAGCCACTGGGTAGTGTAGTACCTAAGAAGTTTAACACAGAGATCCACAGAGTGTAAAAGTTTAGTTTGACTCGTTCTTTGTAATATGTGTCCAAAGACGAGATTCACATAATCCATTTGTAATCCATTGAATAATGTCTCTTTTCATTCTTTTCAACCCAATCATTGGGGCGGCAGTGGCTCAGTTGGTAGAGCGGATCACCCACCAATCGTAGTGTTGGTTGTTTGAATCCTGGCCCATACGACTCCACGTGCCGAAGTGTCCTTGGGCAAGACACTGAACCCCAAGTTGCTACTGATGGCAGCTCTGCTGCCATTGGTGTATGAATGTGTGTGTGAATGGGTGAATGAGTCAACAGTGTAAAGCGCTTTGAATACTGATAAGGTTAAAAAGGTGCTATATAAGTGCAGACCATTTAAGTGCAGACCATTTTAATACCCTTTCTGTTCTTTACAGTCAGTTATTGATTAAAAACAACACAAATAGAAACATTTGATTCTAATCACTGGTGCAATTCCACTCACTCCTGCACTCAGCTTTTTATTTTTTCCAAGATGTTTGCTGAAAATTATTATTTTCATATTGTACTATTTTAGAAGTTCTCCAATATAATTAACAGCATTAGCTGAGAATTTCCTTCTTATGTTAGAATGTTTATATTTTAACTGAAAATTTAATTGGAATCGATTGATGAAATCTGTATCAATACATAGCTATCCGTTCTTGATATCAAGACATGCACACATACAACATAAATTATTTTTGATTGGCAGGTGGTGTGTGCCTGAACTGTCATGTTCAAGGAGATGCTCTTCGGCATTGGATGGATTGCCTGAGGAACAAAGGTCAGAGGGTGGAGCGATGGCACATTCTGACCAATGAGCTGCCTCAAACCACCTGCCATGATTGAGGAAGTAGCCAGGAATTAAGAAATCAGTCAGTTATCGATGTGAATGTTGAAAGGTGGACATGAGGATAATTATACAAGATAAGTGGTCTAACTAGAGGCCAAGATGTTGTTGGAAGTAAATTACACTCTTTGTGCCGTTTCAAGGGAGGGTGGAGGATGGGCCACCGGTCATCGTTTGGCTTGGTGTCACTCAAAGGGACTCTCTGCCCCTTTCTCCCACTTCCCTTTCTTGCTCATTGCTGCACGTTTCTACATATTTTGTAACATGTCAAAGTGAATTTTACTCTTATGAAATTTGTGTAGCACACTTCTCTTTTTTGACTGACAGAATACAATGTATTTTCAATGTTAAGTGCTTTCATAATGCTTGCAGACAGCACTAAGATGCATCTTGAGCAAAACATGGGGGTGCATGTAAACTGCCTGCTGTAAACTCATCAAAATAATAGACACATGGTATTATCATGACAACAATGGAATGTACTTAAGGAACAATACTCCTCGTAGTGTCAGTCATATCTGAATTAAATGCACTTACGTGAGGAGCAGTTTTATGTGTACTATTGAAAATATATTATCCATTTTGTAGCATGAGGCAATGTTTACATTTTTTACTTTGCAATTGTGTTTTCCAAGGTCTCAAATTTGGCAGTTTTCAATTTCCAGTTGCTACTTTTGTTTAAAAGAGGGTTTTATGGATGTGCTAAAATTTGATATCACATACGTTAATTAATGGATATATTTTTGGAATCTAATATTTATATGTTCTGTACAGGACTTTATGGAGTGTGTCTGCATGCTTATGCGTGTATTGTACAAAAAAAGTGTTGTATTACTGAGGGTTTGTGGTTCACATTTATATGAAGTGCTTATGTACAATTTGGAAATACATTTGAAATGCATTGCTCTTAAAATGTGTGTCATTTCTCACTTGTGTTTTAGCAACTGTGATTTTGTGCATCTTTGCAGCAATAAGAAATTTTCTAGAGATTCTTGACAATAATATCACTCTCTCTTCCAGTACCACAGCAGCACTGCCTCTCTATTTCAACATGCCTCTAGCTGAGTGCTTGTGCATTATATGAGTAAATGGTAATTAGAGAGCCACTTAACATGGACCACACAGAGTTGAATGTATCAGGCTTTCAGTATCCGGCCTGATTAAATGCCATTACCATATAATGTACCAGAAAGGCAGAGTTTTATAAATTAAGAAGCCTTAAAGGGATAGTTCACCCAAAAATTAAAATGTTCTAATCATTTACTCACTTTCATGCCATCCCAGATTTGTTTGACTTTCTATCTTCTGCTAAACAAACAAAGATTTTTAGAAGAATATTTCAGCTCTGTAAGTCCATACAATGCAAGTGAATAGGTACCAACATTTTAAAGCTCCAAAAAGCACATAAAGGCATCATAAAAGTAATCCATAGAACTTCAGTGGTAAAATCTGTATCTTCAGAAGCGATATGATAGGCGTGGGTGAGAAACGGATCAATATTTAAGTTTTTTTTTGTTTTTTTTACTATAAATTCTCCTCCCTGGCCAGTAGGTGGCGATATGCAAACAGAATATGAATCACCAAAACAAGAGAAAATTTTCATTTCTGTGTGAATTGTCCCTTTAAAACAGTTATTTGGGCTACTTTATCTGACAAATTAAGTTTATTCCTTAAGGTAAATAGATTTTAAAGAGAAGAGCATCTTTTGACACTTGTTGAAGTTTGTAATTTCTGAGACACTAGCAACACCAAACAAAATGACAAAAACAATGACAGCTGAAACGCCCCTTTTGTATTCCATGGTTGGCCACGTAATCTCATTCCTAACTCATGCATTTGGTCGAGCAGATATTGTTATGCCAAGCCTAGTTGGGCTGTTCAAACAATACAATTCCATTTGGTGCCGGAAAAATTACACACTTTAACTTAATGTTCATAATGAGGCTAAAAGGGCGTTCACACAGACAGCAATTAAATCGCTAGAGGTCACCAAGTGTCTGTGCTTTTGGCTGCCAGTAGGCGTTCCTACCCTACAGTAGTATCATCTGTATCATTTCATTATACTGTCTGCACTCTCATTTGTAGTCACCTTCTCACATTGCTTCCATTTGCATAAAACTGAACTCTGCTCAACTTTTTCACATTGCCTACGGTTGAAATAGCCAACACACAGCAAATTAATGACTTTTGGTTGCTTTGTCACTGCAAATCTCTGTTTCGTATGAATGCCCCTTTAAACAGTGCAACCACTCCTTAAAGCTCTTATAATTGCCCTGATGAAATCCTAATCCTGAAAGAACCATTAACTTTAAAACATTTCTTTACAGCCAGGCCCAAGAGTGTTTAAATTAATGAATCATCTGCTTTATAGCATATAAAGTAGAAACAAAACAGAGAAAGAGTAAGAGTACTCAAAGCTGTACAGAACATATCATTGCACATTTCTTTATCCCATCGCTCAAAAAATGCTTAGCATTGCCATTTAGCTGGAACTTGTTCTAATCAACCTTTATGCCGATTTAGTTCAAACCATTTTGTAAATATCTTAGTGAACCTGAAAAGAGAAACCTGAAGTAATTTCAAGTAATCTCTTGATAAAAAGATAGTGGGTTTGTGGCTTCAAGCTATTCTCTGTGGCATCCACACCCAACTCACCACACGCCTCACCGAGACCAAACCACATTATAGCGACCACAAGGTGGTTACCTCATGTGACTCTACCCTCCCAAGCAACCGGGCCAATTTGGTTGCTTAGGAGACCTGGCTGGAGTCAATCAGCATGCCCTGGATTCTAACTCATGACTCCAGGGGTGATAGTCAGCGTCTTCGCTGAGCTACCCAGGCCCACTCTTGAGAATATTTCTAATCAAACAAATGAATTTTAATATAGCAAATTAAAAGAAAATAGAGACTTTTATTTTCTAAGCACATGAAAATATCATCGTATGAAGTCCTATATTTACTTCTTCAATGTCTCTCAATCCTGCTGCTAGAGGCCTCCAAGCACCGCACAACACACCTGATTCAACTCAGCTCAGTTGACCAGAATTGTGTGTCAAATTAGATTGACATGTTCAGTGCTGGAGGGCCTCAAGGAGCGAGGTTGAAACTGTTACTTTAATTAACTCTACCCTACAGTGCTTCTTAAGAGGAGGAGTCTTGATCAAAAGAGCAAACAGCACAAGGTTGCATGTCGTGGTCAATGGGAAAACCTTCCCATGAGCCTTTCTTTTGTAACTTAAGTCCTGTTTAATTTGCCCGCTAAGGTTGAAGCAGTGCGGCCTGACTAAGTATGTAAGTCACCCACATGTGACTTAAAACTACATGAACACACTGGACAGTTGTACAGACGCAATTGTAGATGCACATGGCTGTGGTTCCTCAGAGTTCTGTCATTGTTTAAGCATTTTCCACACTAGCACAGGCATTCGGTTTCTCCATATATGTATGCGCATGTGAACCTTTAGCCATGAATAATGAGGGAAGAGTTTTCCACAATGGGTGCATACATGTCTTTCCGGACCGTTCCCTCTTCCCCTTCCTTGCATGACTTCCCTACTAAATGGTGATTCTCCATGGATTGAGACATCTGGACCTGTAAAAGATGCAGGTGGAGTCTGAGGAGATCAGGTGAAAAAAAACTATCCAGGATACTAAAACCAACTCACAACAACTAAAAAGGCTCAGAAAGATTCACATTCAAATCTAGCTATTACACACTTTATTCAGGCCTATAAAGTACCAGTCATAAGTTTGGAGACTAATTTAATTGTTTTGATGATTATACTATTGTTGTACGGAGTGTTGTACAGTGTTGTTCATTGCAAAAACACTATCAAGTACGCAAGTTTTTGTACCTGTACCTCATCTGTGTCATGTAACCAGGACATACTTAAACACAAAGGACATTTCTTGTCTATGATACAGTAATCGTGTAGGCTACAGTAACTATTTGACTCAGAACCTGGTAAGACAGGTGTGCTCTTTCTTAAATGGCCTATCAAGCAATGAAAGAAATTGAAACCTTCTCAATCATAAGGAAGTACCTGTCCAAACAGGTCAGATGTTAGAGGGAAATTTAATTCTGTTAGACTTCTACAATTCATATCAGAATATATGTTTAGAATAGAGTTGAATAAATAAATAGTAAAAACACATAAGCAATAAACACATAATTAATATAACAATTAATAAACAATTTTACAAATTCTCTAAAAAGAGATTTATTTTTTTAACTGAACCAAAGTCCCTTACAATGGTATGCACAAATGAACGACCATGTGCCTATCCTCGCCATGTTCTTTTCTGAAGCTGACTTGAAACCAGCCTTCAGGCTATCAGCATCACCATGCTGGTCCAGATGCTGCCCCGGCAAAAAGCCAATGGATGGAGCCATGAAACGGAGGTGCTGGTCACAGTATACTGGCTTGTCTGTGGAGCCTCTTACAGGGTAACTACAGACATCTTTGCCATGCCACTGGTCACATTTTTCAGGACCGTCCACAATGTCGTGGAGGAAATGATGACCATCCTTCACTGAGTTATACTTTTCACCAAACCAGAGGAGATAGAGGAGGTGGGGGGGGGCAGCTGTGTTCGTCTTGCTGGCCATGAGGCATTCTGCTGTGCTGCTGGTGCCAGCGATGGGTGCCACATCAGGATTCTTTGTCCTGCAGAGCCACAGAAGAAATGTTACATTTCCCCACAGTGCTACTGCAGAGCATCTGTGATGCCAAGGGCGCATCTTTGGATGTGTACATAGGCAATCTAGGATCTGTACATGATGCGCTTGTCCAACAAAAGCATAAACAAAGAGTGACACACTGCCACTTCAATAAGATATTCATTATTTTGGATGGAGACTGCACAAATCTGGGTCCAACCCTTTCCCAGACATACAAGCAATGAATGATACAAGCACTCAAAATCAGTACTCACTCCCATCCAATTTTGTTGGTCGCCCTCCAGTCAATGAGGGCCTTTGTTTCCTCAGTTGTCCCTTAAATAAAATATTGCTTAAATGTTAGTTTTAATGCGCAATAATAGCCATTAAAACAAGTTTGTACAATAGGGGAAAAAAAGTCAAAAGTACAAAGGCAGCGCTCTAGTACAACGTTAAAATTAAGTAAGAATATAAAGTTATGTATCTTAACTTTGCCCTCAGCCAAACCGATTAGCCCAGAGAACAAATAATCGATTTAGACTCTAAGACCAAAGATTGCCCATTAGATGTGCCCAAAACAAATTATATCTCATGTTTATTCATGACTACAGAGACATCAGAGCCAGCTGCAAATTTCAAAAGGACTTGGCGAGATAAGGTTGTTCTCGGCGGGGTACCATGAGCACTGACTGTCAGGTAATCTTGATAGATAGCGGGACTTCACATCCCCTAAAATGTCAGAGCAAATGTTCTATTATTTTTTTCTTGATAAATCGAGCACGGATTTGAAGTTTAAACAACTAAATTCTCAGCAAAAAACTCTTAAAACTACATTCCGTGACACAACAACAGTAGTTTTTCGAAAATTACAACTTTCAGGTGTGTGCTTTCTCCTCTGCCATTGCTGCTGGTTGGTGCGAAATGCATTCTGGGATACTTGGCTGTCCCAAGTGCACACAAGTCACCTCCCAATGCATCCTCAATAAAAACGGGTGGAGCAAGAACGCATCCGGGCATTTAGACTGTAATTGGCTAAATGCGGACTTTCAATTGCAACAGTACTTGGGCTGTGACTGATGACGTTTCACAAGTCCACAAGAACAAACCAGAACGCATATTGAGAAACGCCTCTTCGAACAGGACGTTGTAATTGGCTCAAATTAGTGAATTGGCTTACTTAAGAACCAATCACATACCTTACACACACACACACATGTAGGTGGGACTCTCATTCATCATGTACTTTTGAGTGAGAGATAATGCATGTGGATCCTAGAGAGAGAAGGTCTCTATACAAGTGCATGCCAAGGTGCATGACAGACTTCAAAAGATGAAACTTTAATTGACTAGCATTAAGTCAATGCAGTGGTTGGGATGTTGATGCTGGTTTTATCAGTGTGTTTGTGTCATTTTTGCTCTCCACTATACTACTGATGATTTGTTCTTTGATTCATAACTTTCGTAAACCGCCCGTTTCTCAATTTGAAACAGCTGAAGGGAGGGGTGTGTTTGTTTGGCAGATGAGTTCAAATATGAACAGTCTTTCTCAGGAATCACTTACTCCATCTTTAAATTGAACAGTTATACTAGTGTGTCATTTTATTTTATGCCTTCATGGAGCACATAAAAAAAAATACATTGAGTGCGTGATAAAGACTGTAAACTTGCAGTTGCAACGTGAAGCATTTGCATGTTTCCATTGATCATGGTATAAATAATGAATGTGGGGGGTGCTCACATGTTCAAGTGATATATCTTGTCGCAGTCCTCAAGCAGGTTAGATTGAGTTGATTTTAATGGTTGCAGTGTAATTAAGGATGAACGTTTTAATGCTAACATAATTTATTAAATATGTTTTACTCCATGATTGCACTACTTTTATTTAAAATGTGTTTTACTTGTAGATCCACACAGCATGTGATGTGGTTTAAGTTGGCCACAGATGCTAATTTATAGTCAGCTTTTCCTGCCCCACTAATAGTTTGTGTTTGAGTGAGAGAAACTGATCAGAGACCAGCAGTTACAGAAAAAATACGTATTACAGAGCAGCAATCTAAATGAGCTTTATTTTATACAAGTATGCTTCCACATACAAGAAATTTATAATCAACATTTTGCCACAAATGCTGTTGATTGTGCTTAACTTGTATTGAACATGGAATATTCCTTTAATATTAATCATATCTTACCTTGTAAGACACATTTCTGATTTTGAGGGAATACAAAAACCATACATCAAGTCTTACTAGTAGGCTCAGGTATAAAGAAATCTTACAACGGTGTGCCAAGATAGATGTAATTTAGGCCATGTTTGTAACTGTAATTGATAGGCAAAGGGTGACCTGTCCACAGGAGCTGCAAGGTCTCCGACTGCTTATCTCAGCCCACTCCATTTGGGGTTGTTTCTGAAACAATTGTTGTACTAAACCATCATAAAACTGAGGGTTAATCAACCACTATATCAAATTTGTTAAGTATTTCAATATAATGTATATCACATAATGCACCTTGCTGAGGATCAAGGGTGACCAGTGATGCACAACAGCCAGTGTCCGTACTGACAGAGTGGTTTAACGGTTTCCAGTCATTTTTGCAATGTCTCTCAGTCATCAACTTGTTATTCTTATCACTGTCAATGAGGAGTGCATTTCATGCAGGAATAACACAAAGACTAAGTCTTCCTCATGTTCATCCTATTGAGGCAGCTTTATGAATGTAGTTGTACCAGACTGAGCAGGAGACACTTCCTGCTGATTTTAATACTGTACATACAGTTCATCAGAGGGCAAATGCCAAAATCAACATTTACCGTGTTTTATGCGAAGGTGCTTTAAAAGAGCAGATGTTGTGTATTCTTTCCGACCACGAGATATGATGGCTTTACACATAAGGCACACTGCTTTGCTACAGTCTCCCTCTTTAAGAGAGAAATACCTCCATACTGGGCTTGACTTGGCTATTGTCCTTTTCTGCATTTCACAGCATTTACTGTTACAGTACGAACTGTTGGTACATAATATGTTGTGATACGAAAAGTGATGAGAATCATGAGACAAACCACTTTGCTGGGATACTGTGGGCAGAGCGTCATTGGTAATGTATGTTGGCTGATTCGAGTGTTGTGCTCTGTAGAGGTCCACTAAAGGCAGGTCTGGACTATGTGGTGACCAACTCTGATATGGATCTTCAGTGCTCTCTGAAGGATTGATTGAACACAAGTCAGAGTTCATCAATTCAGCTTTGATTTTGGTTGGAAAATTACAGTTTATAACCTCATTATCAAAAGGATTAGTATCAGTGTGATCGGCACACTGTGATCCCTCGTTGTTGTTGTCGGCTATTGATGGCAAAGCTGCAGATTCTTGGTAATCGTTGGCAGAGTACTCAAGTTCTGGTTTTATATGCGGATGTGTTTCACTTTGGCTCTGGTCCTGCTGGATCTCTTCAAGGGACTCTGGTTCCTCGTTCTGGTTGGGTATCCATCTGGTCTGCCCAGGGGAGACAGGCTGATAAGACTGCACATGGGCTGGTAAAAGGGAGCAAAATCATAACATTTACTTCTTGCAGATAGAAAGCAAGAAATATATTGTAGAACTGCAGCTACCTGTAAATCTCCCATGTACACCACAGCTCCAACAACCAATGGATATTTTCTTATTAAGCAAACCTTGATGACAAACACAGTTCCTTTTTCTTGTGTTGATATTTTTCCTATAGAGTGCAACAGTCTGGTTCCATCACAGGGGAATTGTTTATTAATGATAACTTATAAACCTGCCAAGGTTGTTAATGGTATTTGCTTCTGCTGATGCCATCAGTCCACAATATTTCTACTTCATTTTATAAAAATCTAGTTTAATTGTGAATTCCTGGTGAGGAATTACACTATCCATAATCATAAAGGGAAAAATCCACCAATCAGAGTCGCGGTAAAAAAAACAGCAGCCCAACAACTTCCATGATGCACTGCAAATGACAAAATTGATTCGGTCTCTCTACACTCTCAAACTACTTATATATACACTACCAGTCACAAACTTTGAAACACTTGACTGAAATGTTTCTCGTGATTTTAAAAGTCTTTTGATCTGAAAGGCATATGCTTAAATGTTTGAAATTAGTTTTGTAGACAAAAATATAATTGTACCACCATATTCATTTATTTCATTATGAAACTCAAATTTCATTAAAAAATAGTTTTTGAAATTGATGACGTGGAGTAAATAATAAAGAAAAGCAGCTAATAAGTGCCCAGCATAAATGGGAACTCCATCAATACTGTTTAAAAAGCATCCCAGGGTGATACCGCAAGAGGTAGATTGAGAAAATGTCAAGAGTACATGTCTGCAAACTCTAGGCAAAGGGTGACTACATTTAAGATACGTAAACAGTTTTGATTTATTTTGGATTTTGTTTAGTCAACATAATTCCCATAGTTCTGATGAAAATTTCTAAATTTGAAAATATCTAAATATTTTGCAGTCAACTTAAAATATATTTATTCTATACTTCTAATCAACAACTTTAAATAAACTTTTTTTATATTTTTTTTTCCATAGTTTTTAATTTGATTGCATCATTCGCAGTGCTTTTACTGTTTGTTTACAAAGCACTACATAATTTGGCTCCTAAGTATCTGTCAAACTTGCTTCAGCCATATTTCCTTCTAGAACTCTGAGATCTTCAGATTTTGGTTTACTCTCTTTGCCTGGATCTAGACTAAAAAAAAAACGTGGTCATCGAGCATTTGTAGTCGCTGGACCGAAACTGTGAAATAGTCTACCTCTATATATTAGATTATCTCCCTCAATTCCAACTTTCAAGTCTTCTCTAAAGACATATTTTTTTCTCTTTAGCTTTCAATATTCTTTAAATATTGTGACTGGTTTTATCTTCTTTTTATTTTTTTATCTACTTTGTATGTTTTTATTTTCTTGTAATAACCATTTTACCTTGTACAGCACTTTGGTCAACCATGGTTGTTTTTAAATGTGCTTTATAAATAAATATTGATTGATTGATTGATTGATTGCTTCTTGGGATTGTAGTTAAATGACTCATGAAGACCTGAAGTACACATTGTTTTACCTCTATTTTTTCACCTACAGAGCTGGTTGGTTTAATTCGTGGCTTAAGAACTCTTTTGTGAAATTCTATGGAAATCCATCAACCAGGATGGCAACAAAACAAAAAAAAAGGTGGGTATCCACTGCTGCGCTCTATCGTGACCACCCACTTTATCAACAGTCTGGGTTCCGGATGTATTTTCACCATTCATTTTCTTACATAGACTTTTAATAAAATCCTTCATGAAGTAGTGAGCCATGAACAAAACCAACCAGCTCCAAGGTGAATCACAACATCACAAACTTTGTTTTGAGGCAAAAAGTATGTGAAAGTCAGACAAAAAGACAAAGGTACAAGGCTGTGTGCTTACGGTCTTTACTGAAGGCATGGACTACAATCCTATAAGCGAACTGCGAATGATATTATTAAAATATTATTGATTTTAGGTTGTTGATTATAAGCATAATGGCGGCACGGTGGTGCAGCGGTTAGCACTGTCGCCTCACAGCAAGAAGGTCATGGGTTCAAACCCCGGTTGCCCCGGCCTTTCTGTGTGGAGTTTGCATGTTCTCTCCGGGTGCTCCGGCTTCCTCCCACCATCCTAGCCTGCAAAGACATGCAGGCTAGGTTAATTGGTGTCTCCAAAAAAATTGCCGTGGATGTGAGTGTGTCTGTCTATGTGTGGCCCTGCGATGAACTGGCAACCTGTCCAGGGTGTACCCCGCCTTTCGCCCAATGTTAGCTAGGATAGGCTCCAGCCCCCCGCGACCCTGTACACAGGATAAGCGGTTGACGATGGATGGATGGATTATAAGCATAGAAACAATATATTTTAGATGTATTGCAAAATATCCTGATATGTACAAATAAAGTATACAAGTATTTTAAGGGTGAAAGGAGACCAACTCAATTACGTCATTCACAGTGCGTCATGGGAGCGTCTGGTCACTCCGAGCCACGTTTTGCTGTTTCTTTGGCCGCAGTTCTCTAATTGGTGTTAATTAATTCTCTTAGTTGTTCATCATGAATTCTGCTGTCGAACATGATTTTTAAACAATAAAGTTGAGGTAACGCAGACGGATAGCTTCAAAGTAAGCATATACCTTCGATGAACAGCCTCGTAGATCACGGTAGGTCTGTTTGAAAGGTTTCTAAGTTATTGTTGGAAATCAATTAGTCTATGGGAACAAATGAATGTGATTTTTAATTCTGGAACCAGACTGTTGCGCCCTATTGTAACAGCAAGTTGGGGTGGGACATATCGAAAAGCAGGTGGTATTAGGGGGAGGGGATTCTCATTCAAGACATAATTTTATTGGTCGAAACATTGGACACACCAGTAAGTGCAAGATGAGTCATCAGCATTTTTGGTTTTCCACAATGCATAAGATTGTAATTTTTAAATGCGTATATCTCTACTACAAGTTAATTTTGTCAACTTTAAGGAGTAAACTAGAATACAGATAGCCTTAATACTAACAGACATTGTTAGATGTGTTAGATTTCACGGGGTCTTTAACCTACAGTCTTGCACTATTGTTTTTAGGGCGTATGGTATTCATCATCGATATTTTAGATTACAGATTAATTTATTGAATTTCGTGACCACAATCAAATCACAGTATACAGACAGACAAAATGACACCTCACGCCAGTTAGGAGACCTTATAATAAAAACTGCATTTTCTGATCGGATACAAAATGATGCACCTGTTCTTGGGAGATTACGCATGTAACGTAACAGAGTTTTGGGTCTCAGCACGACCTATAAACCGTCATACCAGGATTTGTTTGGTCAGGGAAGCATCCCGAGTCCCGTAACATGCCTTTCAACCGTTCATTTTCAGTTCTGATTCGTGCCGTTTCCTCCTCGTACTCCTGAACTGTCTTGCCGACTGTGAAAATGATCTCCTTCACGGCTGCCATCAAGCGCTCAGTCATGAAAGTGTTCAAACGGTCCAGTTTAGTCATGTTGCTACTTTCTAAAAATCACTGTATTTAAACGATAAATTAAGCAGAATCAATAGAGGCAATAAGAATAACACAAAGACGAACGTGTGGGAAACTTCCCTATTTCAAACGTCAGATCAAGACACCAAAACAATACGGTTGATGAAGATACTAAATGGTATCTAGCGCCGCTCACAGGGCAGGAGGGATATTGCAGCTTTTACTAAACGCTATATATTAATTTGCACATACACACAGTGCAACACATCAAGTTTGAGTTTTAGTCACAATTTACAATAATACTCTACTCTGTTAGTTCATAATGCAATAAATTATGTTAAAGTATACAACTTTTACATTTAAAAAACAAATATTAATATGTTTATATTAACAATTAAGACTAATAAGTGCTGTAGATGTTATTGTTCATTGTTAGTTCATGTTAACTAATGTAGTTACCTAATGTTCAGGAATACAATCTTATTTTAATCATGCTCTATTAAACATATTTCGGTTTTTGCACTACTTTTTAATGTGACTACTTTCACATTTTGGAAATATTTTTACATCCTGATTTCTTTTTTTTCTTTTTGATAAGTTAATAGATTAGAAAATATGAATATTGTCACATGGCAACCCTGTACTGGGTTGCCAAATCAGAGTCAGAAGCAGCTTCATTGCCAAGTATGCTCACACATACTGGGGATTTGTCTTGGTGACAGGAGCTTCCAGTGCACAAATAATACAGCAACAAGACATGGATAATAATAAGAAATAAAAATTCTATATACATATACACACACACACACACACACACATACACACACACACACACACACACACATATATATATATATATATATATATATATATATATATATATATATATATATATATATATACACACACATACATACATACACACATACATACATACATACATACACACACAGCTCATACAGCTGAAATTTCACTTACTGCCCTCTGGAGTAAACAGGTGGTACTACAAGCTTGCATTTCACAGGAATCTTCCTTATTATGGTCCGTGGGCCATAAACAGTATGTGTGTGTGTGTGTGTGTGTGTGTGTGTGTGTGTGTGTGTGTGTGTGTGTATATATATATATATATATATATATATATATATACATATATATGTTGGCCCATATTGATAGGATAGCATCTTGCAGTTGATGGAGATTTGTGGGATGCACATCCAGGGCACGAAGCTCCAGTTCCACCACATCCCAAAGATGCTCTATTGGGTTGAGATCTGGTGATTCTGGGGGCCATTTTAGTACAGTGAACTCATTGTCATGTTCATGAAACCAATTTGAAATGATTCGAGCTTTGTGACATGGTGCATTATCCTGCTGGAAGTAGCCATCAGAGGATGGGTACATGGTGGCCATAAAGGGATGGACATGGTCAGAAACAATGCTCAGGTAGGCCGTGGCATTTAAACGATGCCCAATTGGCACTAAGGGGCCTAAAGTGTGCCAAGAAAACATCCCCCACACCATTACACCACCACCACCAGCCTGCACAGTGGTAACAAGGCATGATGGATCCATGTTCTCATTCTGTTTACGCCAAATTCTGACTCTACCATCTGAATGTCACAACAGAAATCGAGACTCATCTGACCAGGCAACATTTTTCCAGTCTTCAACTGTCCAATTTTGGTGAGCTCTTGCAAATTGTAGCCTCTTTTTCCTATTTGTTGTGGAGATGAGTGGTACCCGGTGGGGTCTTCTGCTGTTGTAGCCCATCCGCCTCAAGGTTGTGCGTGTTGTGGCTTCACAAATGCTTTGCTGCATACCTCGGTTGTAACGAGTGGTTATTTCAGTCAAATTTGCTCTTCTATCAGCTTGAATCAGTCGGCCCATTCTCCTCTGACCTCTAGCATCAACAAGGCATTTTCGCCCACAGGACTGCCGCATACTGGATGTTTTTCCCTTTTCACACCATTCTTTGTAAACCCTAGAAATGGTTGTGCGTGAAAATCCCAGTAACTGAGCAGATTGTAAAATACTCAGACCGGCCCGTCTGGCACCAACAACCATGCCACGCTCAAAATTGCTTAAATCACCTTTCTTTCCCATTCTGACATTCAGTTTGGAGTTCAGGAGATTGTCTTGACCAGGACCACACCCCTAAATGCATTGAAGCAACTGCCATGTGATTGGTTGATTAGATAATTGCATTAATGAGAAATTGAACAGGTGTTCCTAATAATCCTTTAGGTGAGTGTATATATATATATATATATATATATATATATACACACACACACCATGACTAGGGGTTGTGTGCTCTCCCCACTACTCTTCTCCCTCTACACCAATGACTGCACCACCAAGGACCCCTCTGTCAAGCTTCTAAAGTTTGCAGATGACACCACTGTCATCGGCCTCATCCGAGATGATGATGAGTCTGCATACAGAAAGGAGGTTGATCGGCTGTCTGTCTGGTGCAATCATAACAACCTGGAGCTGAACACACTCAAAACGGTGGAGATGATTGTGGACTTTATGAGGAACACCCCAACATTGACCCCCTCGCCATTCTAAACAGCACTGTGGCAGCAGTGGAGTCATTCAGGTTCCTGGGCACTACTATCTCACAGGACCTGAAGTGGGAGACACACATTGACTCTATTGTGAAAAGGTCCAGCAGAGGTTGTACTTCCTTCACCAGCTGAGGAATTTCAACCTGCCACAGGCGCTGTTGATACAGTTCTACTCAGCAGTCATTGAGTCGGTCCTCTGCACTTCAATAACTGTCTGGTTTGGTGCAGCTACAAAATCAGACATCAAAAGTTCGGACTGCTGAGAGGATTATTGGTTGCCCCCTCCCCCCTTCAAGAACTATACACTTCCAGAGTGAGGAAAAAGGCTGTAAAAATCACTCTGGACCCCACTCACCCAGCCCACTACCTTTTTGAACTGTTGCCTTCTGGCCGACACTTCAGAGCTCTGAACACCAGAACCGTCAGGCACAGGAACAGTCTTTCCCTCAGGCTATCCATCTCATAAACAGTTAAAGTCGCCCCATTGAGCAATAATTATGAGCAAGACACAGTTTAGTCTTAATTTATATTATCCAACATATCCTCTTCTGCCATTACATACATTGCACTGCACATAATATACTGTATTTTTGTACTTTATATAACGGATTTGTATTAGATTTGCACTACGTATGTGAATGTATGAAGGTGCGTCTGTATGTATATGTATAGTTATTTTTTTATTATTATCTATGTCTTGCTGCTGTTTTTGAATTGTTGTGCACTGGAAGCTCCTGTCACCATGACAAATTCCTTGTATGTGTCAGCATACTTGTCAATAAAGCCGATTCTGATTCTGACATTCAAATCATGGATTTGCTCAAAATCATCACAGCTAATTTGAGAGTGCTGTTTGATTTCAGATTGGGTGTTGAGGAATAGTCAGAGAAGTACGAGAAGGCCAGACATGAAGTTAAAGGCTTCTTTGATTTTGAAGAACGTCCAAGGTCTTCACTGCACCCAGTATCATGAGGAAAGCAAACATCACATTTTTGATAAATGGGTTTGTTGTGTCAGAGCAGCCAGCGTTGGAAACACAAGACATATCTTGTTCTGGAAAAAGAGGTTGGTTCACAGCATCCAATCCAGCACAAGGTTGAGAATGATCTGTCTGTTCTACAGAGGACTGCTGAAGAATGTTACAACAAATGTTTGAAATGGGAGGGGCCGAAACTGTAGATTCAGGAGTCTCTATTGTAGACCCTGTCCAGGAGTCTTGTATGTGTGATTGTTCTAGTGTGTCAGCATTGGGTTTTGTTTGTTGTACTACGGTCAGTTTCTACTATGGGAATACACTTTGTCTCACATATACTATGGGACTCCAAATGGGGAAGATTAATTGCAACAGATTGGAAAGGATCTAGACTAGATGGACTGTACAGCAGTGTAGCAAGGGTCACCAATAGGAGGGCTTATGTGTTCTAGATGACAATTTGCATGTCCTGGACTGTCTGATTCTAGAAAATGGTTCTGCTGTGCTTCACATGCCCTAGGGTTTGGAATAGGTTGAGCACTTAAATCTGAGGTATTCTGTAGTGTGCAAACATTTGGATTAGATAAGGGAGCATTAGCTGACTCTGCAATTGGCTGTTGCCTGGAGCTGCTGATAGTATCTATAGATGGATTTCAAAATTCTTCATCAACAATTTTCTGGGTTGAGCAGGATAAACCTTCATTCTTGTTTTGCTCGCATGTCAGTGCATGTTATTGAAATGGTTTATTCCAATAATGCCCCCCGGCAAATATTGCAGTGAACAGTATCCTCATTATAGTCCATTCTAGAATCTCTAGGGTGCTTGAAGTTGTTTTTAATGGCAAAACTACTCAATGTCTTTCTTTCCTCAGAGTTTTTGGCAATGCTTAAAGCTTTTACCACTTCAGGTTCCCTTGGGTGTTCATGCTTCGGGTGCAGTTATATCTGTCTTCATGCCTCCCCACCATACCAGCAATATATTTTGTTCTCTGCTGCCATTAGAAATAGTTGTGAGCACGCCAAAGTTCTTAGAAACTTTTCACAGACTAATCAGCCTTGTATAAAGAAAAAAGGGGTAAATGTGTTTTGAGGTGTCACATTACCCTGAGATTTCGGAGTTGTTTGATGGATCATATCCACCATATTCTGGCCTCTTCATTGAGGAAAGATTTACAAGGAAACAATATAATTATATTTAAATTAAGTACCTTACTTAAAATCCTCTGTTCAAATATTTACAACTCTTCACATTTTCACAGATTTATTAACAACAGATTTACTTTTGAATCTGCTAATTTGTCATACCTGGTTATTTACACCTCGTTTCTTATTTTCTCTCTCATCACTGATGAAAATCTCCATATCTAGCAGTTTCTTATCAGCATGAACTTGTAAGTGCTACAACAAAGATTCTTGATCAGCAAATGTCAAACCAGATATTTTTTATAACAAGCTGTCCTTTGTTTGTTTGATGCCAGGAGAGGCCCTCTGGTCTCTGATGAGTAGATCATTAGAAATACTCTGATCATTTCTTTCATTCGGTACAATCTCAACATCATAATTTGGATCAGTTTGTTGTAAGGCACTGTCAATAGTTGTGGGATCTGGAGCTGCAATTTGTGAGTCATTATTTGGAGTCTTAATCACTGATTCGGGTATGACAGTGCTGCTCACATCTCATTTTTATTTTGGTATGCTAGCCACTATGGTTGTTTTCTTTTTATTAAAACTTTAGAAGGACTCAGTGCATAATCATCAACATCACCTTCACTGTCTGAGTGGACAACACAAAGTAATTCTGGATCAATGTACTTCTGCATTGAACCAGAAGTGGTTTCTTTGAACACACTATCTTAAAGTGGAGTCTGTCCCATAACAGTTAACTTCATAGCAGAAATCTCTTCACAATCACAACTAGTCTTTCCACATCCTGATGGGGCATATTAAGCAACAGCTATTGGCCCTGAACTGGTTGATTCCAAGCTGCTTGCAATAGTGCTTGTTTGGGTTGCTGACTGTTCTGGTTCATGATCTATTACTATCAATGGTATCTGGTTTTCTGAAACCTCTTTTTGTCGTCCCTCTGAATTATTCCCCACAGAGGATTCAGTGGCCTGTGGGACCCCTGTGTTGTCAAGCTCTGATTGAGAAACCTGCTGCAGGGATCCAACCTCCACACAGACAATGTCTGGGTTGTAAACTATGTTATGATCATCCATAACATCAGCCATTTCAACATTAACCAATGCTGAATATGAGGTTTGTTCAAGATCAAAGCCACTTCTTTCAGAACTGTCAGCTTTGAAGTCACCTACCCAAGATATTGTGCTCCAGTACCTGCAATCAGTCATAAGGGGTTCTAGAACAATCCTGGGTAACAAATTCAAGTGGCTAATGACATCACTGAATAACTCCGATTCGGTTCTTTGATTAGGCTGCTCAGTAGCTGTCTGAGGTAGAAAGATGAGGCTGCCAGTACAGGCTTGCTGTGCAGACTGTGGTTGACAGAGTGCTTGAGATGCTTTATCACTTGCACTGATGCTCAGATGTGCAGATTTGTCCTCATTCATCGTTTCTTCACCAGCAGATTCTTCAGACTCATCCCTGTTTTCACTTGATGGTGGAAACTGTAAAAAACAGAAGAAAAAAAACAGGAATGTGCACTTATTAACAACTCTGTCTAACACCACTAATAAATATATATATAATATATAATATAATATAATATATATATATATATATATATATCAAAGCATTGCTATGTTACCTCAAAATACTGTACCAATATTCTAATGTCAAGAATCTACATGTATATTTTTACAATAAGATTGATTGACAAAAACAGGTCTGTGCGAAGATTCAGTTTAATCAGTGACTATTTCTATTTGACCAAAATGCAAACTCTAAACTAGCTATGAATTTCTAAAACTTGTTTTATTAATAAGGATATCTGTATTGATCCTCCTGTACAGTGTAATGATATACTAGCTAATAAAAATGTAATCTTCACTGTTCAAATTCTTTCTTTTTTTGTTTTTTTTTTGTTTTTAAAGAAGACTCTTAACAAATAAATTAGAAAAAAAAACTAACAGTCATAATAATTATTTTATAGTGTCTTCTACCTCCTTATTATGTATTTTTGGTATTCTGGAACTTATGTCACCATAAAACTGTGCCTTGCGCTGCCGATAGTATGGTTTATCACCAGAATGAATGCATGTGCATCAACAACCGCATTTCCCTGGTGAAAACTTTGTCACAAATTGGGCAAGGAAATGACCCTTGACCTCTGGTTTTGCCACTCTGAAATGAAATGTTTGGAGTTCTTTGAGGTGTCTCATTGTTGGCATTTATTCATCGTCGTTATTCATAATTTACATGTTAATGGAAACAAAAGGCACCCATTTTGTAGAATGAACCACAGTTCAGTGTTTGTATGTTTTTTTGCTATTAAATTATAACAACATACCTGTTTATTGGGGTTTTCTTCATTGCTCTGCATCTTATCAGTTTCAGACTGTTTATTTCTGGCAACAAGCTTTTCATTTTGATGTCTACGTATGTGCATCTTCAACCAGTTCGCACGGGCATAGACTTTGCCACAATATCTACAGACACAATGGCCACGTTTCTCCTTATCATTTCAGTGTCTTACATTGATTGCTAAAAAAAATTTACATTCTTGAGTTAGACAAACCATGCTTATCTGATAAACTTTGAAGTGTGAAACTATGTAATGTGTGAAGAAATACATTAAAAGTACATAAACATCTCATATGCAAATGAACTTCATCTTTTAGAATGGTTTTCATGCATTTGGGTAATAGATGCATAAGATAATCGCATAACAGAGTTTAGGTTCAAATTTATGTGAATATGTAAGCTAAAGTGTATATTTAAGTACCAAGACTGGAAACCATTTCTTTTAAGTTTTACACCATTAATACTAAATAATAATTTTTTTTCCATGGAAATGTATGCAAAAATGTTCCATCTCCCTTAAAGATATTAATTAAATAAGTTGTCCTGAGATATCTCTGTGACAGCTGTAGACTTTGTAAACAGCAAACAAAACTACAGAAATTGATCATTTTCAGCTGTCAATAATTTTGCTCATTTTCATAGAATTGTACAATAGTTGCAGCAAATTATTGAGGCTTACTGACATTGTTAAGCCATGTTGTTGTCTGCTGAGGGCACTATTTTGCTGCTGTTGTTTTAAACATCTGTTTCTGCATTGTGTTGGTCTAAATAAAGCTCATTTGTTATCTTTGGAGTGCAGGTTTTGGAAAGAGAAGGCATGACTAATTCAAAGGCTCATTCTCATGGAAGCTGAAATCGCTTGCAGCACCTTTAAACTTCACAAATTAATTTTAAATGGTGCTGTGGTGTGACAAATGATTTTTCAAATTACAAATATTCCATGTTGTACCTCGATTAATATGAGGTCATAAAAAATGCATGCATAAGAATTATAAGAATTTGCTAAATGCTGTTTAAAATTGTGAGATTGCATATAGAGCATCACACCACAGGTATTGTCAACTCTCCAAAATAATTTAATGTCAACTAAATGTTCATTCCGATCATTCCACAGGTTTTACTAGAAGACAACATACCGTATTATTTGGCTCCATTAACCTCTTGCCATGAAGCATTTTCTCCTCCTCCCTCGGTTATTTTTCTTCTCCGCTTGCTTGTTTGTTCCTTTAAGCTTCATGTCAATTAGATTTTGTTCAGCATCCATAAACATCAGTTTTCTTTTACTTTGCTTAATTAACATTTGTTTCATGTGCATCCTCATATGTTTCTTAATCCTCCTCTCCAACATATACTCTTTGTCACATACTTCACATGGAAACATCTTTATCATTCTGATAGCACTTGATAGCACGTGACCGTGTTATGGCCATATGCACTCAGAACTGCCTCATTTATATTTAAATTGGGCAGAATAATGATCAGGTGTTTTGACTCCAGGGAGACTCCCACTGCCTCAGTCGTGCCTTTCTGAAATACCTTATCGATCATATGTGAAGTGTTGTTAGTTATACCGAAATAAAATGTTCATACATAAGAAACACAAGTGGTATCTGTATTAACATGACACAAACACAACCTGATCTCATGAGAAAAAACATGACTATGAATTATTTTTGAAAAGCCCCAAAACATACTTGCAGGGATACATTGCTGCAGTTTCTTGGGGAAATATCCACTGAGATTTTCCTCCAACACTGATGAGAATTTAATAAGGTAGAAAAGTCAAACATAGCTCCAAATATATAGTTCTGCCTTATTTCAAATCAAACCCAAAAAACATTTATGCATTTTTACTAAGCCTACCCCTAAACCTATCGCTACCTGGATATTAAAATTATTTTAAATGCATTCTTTGATGTTTTACCTTGTGAACTTAATTGCATGTTTTGAAAATATACACTAATTTCAAATCAGATTATTGCAACACTGTCCAGAAAAGTTGCGTCAGTTGAGTTTTTACCATAGTGTAGTATCACCATTTCTTCTAATAACACTTAAGTGTTTGGGCACTGAAGAGACATGTTTGTTAAGTTTAGCAAGCAGAATTTTCTCCCATTCATCCATCATGCAGGTCTGAAGCAGCTCAATTGTACAGGGCCTTTGTTGCCATATTTTGTGTTTCATTATGCACCACACATCTCAGGACTGCAGGAGGCCAATCTAGCACCCGCACTGTCTGCTTAACACAGCCATGCTCTTGTAACCCTTGTAAAGCAGTATATAGCTGATGTAATCCTGCTAGAAAACCACTTCTGAATGTGTGTGATATCTGATCCCTCAGACATCACTGCCTTAAAATCTGTCATTTGTTTGTAATGGACTTTATGACATCGGCCCGGTAAACATTTGTCAGTCAACACCATTTGCCGCTGCATCCATAGACACAACTGAGTGATCGTTTGTACATTTTTGAATATTCTCTAAACATTTACTCACGTTTATGCCATCCAAGATGTGTATTACTTGCTTTTTTCTGCTGAACACAAAAATTTTTAGAAGAATATCTCAGCTCTTAATGTCCATAAAATGCAAGTGAATGGTGTGCAGAACTTTAAAAGGTAAAAAAAAAATCACCTACAGGAAACATAAAAGTAATCCATATGACTCCAGGGGTTAAATCGATGTCTTCAGAAGTGATATGAAAGGTGTGGGTGAGAAGCAGACCAATATTTAGGCAGGGCTGGGAGATCTTTTGGAGCTTCAAAGTTCTGGCCACCATTCACTTGCATTGTTAAAACCTAGAGCTGAAATATTCTTCTAAAAATATTTATTTGTGTTCAGCAGAAGAAAAAAAAAAAGTCATGCACATCTGGCATGGCATGTGGGTGAGTATATATATTGAGAGAATTTTCATTTTTGGGTGAACTTTTCTTTTAAGGCTTTACTTGATAAAAGGTAGAAAAGTGGAATCCTGTTTTGTGGTCCGGCGAGTCCACATTTCAAACAGTTTTTGGTAAAAACAGCCACTGTTTTAACTCCAGGCCCAAGAAGGAAATGAACCATCCAAGCTGTTATCAGCGTCTGGTTCAAAAGCCAGCGTGGTAATGGGGTGTGTCAGTGCCCATGTCATGAGTAACTTCCACATCTGTGAGGGCACCATTAATGCAGAAAGATGTGTACAAATTTTGGAGCAACATATGCCATCCAGGCGCAGTCTTTACAGGAACGTCCCTGCATTTTCCAGCAGGACAATGCTAAGCCACATAATGCCAGAATTCAAAAAATGTATGACTAGGTAAGCAAAGTGTCTGATTGGTCTTCAATTGAGAACGTGTGGTGCAATACAAACAAAAAATACAGCAATGAAGGCCCACATGAAGACCTGCAAAATGGATGAATGGGGGAAATTCTGCTTGCCAAACTTGAACTTGTGTCTTCTGTGCCCAAACGTTTAATAAGTGTTATTAGAAGAAATGGTGATGTTACACAACAGTACACACTCAACTGTCCCAACTTTTTGGGAGCGTGTTGCAATCATCTAATTTGATGTGTATTTAAAAAAAATTTTTTTACAATTAAATCACATCAATGTCAACATCAAACATGTTGTAGTGCTTTCAATATAGCACAGGGTGAATAAAATTCACAAATAACATATTTTTGTTTTTATTAGCATTTTTCATACGCCTCCAATTTCTTCAGAATTTTCCATTTCAATTT
Organism: Moxostoma hubbsi; assembly: GCA_032164185.1. Lineage (NCBI taxonomy): Eukaryota > Metazoa > Chordata > Actinopteri > Cypriniformes > Catostomidae > Moxostoma > Moxostoma hubbsi. The sequence goes on along the minus strand of JAVLUX010000007.1, from coordinate 35,423,602 downwards.
TCTTAAAAACTTTAAATTGAACAACAAAATCTTAAATATACACTGGCATTGTGTGAGGAAGAGAACAAAATGTATTCACCAATAACCTTCCTCTCTAATCCTGATTTGTCTTAATGATTGTAAAAACTGTGTTTAGTGCCATTTAATGGACATTTCCCCTGGAAACTGCAGCAATTTGCAGTCGCAGATACAGGTTTTTCCCTTATCATAACATATCAAATTACAAATCTGTAAACCTTGGTGATGAGTCATCGTTATCTTGTCAGGCAAGATGTCAAAGTAACTATTTTTTTTTTCCTCTTTAGAGTGAAGCACCTTAATGTGCATCCACAGCCATCCCTTACGAGTAAACTCTTTATTGCAATGTGGGCAGGGATATATTTTCTTTTCCACTTTCACCATTTCTATACTTTGCACTTTAGTACTTCCAATGTGTTTAGGCACCGCCTCCTTTGTTTTTCCTTTAGACAGCTATGGGGAACACAAATATCTAAACTCATTTGTATCCATCAATCATAAAAGTTGTTATAGACAAATAGAAATGTAACGCATCCAGATCTCTGTATTAAGTAAAATATTCTTAGACATGCTGAGATCAGGTACCTTATTTTGGACTGGCACGTTTATCTTAAGCCTTTTGCTTAATAAAGCCTTTTCACGGCCTGCACCTCTGGCCTTCTTCACTGCATCATTATTTTCGATCATTTGCTTCTGTAAAAGATTTAAGTTGATTTGACAATGAGAGAAGCAAGGTAGACATGTATGCAATGTAGTATGCACTGGATATTACATGAATGAAGAACATAGTTAAAAACCAGTCTGGCTAAAAAGATCCAGAAGTGATTTTAGGAGAAGAGCACATATTTTCTCTCTCTCTCTCTCTCTCTCTCTCTCTCTCTCTCTCATATATATATATATACAAACACACAATTGTATAGTATGAAGCACTTAGAGGACATAGCAAGAATATTTTTCTGAAATAGTTTTGCGTGCTCTCGCAATACATTTTGCATTCACTCGCAATAGTTTTGCATTTCCTCACAATAAGATCACCATGGTTTTACTACAGTAACCATATTTTAACCATGAAATTCATAGTGAAACCAGTGATAATACAGGAAAACAAAAACAATGGTAAAATACAATAATTATGTGCTTATTATGGGTTTACTATACAAATACCATAGCCTAACTTTGGTTTCACTATAGTAATATTGTTACCTACTGTGACCATAGTTTTTGGTGGAAATATTTTTTCTATTGTAGCCTAATATTGTAGTAACCATGAATGTTGTAGGTTAATGTTTTAGTTTTGTAATTTGGTGAAAAATCATTGTTTTAATACAGTATAAATAGGTTTTACTATAGATGAACCATGGTAATTCTTGTGGTTACTGGTTTTAATACAGATACCATGGTATTTGTAGTAAAACTATAATAACCACAAAATCATGATCTTTATTACCGTTGTTTTACACTTCTACATGATCTTTATTACTTTAGTTTCTACAGTAAAACCATGGTAAACTTATTGCGAGGGCACAAAACTATGAGGAAAAAATTCCTGGCTTGTTCTTTAAGGGGCTCCGTGCATAGTTAAAATTCAGAAGTTTACATACACCTTTGCCAAACACATTTAAACTTTTTTTTTTAACAATTCCTGACATATAATCAGAAAACATTAGGTCAGTTATGATCACTACTTTATTTTAAGAATGTGAAATATCAGAATAATAGTAGAGAGAATGATTTATTTCAGCTTTTATTTCTTTCATCACATTCCCAGGTCTGAAGTTTTACATGCACTTTTAGTGTTTGGTAGCATTGCCTTTAAATTGTTTAACTTGTGTCAAACATTTTGGGTAGCCTTCCACAAACTTCTCACACTAAGTTGCTGGAATTTTGGCCCATTCCTCCAGACAGAACTGGTGTAACTGAGTCAGGTTTGTAGGCCTCATTGCTCACACACACCTTTTCAGTAGGATTTAGGTCAAGGCTTTGTGATGGCCACTCCAATACCTTGACTTTGTTGTCCCCAAGCCATTTTGCCACAACTTTTGAGGTATGCTTGGGATCATTGTCCATTTGGAAGACCCATTTGCAACAGAACTTTAACTTCCTGGCTGATGTCTTGAGATGTTGCTGTAATATATCCACATCATTTTCCTTCCTCATGATGCCATCTATTTTGTGAAGTGCACCAGTCCCTCCTGCAGCAAAGTACCCCCACAACATGATGCTGCCACTCCTATGCTACATGGTTGGGATGGTGTTCTTCGGCTTGCAAGCCTCACCCTTTATCCTCCAAACAAAACAATGGGTCATTATGGCCAAACATTTTTCTTTTTTCATTAGACCAGAGGACATTTCTCCAAGATCTTTGTCCCCATGTGCACTTGAAAACTGTAGTCTGGCTTTTTTTATGGCAGTTTTGGAGCAGTAGCTTCTTCCTTGATATAAGTCGATATAGGACTTGTTTTACTGTAGATATAGATACTTGTCTACCTGTTTCCTCCAGCATCTTCACAAGGTCCTTTGCTGTTGTTCTGGGATTGATTTCATCTCATTTCAGTTCATATCTAGGAGGCAGAATGTGTCTCCTTCCTGAGCTGTATGATGGCTGTGTGGTCCCATGGGGTTTATACTTGTGTACTATTGTTTGTACAGATGAACGTGGTACATTCAGGCATTTGGAAATTACTCCCAAGGATGAACCAGACTTGTGGAGGTCCACAATTGTTTTTCCGAGGTCTTGGCTGATTTCCCCATGATGTCAAGCAAAGAGGCACGGAGTTTGAAGGTAGGCCTTAAAATACATCCACAGGTACACCTCCAATTCAGTACACCTCCTATCAGAAGCTAATTGGCTAATTATCTAAAGGCTTGACATAATTTTCTGGAATTTTTCAAGCTGCTTAAGGCACAGTAGTGTATGTAAACTTCTGACCCACTGGAATTGTGATAGCCAATTAAAAGTGAAACAATCTGTCTGTAAACAATTGTTGGAAAAATTACTCGTATCATGCACAGATTAGATGTCCTAAACGACTTGCCAAAACTATAGTTTGCTAATATTAAATCTGTGGAGTGGTTAAAAAATGAGTTGTAATGAACCTCAGCGTATGTAAATTTCAGTGAATTTGAAAGAGGCAAATTCAGGGCACTGATATTCCATTTAATTTCTGGAGTATATTTTTGTGCATGATGTCATAGCATTATGAAGTATGTATTGACACACTTTAACACACCAAGAAAACAAAACCTTATTTGAATAGTATACACTTTAACATATCTAAAAAGAACATTGGTAAAAACAACTGTCCCTGTATATATTGTCCCAACCCACACAAAAATGAATCAAAAACAATTTATTTATTTTCAAACAAAAGATTTTATTAAAGCCACTGTATTTATTAGATCTGCATTGTATATACACACAAGGGTTTAATCCAAACTGTAAAAATCTAAATGAAAAGAAAAACAATTTCCATTTACACATTTCCATCATGTGGTTCTTCTGGTATTAAGACATTCTTTATCTCACTTTCTCCTTCTACGACATGTTCTTCTGGCTCAGAACGTTCTAGTTTGACCACAGTTGTGTCCAAAGCCTTCATCAGCACATTGACTTGGCTGCTAAACCCTTTTGCCTCTAAATATTTACTTTTATGTTTTGATCGAAGATGAGACCACAAATTAGAGGTGTTCTTCATAGCAGCGTTGCTGGAGCCCTGGCTAATTCTGGTAAAACATGTATGGCAGAACACTTCACCAAATTCATCTTTTGAGAAGTAGTCCCAAACTTTGCTAAAACAGCGCTGTGGTAAAGCCACCACCTGTGAAGCAATGGAAAAAAAAAAAAACATGAGATCTGTGTTCCATCTTAAGGCCTTTTCACACCAAATGAGATGCGAATCACAAGCGATTGGCCCTTTCCCATAGAAGACATAACCACTTGCTAAGTTTGCAAAACAAACAAGAAAAGCAAACGATTCTCTAGCAAGCAGAAAAAATACAACACACCTTTCTACCAGCTGAAGCAGCGATGGCGAGTGTGTTGTTGATTTGCACAAGGAAGAAAACTTTTGATACAATTCACAAAATATTTCAGTTCACCTGCTGGACAAGTTGACTGACAATATTATTAGAAATACAGAGTCATGGGGGTGATTGGAAAGAATCAAGCATAAACAAAGTTTTAATGGTTAAAACATGTTATCATTTGGAACCAGGGATATTCCACGGCTAGGTGTGCGTTAAACGATTTTAAATGCATTTCGCGTTTAACGCACACCTAGCAGTGGATTACCCGCTTATACCTTGGTAGTAGCATTGATTAGTTAAAGCTGTCATCAATTAATGCAGCACAAATGTTGACTGGAAGAATAAAAAAAAATAATGAATTACTTTTATCTTAAATAAAATTATCTTGTTAGATCTACAGGATTTGCGGCAAAGTATTTACCCCATATTGATTTCCTTTTTTGTGTACTTTTTATAATAAATTGTATTAGATCATCAGATGATATACAACATAAAACCAAAGACAACCGGAGTAAACAAAATAGTTTTCTTTTTTAGTTAATAGTTAATAATTTTTTTTATTATTAAAGCAAAAAAAGTTAACAACACCTATATCACCCATGTGAAAAACTAACTGCCCCCTTAAACGTAATAGCTGGTTGAGCCAACTTTAGCAGCAACAACTGCAACCAAACGCTTCCGATAACTGGAGATCAGTCTTTCACAATGCTGTGGTGGAATATTGGCCCACTCTTCTATGCATAACTGCTGTAGGTCCACCATATTGGAGGGTTTTCGAGCATGAACTGCACGTTTAAGGTCCTGCCATAGCATTTCAATAGGATTCAGGTCAAGACTTTGACTAGGCCACTCCAAAACATTAATTTTTTTGTGCCATTCAGAGGTGGAATTGCTCCTATGTTTTGGATCATTGTCTTGCTGCATAATCCAGTTTCACTTGAGCTTCAACTCACTGACTGATGACCGGACGTTCTCCTTTAGGATTTTCTGGTAGGGCACAGAATTCAAGTTTCCCACAATTATTGCAAGTCACCCTGGCCCTGAAGCAGTAAAGCATCCCCACACTAACACACTACCACCACTATGCTTGACCATAGGTGTGATGTACTTTTTGTGGAATTCTGTGTTTGATTAACACCAGATGTAACGGGACTCCTGTCTTCCAAACAGTTCCACTTTCGACTCAGTCCACAGAACATTCTCCCAAAAGGTTTGAGGATCATTAAGGTGTGTTTAGACAAAATTCAGATGAGTCTTAAATGTTCTTCTGGGTTAGCAGTGGTTTTAGTCTCACCACTCTTCCATGGATGGCATTTTTGGCCAGTGTCTTTCTGATAGTGGAGTCATGAACAGTGACCTCTATTGATGCGAGAGAGGACTGCAGTTCGTTGATGTTGTCCTTAGCTTTTTTTTGTGACTTCCTGGATGAATTGTCGCCATGCTCTTGGAGGAATTTTGGAAGGTCGACCACTTCTGGGAAGGTTCACAACTGTGCCAAGTTTTCTCTATTTGGAGATAATAGCTCTCACTGTGGTTAGTTGGAGTCCCGGAGCCTTTGAAATAGATTTGTTACTCTTCCCAGACTGATGTATTTGAATCACCTTTTTCCTCATAATTTCTGGAATATCTTTCAACCTTGGCATAGTGTGCTTTGCACAGAAAGCTTTTAGCCAACTTCATGCTGCTGAAAAAGTTCTTTATAGGTGTTGATTTGATTGAACAGAGCTGGCAGTAATCAGGCCTGGGTGTGTCTAGTCTAACTGAACCCCATTATGAATGCAGTTTCAAAGATTTGAGGATTTAGTAACTAAGGGCAAATACTTTCATAAAAAGTGTTTACTCGGATTGCCTTTGTTTTACGTTAGATTTTGTTTTAATTTTTGAAACAATTTAGTACGAGATATACACAAAACAAAAATATCAGGATGGGGGACAAACACTTTTCCACAGCACTGTAGAGTTCTGTCCATTCTAAATCAGACATGGTACAATAGTGCGATAATATAGTTTTTTGAGACCTAATGTAACCGGTCCTGCTCGACTCGCTCCCAAGTGGGATTCGAACCAGCGTCTCCGACATGGGAGGCGGGAGCTAACAAGGAGGCTAAAGGCTGCAGCCTCTAGCATCAGTCGCTATTGTGCCTCTTGAGGCCAGGGGAGTGAGGTTTAAACAGCACAGTACGTACCAGCTGGCTAACATTACACAAACACGCTTTAAACTGTTAATTTAAATACTCAATCCAGGTATAATAATAGCCACATAATATAGAAGGGTTGACACTCCTGAGAACATGTAATGTTCAATTCCTCTTTATTGTCATCTTCACATTGAGGAAAAAGCAGCGATGCTGACGTGACAGTTGTAAAAGTTGCACTTACTGTTCATGATGAGGAGAAAATCATCCAAACGCTCTAATCCTGTAGACTTTGACCTCTGAGACATCCATATGTTATCTATATTAAGGCTTGCACGAATGATTGAATTAAGAATAAAATCGTGATGAGACGATGCTCGATTTCAAAACAGCAAGAAACAACCTCCATTCAGAGCTTCAGTCAGTGATGTAATCGCAGGGGACACTCTAGCAGTTATATACAGACATGTTGAGTAGGGCTGCCATTTTAGATGAATATTCATCATATTACAATAAAAATTGTTTTGCCTCGTCTTGCCAGCCAGCAAAAGACTTTCCTAACCAATGCTTTGGGTGAGTAATACAGGGCTGATGAACACTGGTGTCTTGTCTGTGTTTCCAGTAGCTTCACAGTTGATTTTAAGATGACACTGCATGACTTGATGTCATTTTGTAATGTGATGGTTAATCCCAGCTCTGACACTATATTATTGTCTGGAGTTCATTTGAACAGAGGCATAAAACGCTCACAATGTGTCATTACAGGGGACAGCAGAGAAGGCGCATTAATACAGAATGGTGATTAAAACTGACTGGAACTACACGTGTAGCATTCAACGGTTTGAACTGCATGCATTCCAGCCAATCAGAAGAGTCTTAGAACAGAACATGGTATAAGGGATAATCCATGGCTACGTGTGCATAAAATGATTTTAATTGCACGACATGGCAGGCGAAGAACCACCCGACGCAAAGCCTAATGCCTATTCAAAATAAGACACAGAGGAAAAGTAGTGCAAACACACACTTGGTCAAAACTGTCAATTTAAATGCACAATCCAGAAATAATAATATCCACAGAATGTAGAGGGGTTGGCACTCAGAGAAAATTCATTATTAAATTTTTATTCATTGTCATTTTCACATTAATGTGGAAAAACCGATGTTACAAATGTGGCAGTGACAGAAAATACAGAATATGGGGAAACCCATTGAAAACACTCTAGAACCTGCAGATTTTGACCTCCGAGTCATCGGTATGGTATCTACTTCGGCATTTACATCAACTTGTGTTATATTTGCTCAAAACCCTGCATGTTACCAATTAAACATGACAAAATTTAAATGCTCAAAGAGTGCAAGCAATAAATCAATTTTTTATTTGTATAGCACTTTTCACAAAACATTTCAAAAGCAGCTTTACAGAAAATAATAATTGATCAATTGTCACACATTATACATAAATTTCTGCATATATATACAGTGAAATTATTTTTTATTTTTTTTCACATATCCCAGCTGAGCTGAGGTTAGAGTGCAGGGTCAGCCATGATACGGTGCCCCTGGAGCAGATAGGGTCAATGGTCTTGCTCAAGGGCCCAACAGTGGTGTCTTGGGGCTTGAACCCCCGACCTTCTGGTCAGTAACCCAGAGCCTTAACCGCTGAGCCACCACTGCCCAAATTATGCTTTAACACAAAAATAACCTGTAATGTCTGTGATGTCAGAGAGTCGTAGTTGTGCGGTTTGTTAAAAACAAATATTGATAAATATTGATATAAATATGTATAATCATTATATATTGAGTTATTGTTATATGAGGGGCTTTCTCAGCAAATATTTGTATATGCGATTAATAAATCGGGACACCATGTAATTAATTCGACTTTAATCGATTGACATGATTTTTAAAAGGAGATACAAGCAATGTATCTCCAGTGCAGCAATGCAGCAATTGAATTTACATGTTAAAAGAACCCATGTGAGACTTTACTTATTTTTTCCAGTTTTTAAGGCATTTGATACAGATCTTCACCTCTGGATTTCAGGATTTTTCCCTCAGGTTACTTTAGCATTTAATGTTGGTGGTCAAAACAGTTTCTGTGCTTTAGTGCCACCTGTTGTTCTGGTTCTGGTAACCACAAATGCTTCTGACGTGTGATCTAAAGCTTATACATTATTGGTCAGGGCATTTCTTTGTTGGACTTATATTTACACACCGTAAAAAAAAAGTTTAGCTTTGTCGCCAAGAAATTCGGCGCGATCATTCGCTCCAGATGAGAATGGTTCTTTAGGAATCTATTGTTTCAATTAAAAATGTTGATCGTGGCGAGAAATTGCGCCGAACATTCGCATTTGGTGTCCAAAGGCCTTTAGTCATCCTGCTTATTTGTGTTAAAGCTATCATAAAATAATAATAAATAATATAAACAATGATTTCTACACTTTATAACCCTCTCAGGCTCAAATTAAGTTTTAGTAACAGGAAAAATCTGATATTTGGGGAAAATTATCATATGGGATAGTACAATAGAATCCTGACTTTTTTTTTAGAGAGACCTTCACATGCAAGGCGTTCTGGGATGTTGCGACATTGGCCCAGTGTGGTAATTAGACACTGACGACTGAATATGATATGAACAATAACTTTTTATATACAACTTTTCAAACAATGTAACAAAGTGCTTTTCAGTGGCAGAACAACAACAAAAACAATATGGGATCCAAATCCAATATCTCAAATCCTCATTGAGTAGGGCATGTTTCCAAGTCACTTTGTCATGTGGTACTCCAAGAAACAGTTTTTGTCTTTTGTAAAGCACAGAAGTACTTTGCACTTCAGGCAGGCCATTTGCGTGTAGCCTTTCTTGCACAGTCTGCATCGTCCACGTTTCTCAGCATGGATGGGGAAATGATCGCATTGGTCTAATCTGACATCAACCGATGGTGCAGCGATCCTCTGAAGTGGAGGTGGAGGTGGGGCAGCTTGATGGGACGCTGGATCATCTTCCAATGACGGTCGTCCTCTTTTCCTACTGTTCAAGTCAGCCTGTTTGCCAACCTTAATGAGGGCATCTGCAACTTGAACACGGAAGTCAAGAAGTGGCATATACTTCTTCTCCTGCTTCTGGGTGAGATGACGGCGATAGAGGAGCCAACCATTGACCAGTGATAGGTCAATCAAGTAGTACAAGATGCGCAGATACCAACGACGTGGGCGGATGTCAATGCGATAGAGAGCTGCAAACATGTCTGCTAAGTCTACTCCTCCCATGTTGTGGTTGTACACCTTGACAATGTGGGGTCTGTCCACTTCCACATATTCCTTCTTCTCTTTCGACCACCTTCTGCATCTCTCAACAGGTTCAGGGCCAATGAAGGATGATGCCAGCAACACTGCCTTGTTATCACACCACTTCACGATGGACATCCCACTTGTCTTTTCGTATTTCACTTCATACGCACCACGCCCGGCCTTTGAGAGTTCCTTGTCACTCTTGAGGGTACATCCACGGAGACGGTTACGATTGATGGTAGCAACTGTTAGAATTCCCATTTTCTTCAGTTCCACAATGAGTTCAGGGGAAGTGAACCAGTTGTCGAAGAAGCACTTGTAGTTTAGTCCTTTTGGAACTTCTGATACGAGACGAAGCACAACTTCACCGGCAACACCAAGTCCACGCTCATTGATCACGGTCCCTTTTCCAGTGTATACTTCAAAGTCATAGACTAGTCCAGTGACACCTGCACGAGTAAAGACCTTGATTCCCCATTTATGCGGCTTGTTCTTGATATACTGTTTCATTCCAATCTTTCCTTTGAAGGGGATCATCTGCTCATCAATGGAGTGGTTTTCTTCTGGTTCAACCTTCAAACAGTTGTCACGGACTTTCTCAAGAACTGGACGCACCTTGAATAATGGATCGTATCCAGGCTCACCCTTTTGCTTCACATTGGTATTGTCGTTCATGTGGATGTATGTACGCAGATTATCAAATCGCTTACGTCCCATGACTGTCGCAATTGGGTCGTAGCGGGTTGCCGTCTGCCAGTACATGCGGTACGATGGCATACGTACTACGGTCATCAAGATGTGTAAACCAATGAATTGCTCTATTTCAGAAGGGGTTGTTTTCAGTTCTGAGCCATTCTTCATAACTGCATACAAGTTAGATTGGTGAGAAATATGTTCAAACACAGATTTGTCCATGAACTGATCAAAATACCACTTTGGACTTGGTATTTCATCTGGGGGAGGTGAGAATGCAGGTCCTCGGAATGAAGAGTCTATGTCAGCTGCTGGGGGTTTCCTCTGCCTCCAAGAAAACTCTTTGTTGACTGGAGCTGGGCCTGGCTGAGGTTCATTGTCATCTGGGACCTCAGTGTCACTGTCTGCATGTATGTTATGAATTTCAACAACAAGGTGGTTGAGATTAGCTTTTGGTATTGCTGCCAGTGGCTTATCATCATCAAAGCTGGAGTCAGACTCGTATGCTTCAGGAGATTCCTCAAAATCTGGATCAGCAATTTTATCGTCTGGAATGGATTCTGTGTCAGATAAAGCACCATCAGGAAGGCAAATGTACTCGATGACTTCCCTGGCTGAGTAAATCTTTCGTCTGCCTGCCATAACACACTGCAAATCCTGCATAGAGAGTATTCTGTAAGGTAGTTTGCCAAAAAATGCTTTGACACAATGATCTGTACTAATAAAAGTGCCATGGAATTTAGGCTACATCAGTTTTCCTCACTGCACAGTCAGATGAACATGGTATTGTGCCATTGCTTTTGATCAAATCTGCCTCTGATTGTTTGTAACTTCACTCCAAATTATACAATTTTCCATATGATATACCCTCAGTGACACCTCAAAGTAATACGTAAACACTGGTGATAGGAAAATAACCCTAGTATAAACTGTTGCTCAAAATATAGGCAAACTAGTAGATAAAGCATGTGGTATCCAGTGGTACCTATCTGACCACACGTTGCAAATCTGCTACGTTGAAATAGAGCTGCACCAGGGGAAAAATCCAGGACATAAAATCTACTAATTGGCATTTACTGTGTCTATATACACTTATGATTCTTCTTATGCAGTTTTAGTTTCAAATTAATCGAGGTTGATAGTGATACTTACACGAAATTGATGCCAAGAAAATCAGTTTCAGGGAACCCATGGAAACAGACATGTTCGAAGTGAGACTACACTGCCATCTGGTGAGCAAGTGGGAAACTGTTTGTTGCTAATGGACAACCAAGTCCTGCAGTGGTACTTCGGAGTAAAAAAAACTCATAAAATATGTATCTGGAGTAATAAGGTAGTTCGTTTTTAACTGTTGCAAATCAGCAACGCCTGCCTTGAGAGGGATAACAGTGTAATCTTTGGCTTTGATTGCCTCACAAAACTATTTTGATAGTATCAAATAAAATCATACATTCCAAGTGTACTGTAGTTTTAAATTTCAGTGATCTTTCACAAAAAAAAAAAATTGTAGAAATAAACTGATCAAAGTTGACATGCACATAAGGCCCTTTCCCACAGGCGTACTTAAAAGCCCATTTTAGGTACTTTCCCCCAGGACTAGAACTTTTCGGTGCTTTCGCACATAAGGAACTATAGTTCCCCTTAGCCGCTTTTGGGGGAGTTTTAGCTCCTATTCTGGAGTAGGTACTAAGGGAGAATAGGGGAATGTGGGAGGTGCTGCTGCCTGTTTATCCACTAAATTCAGCATGTGCCGAGTGGTGGTCCGGCCGCTCGTCTCATCTCTCACCGTGGTCACTACGGTGCTAACTATGTGAATGCAAATGCAAATGCTACAGGGGAAAAGTACAGGACTGTAGGTGGGAAAGGGCCTTATGAAAATAAGGCCTATGTGGGAAAGAAAAAATATGTTTATGTACAGTGGAGTCCAAATGTCTGAGACAAAATTGAAAATCATCATTTAAATTTCAAATTTATTGTGGAAAAAAACACTAATGTTAAATTTCAATGTAAATAATACATGAAAAGAAATGAAAGTTTCCGTTTTTAAAAGTTTTCAAGTGTTTCAATTAAGTAAGCATTGCTTAATGGTGTTGTAAGCGATTTCAGCCATTCTACTTCCACGATACTGAGCCGTTGGATTAACCACACCCCCTCTTTTCAAAACTCTGAACTCCAAAGATACCAAAATGAGTCCCCTTTTTCTCCCCAATGTGAAATGCACAATTCCCAATGCAATCCTCATGGTGGCATAATGACTAGTCTCAATCCGGGTGGAGGAGGACAAATCTCAGTTGCAGCCGCATCTGAGAACATCAATCTGTGCATCTTATCACGTGGCTTGTTGAGCACGTTACTGCAAAGACATAGCACGTGTGGAGGCTTCATGCCATCCACGAAAAACTCACCACACAGACCGCCGAGAGCGAACCACATTATAGTGACCACGAAGAGGTTAACCCATGTGACTCTACCCTCCCTAGCAACCGGGCCAATTTGGTTGCTTAGGAGACCTGGCTGGCATCACTCAGCAAGCCCTGGGATTCAAACTTGCTAACTTCAGGGGTGGTAGTCAGCGTCTTTACTCATTGAGCTTTGTTAAAAACAACTGCAGTAAAATAACGCCCTCAAATGACAACTAATGAACATGGCATGAAAATGCATTATGGCTCAATAATTCGCTGCAACTACAATACTATGAGAACGTGGCAATGACTGACAGGCAGAATGTATCATTATCTGGACACATTTTTTGTTTGCCGTTTACAGAATCTAGAGTTGTCACAGAGACAGGTTAGATATCTCACGACACTTTATTAATATCTTTCAGGAAGGAGGAACAATTTTTGCATACCCTTCCATGAAAAAAAATAATGAAAATCGCTTGCAGCACGTTTAAATGATTTTAAGTTTGACCCTTCTGAAATTGGTTTTATTTTTTTTTCCTTTTTAAAATATATTTTCTAGAATTTCATGTTTTAAAGTGTAATCATCCAAATGTTGTCTAATCAAAAACTTTTAACATGTAAAACATAGAACAAATACTTTAACACACCAATGCATATATATAAAAAAATTCTTATTCAGTACAATAGTACTCTTGTTTGTGATATATTGCTTAAAGGGCACCTATTATGCCCCTTTTCACAGGATGTAATTTAAAACTTTGGTGTCCTCAGAATGTATCTGAAGTTTCAGCTCAAAATACCGTACAGATCATTTATTATACCATGTTTAAAATTTTATTTTTGGATGGGTATAAAAACAAGCTGTTTTTGTGTGCGTGTCTTTAAATGCAAATGAGCTGGTACTCCCCAACCCGTATCCAGAATAGGGCGGATGTTTGATATATCTGCTTCGGATAACTAGACATCATAAGCAATATGACTGACAGCAGATTCGAACAGCCCAATCGAACAGCTCATTGAGAATGAACCAGTAAGTTTCAGAATTGTTATCTGATAAATGTATTTATAGCAGAGTTTTTTCAGAGTTTTGCAAAGATGGATGAGCAACACACACACACTCAAATATGGTTACAATGTTTGCCATGCGCTATAACGAAAAAACACACACAAACAAACATGTTGACCATGTTTCATAATGTTCACTTATTAACTGCGGTAGTGTCCGTCAACAGTCGTGGGCAGGGCCTGTACAAAGTGACGGTGTTCTGAGACGGTGCTTATGCTTAATGGGGATTTAAAAAAATAAAGGACTGGGTGGATTTTTATCATTATAGGGTGGCCGTGTACACAAACTGCCAACACACATTTATGTTCAAACACCATGTAAAAGTGAATTTTGCTGTTTTGAATTTTGAATTTTACTGTTATTTATTATTTTTAATATTACTACAATATGACATTTTAATACACAGTTGTAATATATTTCTGTTTAAATTTCAGGCATCTAGCTTTTATTTTGAATCATGCTTTTATTTAGATGTGTGTTTTGACGGAAGCTGCACTTTTTTTCTTCTGACTAATAACTGTGATGTTATGCTGTGATTTAATTATATAAATATATAGATGTACTTCATGTTAGATTAGATTTTTTTATCTCATTCAACATGTAAGATTCACAAAGTCAGTGAAATTCCCAGTGTATGAGCGGTCTGCTTCACACATTTATTTAAAGCTCATACTGCACAAACACTGGTATTGTGACATCTTTTTTATTTTAATACTGACTTGGTACCGAAGTACGGGTTCTTTTGGAAACACTATTGATCACTTTTAAAATGTAAGCAAATGTGATAATGATCATGTAAACTCCTTTTTCCAATGGTCATATATAACATGAAAATAACATGGATGATCAGGTTTTGCAGCACCTTGTGAAGCCATACCAAATGTATTCTGAAATGCATTTACATTTTTTATTTAAACTAATCACTCAATTGTAATTCTGAATATATGCTGTTATATAGGCTAGAAATAAGCCAAATAGAAGCGCTCTCTACATCTGTACATACATGTATGTACATCTACTCACACTATTACACTAGACTAGAAAACATGAAATGCGGTACCTTGGGTGGTTTCCTCTTCTCATCCACCATATCATTCCTTGAAGATGTTGTGTTTGGGAGGTTTACAGGATGTCTCCTTGCTTCCATCATGTGTCTTTTTATGTGCGCTTCTAACCGACAGGGCCGTGTAAACACTCGACTGCAATGAGGGCAACGAGGCAAGATCTTTCTTCTTCTTTCCCTGTGTACAAGATGCAAAGGGTTGGCAGTACTGTTCTGTGGATCTTTATCACTACTAGTGTCACTCTCGGTAGTTGGGCTGGCTTGCTCTTGTTCTGGTGCAGACTTCTCAGACCCATCTGACAAATCCTCCGCAATTTCTTGTGATGGCTGTGTGTGAAAGAAAACTGTTAAATGCAGCAATTTAAGGTGCTCTGCTGATTTAGAGGCTTTGCTGTCACTGCTACATTTATCCTCCTTTACAGGCATCCAGTGTTTACAAAAGCAAGATGAAAAACACAAAGAATAAACAGTGGAAAATACCATTCTACCATAATGATTTAATGTAAATGCAACACTTTAATGCTGAAGCTTACCTGTGAGAGACCATAGAGTTTCCTGTTTCTTTTATTTTTTTTGCCGTAGAAGCATGCTTTGCGCCTGCGGTATGAATACGGCCTCTCGACGGAATGGATGCGCATATGAAATACCAGCCTCTGTTTACTTCCGAAGACTTTACCACAATCTGGACAGGCAAAGGACATCCTCTGCCTTCTGGACCGCTCTCTCCAGCGCCTGACGCTGCTGTTTGAAGCTGGATCAAAGTCCAGAGGAGCCATGTAACTTTGGTAAGATTCCCAGGTCATGCCGTCTGTCAGGCCATAGTCGACACCAGCACTCGTCCCAGCAATGGCAGATCCCTGATCAGTGCTTTGAGGTAATGTGGCGAGGCTGCTTTCAGGTCTAACATTCAATGGGTGATCAGTGGACTCCGTTTTGAACACAAGACCTTCTGATCCCAGTTCAAATCTAAAGCTGACAGCACTCTCCTCTTGCAGGGATGGATTGGACTCGTCTGGGGTGGAAAGCGTACCAGGTTCTGATGGGCCTAAGAATTTAAACAAACCAAGAAATAAGTGACCATTTGACGAGATCAAGTGTTTATTTCGTACTAGTCCCTAAACCAGACCCTATCCTACTCCCTAAACCAAGATCAAAACTATCAACTGTAACACCTGTTCTACTTCGCATGCTGAAGCAGGGCAGAACCAGTGCACATTTTTTTGGATAAAGATCCAATCAAAGTAACCTGTGCAAAATGGAAAATAATACTACATCAGAGGTTGTGGTAACTGTAAATTATCCATCTTTAAGCAAGTTTTAAAAACAATGATGGATAATCCAAATGCTCTCCCTCACTTTCACAGTCAGGGTTTTTCCTTCTTTAAAAATTATTTGGCTGACACCGAAGCTAAATTTTGGGTCACTGAAGCACATTTTATGATATTAATCTCGTGTTCAGCACTTCGTAAGTGCTAAACATGCTTCTTATCTGAAACGCGTTAGTGAAGCCTGGTTTCATCCTCTGAACTTCACAAGCCACACAGGGATTAGAAAACAGGAGAGAGAGACATGAGCAAATGGTTATTTGAGGAGAGATTACAAGTGTATTCCAATGGAATAATTCACAGCATATTGTTCATTGTTTGGGTGATAAGATGTTGTCCTTCACATTGCAATAGTAGAGTAAAAAAAAAATGCAAGAACACACAACACAGCACTTGATGCTCAGATGGATGACTGTTGCACAATGTCATCACATACTTGCATAGTTGTATCTGAACAACCAAAATGCATTTGCATTTACACCTTTGAATGTGGTCAGAATCCATCCCTGACATTAACAGGCAGTTACCCTAAAATATACTAACCAGTAATTTAGCAATAATTCAGTTTATTCTACACCATTGATATCAATTTACAATCATTTTAATTTGCCTTCCCTTAAACATTATTACAATATAAAATACAATGCTTAAAATAAACTGGAGCGCAGCTCATATCCACCATTAAAATCTGCTACTCTGAAGAACCATGTGGTTGCTTACTTTGTGACATCATGGTAATTAAAATTTTTAATCGACATTAATAATCGTGATTGTAATATCAAGAGCAATAATCGACAATTATGATTTTTGCTATAATCATGCAGCCCTGATGCATACCTAAAAGAATGTACTGTTTTACCAAAGTAGTGCATCCTTTATCACATTAAGTACATAATTTAACAGTATGTGGTTTCAGATGCAGGGCATGAGTTAGTGTCCAATAACACAACGGTTAGTGAGATTAAGCGAGTATACAGCTGGTCATGTAATCATAAAATGACAAATTACAATACTGATGAATATAAAAATGAGATATATACACTACCGTTCAAAAGTTTGGGGTCACCCAATCAATTTTGTGTTTTCCTGAAAAGTCACACTTATTCACCACCATACGTTGTGAAATGAATAGAAAATAGAGTCAAGACATTGACAAGGTTAGAAATAATGATTTGTATTTGAAATAAGATTTTTTTTACATCAAACTTTGCTTTCGTCAAAGAATCCTCCATTTGCAGCAATTACAGCATTGCAGACCTTTGGCATTCTAGCTGTTAATTTGTTGAGGTAATCTGGAGAAATTGCACCCCACGCTTCCAGAAGCAGCTCCCACAAGTTGGATTGGTTGGATGGGCACTTCTTGCGTACCATACGGTCAAGCTGCTCCCACAACAGCTCAATGGGGTTCAGATCTGGTGACTGCGCTGGCCACTCCATTACCGATAGAATACCAGCTTCCTGCTTCTGCTCTAAATAGTTCTTGCACAATTTGGAGGTGTGTTTAGGGTCATTGTCCTGTTGTAGGATGAAATTGGCTCCAATCAAGCGCTGTCCACTGGGTATGGCATGGCGTTGCAAAATGGAGTGATAGCCTTCCTTATTCAGAATCCCTTTTACCCTGTACAAATCTCCCACCTTACCAGCACCAAAGCAACCCCAGACCATTATATTACCTCCACCATGCTTAACAGATGGCGTCAGGCATTCTTCCAGCATCTTTTCATTTGTTCTGCGTCTCACAAACGTTCTTCTTTGTGATCCAAACACCTCAAACTTGGATTCATCTGTCCACAACACTTTTTTCCAGTCTTCCTCTGTCCAATGTCTGTGTTCTTTTGCCCATCTTAATCTTTTTCTTTTATTGGCCAGTCTCAGATATGGCTTTTTCTTTGCCACTCTGCCCTGAAGCCCAGAATCCCGCAGCCGCCTCTTCACTGTACATGTTGACACTGGTGTTTTGCGGGTACTATTTAATGAAGATGCCAGTTGGGGACCTGTGAGGCGTCTGTTTCTCAAACTAGAGACTCTAATGTACTTATCTTCTTGCTCAGTTGTGCAACGCGGCCTCCCACTTCTTTTTCTACTCTGGTTAGAGCCTGTTTGTGCTGTCCTCTGAAGGGAGTAGTACACACCGTTGTAGGAAATCTTCAATTTCTTATCAATGTCTCGCATGGAATAGCCTTCATTTCTAAGGACAAGAATAGACTGTCGAGTTTCAGATGAAAGTTCTCTTTTTCTGGCCATTTTGAGCGTTTAATTGACCCCACAAATGTGATGCTCCAGAAACTCAATCTGCTCAAAGGAAGGTCAGTTTTGTAGCTTCTGTAACGACCTAAACTGTTTTCAGATGTGTGAACATGATTGCACAAGGGTTTTCTAATCATCAATTAGCCTTCTGAGCCAATGAGCAAACACATTGTACCATTAGAACACTGGAGTGATAGTTGCTGGAAATGGGCCTCTATACACCTATGTACATATTGCACCAAAAACCAGACATTTGCAGCTAGAATAGTCATTTACCACATTAGCAATGTATAGAGTGTATTTCTTCAAAGTTAAGACTAGTTTAAAGTTGTCTTCATTGAAAAGTACAGTGCTTTTCCTTCAAAAATAAGGACATTTCAATGTGACCCCAAACTTTTGAACGGTAGTGTATATATGACTTTATTATTATTAGATTAAAAAATAATAATCTATATTATGGAAATGTTTGCAAATGTTTTGGATATATATGCACCAATGATGCCTGTATCTTTAGAGACGGCCCATAAATTTTAGATTATTTGTGAATAAAGAACGTCCAATGTCAAGCCCACTTTATTTATTGACGTGGGGATGCTTGATCACTTGTTTCTGATTTCGCTGCAGTATCGTGGATAAAAAAAAAACGACATGTAGACTGCGGCTTATTTTTGGATTCATGGTTATTAAGGTTTCAAGCATGATGTGCTGAAACCCTATTGTTTTCGTAGAAATTTTTATTAGGGATTAAAGCACAAAGTGCTAAAACCCTATTGTAATTGTAAGGATTTTTATTTTTCTGCCCTAAAACTGATCGTGCAGACCAAGCCATAAGTCGTAGAGAGCTGAAACTCGCCTCAAGGTGGCGCTACAGTGATCATGTTTACGTTTTGACCCATAACTCCTAAACCGTGTCGCACACTCAAGTGACTTACATCATTGGATTTCTTTCAATTTCATGAAAATGTTTGTGCGATTTGCATAATTCAAAAAAACATCCTTTTTCGAACTCTTCCTAGGCCGTATGTAATACACAATATCCTACAATATCAGTCAAACAAATAAAAAAACATGGCCAGCAAAATTAAATTTCAGCAGCTAATAACATCAAATCTGAATGGCCAACCGTTACGAAATTTTTGATATTTGTAGACAGTCTCAGAACGAGGCTGTGTACCAAGTTTTATGAAACTTGGCCACAAGTTGGCACTATAACAAGGACATTTTATTTTTCACCAATAACTCCGCAGCAGAGTTAAATAATCTCAAAATTCCTTGCACCCAGACCTACAACATGTATATCTTCGTTTTATTAAATGTTTCCGCTATTCTAATTTTCTAAAAAAAGAAACTTTTTCAAACTCCTCCTAGGTCATATATCCGATTCTCACGAAAATTGGTGTGTGTCTACTACGAACCCTCATGACAAAAATATATCAAAGGAATTTTGATTTGTCGAAGCATTGCAAAGATATAAGACAACAAATTGGTCAGGCATCATCCATTTTGTGCATATTGACCAATATCTACCAAATGAAAATATTACGAAACTTGATACACAAACACAACAGCATATTTTGAGTCTGCATGCAAAATTGCGAAACAATTCGCCTATAAGGGCGCAACAACTAAAAAATGTTCATAAATCTGCAACTATATTACCAATGAAGTTGAAAATTGGTACGCTTGTAGGGGCCAAATGCTAACATATTCTACAATACGACTCAGAAAAATAAAGAAATATGTCCGCTAGCAGCCAATCTAATTTCAGCAAAATGGCTGTATAAATTGGTATAAAATATTTTATATTATCCAAAGTTACATCTAGGACTCCCTAGGTCAATAATTATCAAAGAAAAGTTTAACTTTATTTAAAGTTAGGGGTTGCATTAATCATGTGGGTGTGACTAAGTGTATCCAAAAGCCTATAATTCCTAAAACAAATATTCAAATTTCTAAAAAAAAATTGGAGATTAAATTGACAACCATAACCATTATCCTGTTTCAGGATCATTGAACACAAAACATCATATTTAACACCAGTTTGCAAATTCAGCAATTTACAAAGTACATACACATACCTTTTTTGCATACTTTGAAAGATCTTAAAAGGCTTGAACCTCAACAATTGCTGCTTGCAGCTATATTTATTATTTTTATTCTGCCCTAAAACTGATCATGCAGACCAAACCATAAGTCATAGAGAACTGAATCTTTGAGGGTAGGTAGTACTCCCCCAGTCTACAACTTCGCAAAGTTTCAGCAAAGTTTTTTAAATGAACTAGTCCTAGGCCGTTTGCCCCATAGTTTTTTTTTTAAACTTATAAAAAAAAAAATTACATTTTGATTAATTGTTGCAACGGTACTTTACAATGTATGTAGCATGAGTGGCGAGTTTTGCTTAAACTGTTATAACTCTTGAACGGAATGAGCTATCTCACCCAATTCAGTACTGTTATGTCATCCTGAGTCATTCAGAGGACACATGAAAATATAAAAATTCTGGAGGATTAATAATATTAAAATATTAAACAGCTGTAACTATGGAACTGTCGTCCTATTAACTTCAATCTTTGCATGCAGTGTCTTTGTCTCAGGTCCCATCAATTTCTATGAGCACATTTGCGTGTTTAAAAACATGGCCACCATCAGCCAATCAGCAGCTATTAGACAAGGTTAACAAAGGTCGATCAGAATGAAACTCAGTGGACCTATTTAACTCTTGGTTTAAGAGGCCTGTGCAAAGTTTTTTTTATTCTATTTATGAATAATTATTACAAAAATGTATCTTTCGATTTTACGTGATGCAAAATATAAGTCGTTTACTTAGCCACTGCTACTTAAATAGCTATAACTCTTAAATGGAATGAACCCTGTCCTTTACTCCCTCTTCACCTACGACTGCACACCTGTACATGGCTCTAACACCATTGACAAGTTTGCAGACGACACTATGATGAGACGTCCTACAGGGAGGAGGTCCAGCACCTATCTTCATGGTGCACTGACAACAACCTGGCTCTCAACACTAAGAAGACCAAAGAGCTCATTGTGGACTTCATAAAGTCTAAAGCTGGCACACACACCCTTTCTCATCAACGTGACTGAGGTGGAGCGTGTCACCAGCTTCAAGTTTCTGGGTCTCCACATCTCTGAGGACCTCTCTTGGACCCTCAACACCTCTACCCTGATCAAGAAGGCTCACCAGCGTCTCTTCTTTCTGAGGAGACTCAAGAAGGTCCACCTGTCTCCTCAGATCCTGGTGAACCTTTACCGCTGCACCATCGAGAGCATCCTCACCAACTGTGTCACAGTTTGGTACAGCAACTGCTCTTCCCATGTCCGGAAATCACTGCAGAGGGTGGTGAAAACTGCCCAATGCATCACCGGTTCCTCACTCCCCTCCATCGAGGCCATCCAGGGTAAGCGATGCTTGCGTAAGGCGCACAGCATCATCAAAGACTGTTCCCACCCCAACCACAGACTGTTCACCCCACTCCCCTCCGGGAGGCGTTTCTGGTCTCTCCGTACCCGTACCAGCAGGTTCAGAGGAAGCTTCTTTCCTGCAGCTGTCACCCTACTGAACTCCAGCTCTGCATCCCGGTGACAATTGACAACACCCCAACACCCCCCCCCCCCCCCCCCCGACACTACCTGATCCCACCCTTTCGGTTATATTTATTTAAATGTACATACACCTATACATAGCCATATTATACTGCTCTTTATACTATTCATCCTGCACATGCATATACACATACTGCTCTTATGTTACCACACTGCACATAGCTGTACACACTGTACATATCTGTCTATATGGTTCATACAGAGTATCCATATTTACTCTGTTTTCTTATTATATATTCTGCTAATACACTGCATATATCTGTATTATTCTACTACTATTTTTAAATGTCACTGCTACTACATTGCACATATCTGTACATGTTGTTCATACACTGTTCATATTACATAGCCATATTTATTCTGCTCTTATAACACTAATATATTTCTTGTCCTGCCTATGCACCACCTGTCTATACTTGATTATCACATCACACTTTTCTGCTTATTTGCACTTCTGGTTGGACTACATTCCGTTGTCTTTGTACACTGCACAATGACAATAAAGTTGAATCTAATCTAATCTAAATAGTCACGAAATTTGGCACACTCATGTAAGGGCTCATTCTGAGGACAAACATACAAAGAAATGGAGCTCAGCCACTTGGTGGCGCTATAACAATGACAAAATTGAAAGTGGATGTAACGATGTTACCACTTTTCCGATTGAGTTGATATTTTGTATGCAATTTGTGCATTGTCTTTGTTGCATAATGTTTGAGAAATGCCTAATACAAATACATGGGCTTAAAGGCATAAGGCGCTTAAACACGATAATTGCTGCCTGCAGATATATTTATTTTAAGATCCATGACCGCAATAATTTTGACGGGATTTTGATCCCATACAATGTTTGCTTCAGTTTGTAATGCAACATAATACTATTTTATGAAAATGTATATTATACCTTTATTATGTCACTGTTAATAAAATGTTTCACTTCCTGTATAACTAGCATGCAGTGCTCGCAGAGGCTACCGTGCACGGATCAAATTCCCCCAAAACATAGTGCACGGCCGTGCATTAACAGCACAACAAAACTATGAAGCAATCAAATACATATTTCAAAACGGTTCATGACTCTCCCGTAAACCATCATCATACTTTTCCATAAGTATTGCACAGTATTTTGCATGTAATGATGTATTAATCGCGGCCTGTATTCGTGCTACCTGGCCAATCCGCTGGAGCTGCGTTCTCCATCCACCGGAGCCTCCGTCTCAGGACCTCGTTTTCTTTCCGCACCCGGGTCGTCTCCTCTTCGTACTCCAGCACCGTACAGCCGACCATCTCCATGATCTGCTCCACCGCCGCCATTAGACGCTCGTTCAGCGCGCGGTGCAGAAGCTGCAGCTTGGTCATTTTTACGTTTTATTTGTACGCTTCAGCAGCAAACAGTCACCACTGAGAGTAAACAAGCTTGCCCCGCTGCATTAGCAATGTGTTTCTCTCCTCTGCCTCGCGCAAGAAAGCAGATGGAAACAGCTGACTGCCACCTACCGCACGGGAGATGCTACCGTGCACTTGTTTAAAATAAAGGATCAGGTTTACTCGTCGCCATATGTAATTGATTGGGTTACGTTTTCATGGTTTCAATTCACAAAATGCACCATGGTAAAAGTCTCCTCCAAAATGTCTGGCCCTACACCACAAAATTACATAAATATTCCAAAAGTGTCTTACACTATTTGAGAAAAATAATTATTGTTTATTATTAGATATGTGTAAGATAACTGTAGTTACAATGGTTGTTTGGTGTAAACTATGGTTACCACGGTACATGAAGATTTTTTAGAATAAACACTGGAGTCTTCTGGATTACTTTTATGCAGCCTTTATTTGTATTTTGGTGCTTCAAATGTACAGAGCTGAGATATTCTTCTACCAATTTTCGTTTGGTAGAACGAAAAACTAAAAAGTTTAAGTAACTTAAACTACTACAAAGATTTCTCATCAAAAAATCCTCCATGTTCAGCAATGACAGCTTTGCAGATTCTTGGCATTCTTGCTGTCACCCCATGCTTCCTGTAGCAATAGCCATAGATGTGGCTGTCTTATCCTATCTGTCTGCGCTTCTCACTCACCTTCCAGTCTAGCTGATCCCACAAAAGCTCAATAGGGTTAATCTCCATATCACTCTTTTCCAATCAATTTTATCTATTGTATCAATACCTCTAGTGGTTGAATAGGGAACTACATGTCCAAAATTAAATTAAATTTCTCTTTCTTGTTGAAGGAGATAGAGGCACAAAATCAGCATCATTCAATAGAGGATGACAGTGTGCAATTTTCACAACCTTTCATTTGAACCCTATTGTTCAATAGGGAGCTACATGTGGACACTGGCATGTCTTTTAGGTAAAAAAATGGCACACAAAAAAAGTAACAGCTTTCTCCAGAAACTCATCAATCAATCATTGTTTTGAGGAATGAAAGCTATACAATGCTTGAAATTGTCAAAAAAAAAAAAAAAGATTGACAAAGGACAACAGGCTCTAATAAGGACACAATAAGATGTGGAAGGCCAGATGTGCAACTAAACATGAAGAAAAGTAGATCTCTAGTCTCTAGTTTGAGAAATAGACGCCTCACATGTCCTCCGCTGACAGCTTCATTGAATTCTACCTGCTCAACACCAGTTTCATTTACAACAGTAAAGAGAAGACTCAGGAGTGCAGCCTTATGGGAAGAACTGCAAAGAAAAAGCCACTTTTGAAACAGAAAAACAAAAAGAAAAGGTTAGAGTGGGCAAAGAAACAGATATTGGACAACAGATAATTGGAAAAGAGTGTTATGGATCTTAACTCCATTGAGCTTTTGTGGGATCAGCTAGACTGTAAGGTGAGTGAGAAGTGCCAGACATGACAGCCACATCTATGGCAAGTGCTACAGGAAGTGTGGAGTGAAATGTCACTGGAGTATCTGGACAAACTGACAGCAAGAATGCCAAAGATCTGCAAAGCTGTCATTGCTGCACATGGAGGATTTTTTTTACAAGAACACTTTGAAGTAGTTTAAGAAAAAAATTCAAATTGTAATAGTCATTTTTCACATTATTAATGTCCTGACTATACATTGTGATCAGGTGAATGCCACTTTAGTGAATAAAAGTACCAATTTATTTCCATAAGAGCAAAATCTGTACATTATTCCAAACTTTTGGCCACCAGTGTCTAGATTTAACCTCTGGAGTCTTATGGGTAATGTTTATGTTGCCTTTATGTGCTTTTTGGAGAGTCGAAATGTTGGCACCCATTCACTTGCATTGTAAGGACCTACAGAGCAGAAATATACTTCTAAAAATCTTCATTTGTGTTCTGCTGAAGAAATAAAGTCATACACATCTGGGATGACATGAGGGTGAGTAAATGACAAGAGAATTTTTATTTTTGGGTGAACTATCCCCTTAACGTTACAGGGGACTGTTCTGTCTCGCTAGGTTCACTAACCATCTGTTTTCACAACCAGATAAGCCAACTGGTCTATATGACTGAGTCTCCTGATGTTTGATAAAGTTAGATAAAGTTGAGCCAGAATCTTTAATGTCCATGCCAGTCTTTGGCATTGAACAGGTTCTGCCATCTGTATTTAAACATTTAAACCTACAATGAAAATAGTGAAACTCTTTTGCCCTGTTTCCTGCTCATTTTGACTTTTATACATTAATTAATTTCAGCAATGCATGAAGACGGCACAAAATAAATCACTGTTGCTGCACAATACAAAAATGTCCAAGAGCAGTATAGCTCTTTGAGTATCACATATTACATACAGGCAACCATCATTTGTCTAAGAGGAACTGAGGTTTCCATCCATTTAATGGCTTAGCCTTCCATCATAAAATGGCTGAAATCACTCCATGTAATTACACCTTTCCCTTCCTTATTTGAATTAACCTCTGAGAAAAGCGGCCCTTATCAAATCTGTCCATGTCAACCTGTCTGAGAGTTATCCAATCTGGCACACAGGAGCAGACAACTGAGGACTCTGTTTTTTTTGTCTTAATTTCAGAGGTTATGATCTTCACTGACATTTGACTACACTGCAGCCCTTTACAGACTTTGAAATGCATGGAATCTGACACACTCTGGTAGTTCTAGTGCCAAAAACAATTTAGCAAAAGTATTAGTGGCAAAAGACACTAACTATTTAAACGCAGAGTTCTGTGTCTGTAGGGTCAAGTTCTCCACTTCTATTACCATCAAATTGAAACAAGAGGCCTAAAGCTTGCCAAACAGGCAGAGATTCAACTTCTTCCACTTTAGCAATCATGTAATTTGATTATTATGTCTAATTAAATCCCACAAGGTAAAGTGTGCTCTCCGTCTCTTCATCTCCACTACGTCTGGTCTCTGCTGTTTTCTTTGTGACATTTCACCTTCAGTGTTCTCTCTCTTTTCTCTCCATCCAATAATTCAAATAAATTGGGCATTTATTTAATAAAAATAAAAAAGCGACAGCCGCATTTATCATTCCAGTGCATTAGACGGAGTAAAGGTAAGTTACTTTTTTAAATAAATACACTACATATTACTAATTACTTATTTAAAATTGTAATGTCAGATTACATTACTGATTACATAATTTGAATAGTAATCACATTACTGATTATTTTAAGTGATTTTCTACTTTTCTGTTAAACAAATTCAAAATAAAGTCTATATATTCTCCTTGTTAATTGAATTTTTAGGGGGCACACGCTCTTCAGCTGCATGTCAGAGAAACGCATATTATACATACATATTAATGTAATGTTTTTTGAATGTTTTTTACATAATATTATTTTAGAAATATGTGTAAACCTAGGAATGTACTTAAAGTAATGAAATTAATTGAAAGTCAGTAACTGTAATCTGATTACAAGAATTTAAAATGTAATGTTTTACCCTACTTTTTGTAGGTAAACTAATAGTAACTAATTAGATATCGAAATACACCCAACACTGATCAAACTCCACTGCCTTCTGATCCAGTTTCCTACAGTTAAATTAAATCACACCATGTAAATGTAAATAATTTGTTTCTCCAGTTTGGTGTCTCATTAAAGCATAATTGTGCATGCTCACACACACACACATGATATAAACCTATTGAAATAAAAACATTGTGTACATTGTACACAATTGTTTTTTAGTTACTACAGACTAACCCTACCACTAAAGCTGCATTCTTTATGAATCAATATTGCATCTGAGGATGTTCTTAAAGGGAGGTTTTGTCAAATTTCGTCAACTTCTGGGAACAATTTTAATCTTAATGTATCCTTAATGGCAGCTATATTTAAGGAGACGTGACATGAGAAATCAAACTTTCCTTGATTTTTTGACATGCAAGAGGTCATTGTACTATAAAAACATACTGTAAGTTCAGAACTGAAAATGTTTTCTTTAATGGAAAAAGAGCATTTATTTAAACCAAGCTGCAAAAACAGCTCGTTTGGAATTTGTGGAATGTGTGACATCACTGGGACCAAATACATCTACATATGCAATGCCTGTTTTTCTGTTACTGCACCCTTGGCCCCGCCCACTGGTGCTCAGAGTCAGTCACATAGGTGAAGAAGAGAGAGATGTGTCTGTCATGGGAAATTTGTCCAAAGTGGACTTACCCAGGACATCTTCATGTGCCTGTCTGTATTTAAATATTTTTCAACATAAATGTACACTAGGCGAACGGCTTTGACCATTATCATACATCTCGTGCCGCTTTTAAAAGATGCAATGACAAGTTATAACTCTAAAATGGAGACCACCATTGTGTTTCATTCAGCTGCTCTGTCTTGCTGTTGTGCTGTTTTGAAGGTGTTCTGGACCGTTTTTGCACCCATGTGTGCATTTTTAATTGTTAGTCTTTTGTAAACATGCAGTCTTTGGATGTCTTTGATCGTTTTGATATGTTTTTGGGGATGTGTGCCACGTTATAAGAGCTGTACAAGAACAACTTACTCGCATTCTGCTGGTGCCACTGGGAGAAACACGCAGTTCCCTTTAAGAGCTTCCTTTACTGCATTTGGCTCAACCTCCTTTCCTGTCTAACTGCACTATTATACATTTCACCAGTAGTATAGCCTGATCTTCTTATTATCAAGACGTTATATTGTAAATAACAAGTGCTCATATTACACATTTTTGTTGCTGGTGCTTTTTAATTTTATCTATGGCCATTCTTCTTTTTTTTTTCAGAGAACATATATTCAATCAACCCCAACCCAACCCTTCCCCTCATCTCCTCCTCTGTATCACAAAAATGTCCCTTTTCACTCTCCATTTCAAGCCTTGTTATGTTCAAGGACGTATTGTTATTATTATTATTATTATTATTATTTATTTTTTATCTCTCTCTCTCTACTTTCTTCAAGCAGGAGTTAATTGCTGCCACCTGACCCCAATGATTGCTTGACTGTTGTGAGAGGAAGAGTTGGGGATAAATCTTTATCTTTTACTATGTTTTGTTTATTATTTAGGCTTTTTTTTATTTTTATGGAATCCTCCCATATTTCCAAAGAAAAGCCCATCTTGTTATATTCTAAAAAGTTGTCTGGCATGTTTTTGAAAAGCACTGGGGCTGGAAATAAACAAAAATAACTCTCTTTGCTGTCTCACACCACACCGTTTCTAAATTCTGTTACTCGCCACCCCTAGGCTTTAAACTGACAACAAAACAGCCTCAAAACCAGTCCACTCCTCCAGATCCTTTTAAGAATTCATGCCACTATAAAATTCAAATGAGATGAGATTTTTTTTTTTTAAACTCGCCAGTAAAGCCGAGCGCACGTTCTCTTTCTCCCAAGCCTGATGCACCCCAGTCCCCCACTGTCCTCCTGCCAACCGTTGCCCTGGAAACGAATGTCCTGGAGACATATGTGGTAGAGGGAGCAAGGAAACAGCTGAGAGGGGGAAAGAGTGTCCAATAAGGGAGGATCTTATTGAGTCAGTAAGATGATATATATATATGTTTATATATATATGAGATGCATGCACACATCAATGTTTATATTAAGAAAGAGTACAAACACACAGGAGTGGCATAATGAGAGACAGTTTATTCACTGGGCTTATCGATGCATAATCAGTGTCAGTACAGAGCAGAATAAGGGTCAATACTGCAAGATCTATCAAACACCTCACTTCAGATACAGTATGCATTACATAATGAATTGCTTTGGAACTACACTAAGGCATGCACAAGCAGATCTGCACAAAATCATGATTATATTAGCAACAAGAGTTATAATGACTCTTATATAAAATCTCAAGAAAACAAAACAATTCAGTTAACAGAGGAAACGTCTTGACTAGCATAGGTGCTTTCACCAAAATAGGATGGGATTTGTGTGAGGGTTTTATAAACACAAAAAAGAATGAAATTATTTTGATATTAATAAAAATAGATTCTTTAAAGCGTAGGTAAATCTTGTGACCCAAAAAATTGGATTTGGCTGGTTTCATTGAAAACTATATTAAAGAATTATACTGTGCAGTTTAGGAGTGTAAGCATGCAATTAAGGTCAAAGTTCTCAGAAACATACCGGCAAAACACAAATAGCATATATAAAACAATTTCCATTTCCCACCATGTACTTATTGGACAATGAGCATTTCAAAATACTTACCAATAAAAATAATTAGATGTGATCAAATTTGTGAAAGCACTGTAGTGTCAACAGTCAAGATTTGCATTTCAAACACTGTTCATGTCCGTCAAAGACATTCAGATTAGCAGACGCAGCAGGGAGGCAATACATACCAACACATATACTATGCTTACATACTGTTCTGTATATGTATTTTCAATCATTAATTTCAACAGGGAAAGCAGGTTAAATATAAACAGCTAAGCAGAACAATTCAATAGAACAAAAAGTCAAGCTGGCATTCACTGAATGTACAGTTTGCATCAAAGCTGATCAAATGCACATGCTACGGTCATTCATGTTTGATTGGTGGAGTCGTGAAGTGAGCAGAATCAAAATGTTTCAAAAACACAATTTTAGCCCCTCTCTTTCACACAAGCCAAACCCACTACAAGCCCAAAAATGGCTGCGTCTCATTATCCAACCTGAGTCAGCATGCTTAATATCAAACTGAATTAGTTGCTTTAGATATTGAACATATACAAAGTGCTACAGAAGGTTTTGCCTTTGTCTCAGTCTATGAGTTTAAAAGGTAAAAAAACTGTAAACATTAGTGAAACTGTGAAACCTCAAACCTTCAACCAATATGAAGCCATGAAAATGAGCGAAACAGTGGATTCAGGATACAATATGTAAAAAAAAAGAAGAAAAAGCTCAAAATGTGCCTTCCATAAAAAGCAACCTGGTCTCATAAAACTCATAAAAATGTATATGGCTCATTGTACATACTGCAGCAGTTTCCTAGAGGAGCTAAAACAACAACTTCTTCATCCTTTCACACAAATCGCAAGTAAAACAAATGATTATGCATTCATAAACACTTTTTCTTCTGTTCCTCACACAATGCTCTCTTGTGACATCAAAAACTTTTACTTTTGTCCATGACCTGTAAGGTGATACATTATACCTCTTGCATTACATTACATTACAAAATACATTTATAAGCTTGTTCATGCAGAAATTGCACAGTAGCTCAACTGATATAGAGTTTAACTTCCAATGTAAAAGACCAGGCTACGAATCCTGAAGAGCATGTGAGCTGAAATTGTCACAGAAGCATCTCACATTTGCTTTCTATGACCCTATCGGTTAAGTTTAACGTTTAGTGTTGGGAGGTTGGTTTTGTTGATTTAAAACTCAATCTATTTGGTAGAAATGTAACACTGAAATTTCGTCTCAGATCTGCCGCAATACCTGTAAGGAGCCATGCAATATAATTTAGCAAAAATGCCACAACAGTCCCTTTTTTTTCATGAGATCAGTCTCACAAAAAGAAATGCAGACATTCTCTCATTTCCTATCTCCGTCACATACATACCCACTTTAGCTAGAAAAAAAGCTTTCCTATGGACTCTTGGCATAGTCTAATTTTGGCACAGTCAGTGTTGCCTGACTTAGAATGATTCATGAAATCGTTCTGCTAAGCATAACAAATCATTCCACCAAACAAACAGCTTTAGCAGTGTAAAACAATTCCTCATCGTAAAAATGTCCTGGAGTTCTCGCTAAATGTGTAGGTCACATTTTGATGATTTTGTTGTAAATATTACGGTATAAAAACACGACATTAAGACATTTTGGATCAATATTTTGCACTCAAATGTGGTCATAAAACATAATTTTAAATAAGTGGTTTGTTTTCTGTCTTGAAGGAACTGGCTGAGAATACTGTTGCTGTGAAGAAAAAAGCAGGGCATGCTGGCAAGCATTACAATACTGGCTTCCTCATACAGCTGATCAGCCAATCAGAAGCAGCTCAGATCCCTCTCAACACTTCTGCATTCCCACCATTTCCACATCTCTGGGGTATCTTTTCATCAGAAGCCAGCTCCCCTCCTCCTTCTGTCTCTCTCTTTCTCTCTCTCTCTCTCTCTCTCTCTGTCTCTCTCTCTCTCTCTCTCTCTCTATCGATCTGTGTAAAACAAAAGACTGCAGCTTGGCTTCGGCCCCTCCCACTTCGTTTTCATCTCTCCCTCTGTAGGATTCTCCATTACACATCATTTTTTGCTTATGTGTGTTGTATGTTACTGTAACATGCAGCTCAATATCTGTGCATTCTGTGTGTGTGTGAAAATTAAGGATGGATGGATGGATGGATGGATGGACAGACAGACAGACAGATAGATAGATAGATAGATAGACAGAAAGACAGACAGACAGACAGACAGACAGACATAGATAGATAGATAGATAGATAGATAGATAGATAGATAGATAGATAGATAGATAGATAGATAGATAGACAGACAGACAGAGAGACAGACAGACAGACGGACGGACGGACGGACGGACGGACGGATGGATGGATGGATGGATGCTTTATGGATTCACACTTTTGAGAAAACAGGGGTACTAAGCTGATCTTAAAATTCTTAGTTAAGAATGCCTCATCTAAGCTTTCTCAAAAATCAAACCGTCTCCATCTCTTTCATTTATAACATTCATTTATCCTGAAAGGGTACATGACTAATGAAATGAGATCATCCTTTTAGCCTCCTTACTCACATCATCTACAATGTCCTTTGTGAAAAACAAAACAAAAAACATGCATGCCTTGCCGCTTTATTCGTGATCCCAGGCATTCAAATAGTCCATGTTGTTTCTGTTAGTTCTGGCACAATAGATGATAAAGGTAATGTCCAGCTTCAGAGTCTTGAGACTGAGTACAAAAAAGCTGAAAAGCATTCAGGAGCTCAGGCGATGTATTTTAATGAATGGCACATGGAAGAAGAAAATGGTCATCTGGATTGGTTGTCTATTGTGAACGTTAGATGTGAATTTTTCTTCATCCAGAGTGTCATGACGACCGTCAGGTCTTAAGAATTACTGAAAGAGAAGGAGAGCTGCTGAAGCATAGTGAATTTGTTTTAAACACAAACACTTGCTTCAAAAACATGTTGGAAAATGCACATTCACAAATCTCTTCAAACATTAAATCCTACAACAAATCTAAACACACTCTAATTGGAGGACTATCAAAATGTTCACATTTATTTGAAATCAAGTAGACTTTCGAAATGCAATACTTTAAAAATTATATTTAAAGCAGGTTTCCTTTATTATCCATCCAGTGTTGAAACAGCATTCAAAATCTCAACCTCATATATTGTATGTAATTTTCCAGACAACACATCCAAGAGGAAAATTTTATTATGGAAGATGTTGCATATTTACCTCATGGCGTAGAAATTGAGTTTAATACGTAAATATAGATATAAATATCAAAGAAATGTTCTGGGATCAATACAAGTTAAGCTCAACCGACAACATTTGTGGCATAATGTTGATTACCAAAAAAAAATGACAATAATTCAACATCAACAATTTTCCTTTTCTTGAAAAAAAGCAAATATCGAGGTTACAATGAGGCACTTACAATGGAAGTAAATTGGGCCATTTTTTGGAGGGTTTAAAGGCAGAAATGTGAAGGTTATAATTTTCTAAAAACACATAAATTAAATAAAAAATTCTGTTAAAACTCTGGTATTATTTGAGCTGTAAAGTTGTTTAAATCATAATTTTTTTACAGTCGTTTTAGGATTTGTTGACATTACATTGTTTTGACACTGAAGTTGTAAAATTGGCAGTAACTTTACACAGAAAAGTTTAGTATGTATATTGTTTATGTCTTAAGACTTTACTTTTGAAACAGTGAGTATTTTAACACATTTTGCATTCAATTTTACATGTTCTGGACTTAAGGGAAGGATACTCACCACCCCAGTTGATGACAATGGTAACAATAATGATGACAATCCCACCCACCAATGACACAATTGAGAGGACCTTTGCATTTCGCCCAAGACGGCGCGCACCGTCCACATTCCCCTGCTGTAGACTGTTTCGAGACTGAGAGGGAAAAGAGAAGAAGAATGAAAAGTAGAACAAGAGATGGAGATATAATACTGATAGGGAAGGAAACTATAGAAGTGTAAAAGGGATTTCACATATACAGTGATTTGCAGTGACCAAACAGGGCAAACAGTTCTAAGTGAGTAACGGTTCCAGTTACATTTCCACTTGAGCACAGTTTGGTATGGTATGATTATAAACCATTGTGGCCCGCATTTCTCAACATGGTTAGCTAACACACTCAGGACAGAGAACCATGCTGGTGGAACACCTAAAAAGTTAAAAGTTTGATTCATGCATTGATAAGAGTTAGAGTTCTTACTAGGTCAAGAAAATATGATCACATAACACCGATTTTATCATCTCTACACTGGCTACCAATTAAGTTCCGTATCAATTACAAAGTATTACTACTGACCTATAAAGCCCTAAATGGTTTATCTCCGGTGTATTTAACGGATCTTCTATCGCCATACAATCCATCGCGCTCTTTAAGATCACTAAATTCGAGGCTTCTGGTCATACCTAGGATATCTAAGTCCACTAATGGAGGGAGGGCGTTCTCACATTTAGCTCCTAAACTCTGGAATAGCCTTCCCGGTATTGTTCGAGGCTCAGACTCGCTGTCCCAGTTTAAAACTAGATTAAAGACACATCTCTTTAACCAAGCATTCACATAATGCTAACTTTTTATACTACTGCTGAATCAGTTATAATGCATTAATATTATGAACATCAGCTATGCTAATTATTTCCCATCTGCTTTTCTGCTGTTATCTCGGGACGCCAGTCCCGAGGTAAATAGCGTTCGTCAGCTCCAGTTTGTATCCAGCCTCTCACGGAGACTTCAGATGCCCCATCACCATGGACAAGGATCTTAAAATGGGATACATAGACTAATTATTGCCAACAAAAGCCTTCATCAGCCAAACAAGGACAATTGCATCTAAGTGAACTTCTGGAATTTAATCAAGGATGGACTTCAAAGACACTGGTCACTAATCTTGCAGTTCAAACACATTCACTGTCTAAATACTGACCCTTAGCACTTAATAAGTTTAATAATTTTTTAAATTATGTTTTTTGACTATAAATAATTCTTATTTACATTATTCATGATGTTAGCCAGAGGGGAACTGGCCCCCACAGTGAGTCTGGTTTCTCCCAAGGTTATTTTTCTCCATTAACAATCATTGCTCACTGGGGTTATTAATACAATTATTATTTAATTATTTTTAAACACGATAAAGAATCATATCTTATCTAATTCCACAACAGGGCTCCAAACAAAAAAAAAAAAAAAAAAAAAAAAAAAAAAATCAATTAAGGAGCCAATGGCTCCTACAGGGGGAAAAACAGGCGCCAAATATTTTAAATTTTTTTTAACTCCATCCATTCCTTTTCGTCCCGCAGCTCGCTAACAGTGTAGTCTGTGGAGCATTCTTCGCAATTATGTGATCACGTGCATTTTTATGCTTGTTACTGTCACCGTGTTTTCTAACAGTCTCTTTTTTGAAATTGTTAGTTCCTGCAATGAACTCCGTTTTCCCCGCTATTTCTTTGATATAAACTTTTATGTATCTCGGGAAATGTAATGCAAATTTTAAAATCAAAAGGGAGTAAACTTTTACTGTCGCCAATGGCGACCTTGACAGAAATTACACTCACAAATAAATTTATTTGGTCACAAATGCGACCATTTTTAGTCGCAGTTTGGAGCCCTGCACAAGGATGATGATTTATCGACTTTATAGACATTACATTTTTATCGTCTGTTAATGCTGAACTTCTGTAAAGCTGCTTTGAAACGATGTGTGTTGTGAAAGGCGCTATACAAATAAAATTGACTTGACTTGACTTGACTTGATAATTGTTAATCCTGTGCTATAACTCATTATATGTGCAGTTAATGTACATCCCAGTTGTGATACATTTTTTAAAAAGCTATGAACAGTTGTACAGCCCGTTAGATAGGAACATCCACTACAACCAACTATACAGCCACTCTGTTACCTCCAATGATCAATCTGCTATATGTGTTAACACTCAAAAGCTATTTAGTATTACTTTAAATGTTAATTATGTTCAAAAACATTGGCACTGTACATTGCAGACACACCAGATTAATCAGCACAATCCCTCCATACTCAACAGAAATTGTATCCTGACACCCAACCCAACATACACAAGCACACACACCATCACTGAGAAGGTCAAGCCGACAATGTTGATTGGCCAGACAGGGCAGAGGCAGGCCAGAATAGCCCATACAAGATAATCGTTGGGTTTGGTACCGTCTCCTCCAGCATCGGTGATTGTGCTGGGCTGTCGCGAGAGCGACGGCCGAGGTGACCCCGCGACACTCAGTGACCCAGAGCGACTGCTCAGCCTAGCACGTCCATTCGCATGCCCGTGATAAGGCTTGCCGTGCTGCTGGCGAGGAGGAGAGGAAGCAGACGGAGAACTGTCGATAAGAGTAGGGCAAACACCATTACCTGATTTGATGGCAAGAGAGAGAGAGAGACAGAGATGTTAGGAAGTGAGACAACTGGATAATACAGTAATACAAAGGCCTGTGTCAGTTATAACAATCATTCATTACATGCAGGGGTGTCATGCATCTATTTTTTATTTTTGTTTTATAATTTTTTAGCTTAATTGACTCAACATATTAACTTTATTTTAACTAAAATTAATTATCAAAGGTACAAACACTTTTTTGGAAGTTATATTCAACATATGCTTGACTCAAAAGTGTGTGGCGGCAATGAGCATGATGCTTCTGATTACATCTTTACATTATGTCTGTCTGTGTCTATAACCTAAAAACATAGCTGTCCAATTTTTAAAACAAGAAATTCTTCCAATTTTTGTAGCGGTTCTTAAATTTCTTATTGGTAGTGGGTAACAGCATCTGAATCATCTACTTGTTGAGAAAAACAGAGCGTGGGGGAGGGGATAAAAGCTGAGATGATACAGGAGAGAAAGTAGAGAGAGGCTCTAAATCGTTTTTTATGTCAGTATGAATCCTGGTCTAAAATTGAAGAAAAAAAATACATAAATAAAATAAAAGTTCTGAGCACTCATTTTTCACTCAAGGAGCCCTGTTTACACCTGGCATTAAAACGCATCTCGGGTGATTCGAATGCAAGTGGTCAGACGAGACACAGCTCCTGTCACAACTTGTGTTTGAATTTCGAGGAGTGTCTCTGTTTCATGACGATATCCATCAATCACTAATTCAGTGTATTACTGCAAAATAATAAACTCAGAAAAAGTAGTTACTAGAAAAAAAGGAAACGTGAATAAAACTGGCGTGTTCTTTCCCTAGATGCAGCATCAATAAAATTTTAGCACAAATGCAACGTTTTGTGCAGAATTATCTGTTGTTTTAGTAGAATTCCATTTGAGATTTTTACATTTTCCGATCGGGTGGCGATTTTTAAGCTGCAAATAACGGGCTAAGTTTAAACTCTTGTTTTAGTGGTTGATTGACGCATTCAGGATGAATTAGCATTTATACCTCAAATGCAATGTGTTCTCATGTGTTTTGACTGCCTCCATAGACCTTTTAGACCCTGTTTACACCTGTATTTATCGCTGAACACATCTTAATACCAGGTGTAAATGGGGTCAAGGACAAAAGGGGCAGTTCATGCATCACAGTGTGACTGAAGTGACAATCAAAGACCCCATGTAATGGCTTGACAAGAGACATTTTCTTTCCTTTTCTGACTTATTTCCTATTGACACATGAAATTGGGGTGGAACATATAACAGGGCTCATCCCCTTTTGTTAAATAGCCAATAGCCTGGAGTTCACTTCACAGGCGTGAACTATTGCTGCCTTTAAGTAGTCCTGGGATGCTCGTACCTCCGATTTGGGCATTCGTTACTACGACATGTCACGCTTTCATGTGGGAAACAAAATACGGTAGAAGCCAAAATTAAACAAATACGCAATGAATGACGGCAAAATCTATTTTTCTGTTGTACATATATATATATTTTTTTTTGAATAAACATAAGTGAATAAACCTGCATCAATTATGCACAACATCAATTATTTATTAATGCATGGTATTTAACAACTGATTAATTAATTTGCTTAAAACTAAGAAGGGTGAGTCATTAGTTGACTGTCATTGTGGCGAGCAGGCCGTGTCCGAGCAAAGACGGTGCGGAGCAAGGTCGGAATAGACACAAATGATCTCTCGCAGCTGTTGGCGATTCTGGTGTTAGCGGATGAGAGATAAAGCCACAGCCAGAGCCGTAGAGGAGAGACACACACAGAGAGAGATATGCACGAAGCTGTGTTGAGGAGCTGCTGAACTGCACACCGTTATGTGTGACACTGAAAAGTTTGTGTGTTAATAAATATTACACTGTGGATTGTTTACCCGGCACCCTCCTCCTCCATCTTCAAGAGAGTTTGTGATGTGTCGCAGTCATATATTGATTAATTAATCAATATTGTAAAGGTAAAGTACAGATGTTGAAATAATTTTGCAAAATCATGGCTTCCCATCATCTTTCGTGTTGACATGCCCCCTTCCAAAGTGACTTTCTTACTTGTTAATACGACTTCGCTTTTACGTTCATCTCTTCGGAACTTGTAATTAAGATACTTCCGACTCCATTTGAAGGGCACATAAAATTTGCTACTTACTATTGCTATTTGGAGATAGTTGATATTAACGGGAGGGTCCATTTACATTAGTGACAACTTTTAAGAGTGCACTAGCATCAAGATCTCCTCAAAGCTAATAGATATGAACTAAGTTCTCCTGATTTCAGTGGGACTTTAAATAACTGCAGGCCGAAAATCTACTTTTTGTGATGATTTTGGGGCAAAACCTGCAGAACATCATAAAATGTATTAAATTGAGCTCAAAGCACTACTCTTTTTAGTAGCTGACATTATCCAAAGTATTTAATAAACTACACGCAAGGGACAAGGGATGTCAAGAACTTTGTGAATAAATTCAAATGAATGTACATTCAAAATCTGCCGAGCTTAAATATGAGGCAGTAGAAGGATTAAAAAACATTTTTTAAAGAGGTTTTGACTGTTTTACTTGTTTCCATCTTCTCATCAATGACTGTCAGGTGAACTTTAGGTGGGTCTTCCTGTGAAGGGACGGGGCCTAAGGCAGGAGTAGGTGCTGTAACAGGGGGTGGATCCTGTTGCTCATTCTTGATTGGCTGTAAGGAGTTAAGGGTGTGGTCAGACTCTGTGCCTGGTTGTTGATTGGTCTCTTGCTCTGGTTGTTGGTGTTGCTTTTCTTCCTCCACTGCACAAGAAGCAGCAGTGGGAATGCTGGCATCAGTGTTCAAATCCATGCCCAAGGTGCTGAATTCCAGAGATACACAACTTATGTATGCTCAAAATTGTGGTTTGTGTCCTTAAAAACGTTGGGTTTCAACACCACTGGGAACTGTTGGTTAAAAATAAATAAAAACACTTAAGAAAGCATTCAGAGAGAACAATGTAAACATAAAGTTACTATGCTCCATCTATTCCTTCTTTAGTGAGCTGTAACCGGTGGCAGGTTTTTATTTATTTATTTGTTTATTTTACTTTGCATCATTCACATCTATATCTTAATCTGCCCCTGTCCAGCAGGCTGCATTTCATCTAACTCAGAGCAGGAATCGGTCCTGAAACAATGCAGGGATAGAAATGAAATAAAGGACAGAATAAGCCATCGTAACCTTGTTTTGCTCCTGCTGTCCTCATCTTCCGTTGAATCTCATCATATACACATCTAGATGGATATTAGATGAAATATAGACTTTATGAAACTACTTGTTTTGTAAATGGAACTACGCTTTAATCAAAATTTTGGTTTGTGTGTGTGTTTGCGTACGTCACATCATGTTGCTCCAGGAGGACTGCCATTGTAATATGTATAGGCCTAATGTAAATTACATTGGATGAAAACAAGCTTTCTTACAAGATATAAATCGCAATAAACATTAACATTAGATTTAACATTGCCTTTATGTTATTACATACATAACATGGAAACTTTAAAAAATCATTTTGATGCACATATGAAAACTAGAGGTATTAATAAAAACACCCTTCTAATAAAAATCAATTAATGTATACCTCATCAGATTAAAAAGACAACTTCATGAAAGAAAATGAGCTGTTTTGGGCTTAATTTACATGGTCAAACCCCAAATCTCCCAGAAACAACCATGGCAAATCTTTGTAACCACAACACCATATAAGCACCATATTCATCCAGTAACCTATAAATATAAATAAAGTGTTATTTTTAACTCCATGACAACATGCTGCATTTGAGAATCCACATAAACGCAATAGTATATCTCAGTATCAGTAGTCATATCAATGTGTTAAAAACAGAGCTTCAAATGACACACCCATATCTGTAACTATAATACCTGTGTTCATTTTGAGTGTATGATTTATGGCAGATACATTCCGAAAATGATCATATGCTTAATGAACACAGCGTTTAACATTATGCTCAAATCAATACCATAATCAATCAATCTCACGTCAATTACTTTTCCATTTCATTCGTCTAAGTCTCTGAACCTGGCAGATGTGCCAAACAAGAAATAAGCACATTACAGGTACACTCACAGGACACGCTTCCTCCGTACAAGTGCCAAATGACATTAATTCATTGAGAATAATGTTTCTACAGTTCACATAGAGACCAGCACACGCGCACACGCGCACACACGGAGAATCCAGCAGTAACAAAAGTGACACACCCACAGCATCCGACAAACGATTGTTCTACTGATGCGCGAGGACCAAAATGTTCATAATAAACTACAGCAACATGCAATATCGAAAGTGACCCACCTTAATCTACTGGAAAATGTCTGCAAATATTATTATAATCCTTTTCATTTTGAATTTAAATAAACAGTGGACATATAAAAGTAAGTTCCGCAGAGGATGCTACAGAATAACGCTTGACACTTTATCCTACATACACTGCTACTGTATATCAGTAATAAAAAACAAACGTGCAGCGATCTGTATCAGATGCTCCACTGCGTTTCTTGTTTCTGAGTCTCCCTCACTGGACCTGTGTGCGCGCGCCCGACTCTGTGGCGCGTGCGTGCTTTTTTTAGTGGATTGCTTGTGGAAAGAAAGATCTGGAGCTGAGATGCATGACTGGGCGAACAGGGTATGACAGCACACTACTTTTCCACGATGAGTGAGAAGTGAAGCGGCACCTTTGTTAACACATTTATTGTTTTTCTTCTTTCGGCTCATGTCTCCTGATGATGAAAGATCCGCAATTCTCTTCACCCGCAAATGATTCTAAGGGCCTACTGCACTAACCACAACAACGTTTGCGATCTTTTGCTGGCAGATGCTGATTGCTCCCTGGTACAAATAATGGTAGATGCTGTTTGCACCCCTAATAAAATACTAACATACAGTACAGTATAGGGAAATCACTGCAGCGTGTCCCACCCTCACACTACATTAACCCCTAAACCTAACTTTCCTTTACAAAAACTGACCATGGTTTATCTACACAGTAGCCATAGTATCACCATAGTATTTTGTAGTAAAACAATTGTAACCCCAAAATGAAACATGGTTACTATATTAACACCACATTACTGGAGGAACACCATTGTTAATCGCATCAAATCTATGGGTGCCATCAAAAGACATGGTTACTACAACATTACTATGGTAAAACTATCTTTATATTCATTTTTAAGTAGTATTATAAGTAGTATGAAAGAAAATATTAAGAGTGGAGACAGGAAACAGAATGGTGGAAAAAAGCATGACAATTGCAAAATCGAACCCGGGTGGAAAAGGCAAAGATGCACTGGCATTACACCCCACACCACTGAAACAACAATTATGTGCATGCAGTTTGTTATAAGTTTCTATGTTTCCAATACACTATGGGGTGCAAATAGTCACTCTGTTTGTCAGGTGCTATTTTCACCTTTTTATATGACCTATATGTGATTTAAATACCTATATATGAACCACTTATTAATCACTCTGTGTTTTATTTACGCAGGCCTATTTCAGAAAGCCATTAGCCAAATCAGTATTATTCTTCCTCTTGTACGAGCTGGTATGAATAATGATAAGTACATTATTACTTAAGCAAACCATAATTAATAAGTGAAACAGAATAAATAAAACTAAAACTAATGTTGGCTTTGAACCATTTTCAGCACTACATATTACCGAGATTAAACCATAACAACATGGCTGCATTAAGGTGGCAGCGCTAACATGTGGCCACAGCTTGATATCAGGACCATGCACAGACATTTTGAGGGGCAGTAACTCAGTAAACTGAATGCAGTTACAGAGAATGAGTTACAAACTCTTCATTGTCATGTTTTTTTTTTCAACCCTTTTCTCCCCAATTTGTAATGCCCAATTCCCAATGCGCTCCACGTTCTCATGGTGGCATAGTGACTCGCCTCAATCCGGGTGGCGGAGGACGAATCTCAGTGTCTGATCCATGCATCTCATCTCGTGGCTTGTTAAGCGCGTTACCGTGGAGACCTAGCGCATGTGGAGGTTTCACACTATTCTCTAGCATCCATGCACAACACACCACGCGCCCCACCGAGAGCAAGAACCACATTATAGCAACCACAAGGAGGTTACCCCATGTGACTCTTCCCTACCTAACAACCAGGCCAATTTGGTTGCTTAGGAGACCTGGCTGGAATCAATCAGCACACCCTGGATTTGAACTCATGACTCCAGTGTTGCATAGTCATATTGTTAATAATTAGGCTTAAAGGAATATTCTGGGTTCAATACAACTTAAGATCAATCAAAAGTATTTGTGGCATAATGTTTATTACCACAAAAAAAATTATTTCAACACTTCCCGCCTTTTCTTGAAAAAGCGAAAAATTCGGTTAAGGCGATGAGCTAACAATAGAAGTGAATGGGCCCAGTTTTTGGAGGGTTTAAGTGCATAAACATGAAGCTTATAATTTTATAAAAGCATTACATTAAATCTTCTGTTAAAAATTGTGTATTATTTTAGCTGTAACAAACTAACTTTTTTTTACAGTCATTTTAGGATTTTAGTGTTTATGGCAGTAGGTTGTCATGGCAACAATAATTATTCAGATTTTTTACAGAAAAGGTTAAGGGATTTTATCACAATAACATAATGTTAATATGCATGTTGTTTATATCTTCTGTCTATTCTTTTGAAACAGTGAGTAGTTTAACATTTACAGATTGGTCCCATTCACTTCCATTGCAAGTGTCTCACTGGAACCCAGATTTTTGCTTATTTTTCTTAAGAAAAGAAGAAACAAGTTGAAAATAAATTTGTGGTAATCAATATTATTCCACAAATGTTGTCGATTGTGCTTAACTTGTATTGAATCCGGAATATTCCTTTAACAAATGCTGGGAGATTATCAACAGTTACACACACGTCACGCCAAATCGTGGAAAAATTTTAATTGGTTATTCATTTCACTGCTCAGACACGAATCAGCACGATGAACAGTTAAAAGGTTGAGAATATATTTTTATTTGATATTTGAGCAGGTATTTTTAGACACTTCAGGCGTTTAATAGTTGAAAATGGCATAGTAAAGAAAAACATATTTAAGAAAGCTCTTTGGGGTTACTGAATCTTCACAAGACACTCAAGGCTCTTTTATCCCTTTAATTTCAATCTATTTGACCCATTCACTTTAACACAAAGTTTTCTGAAAAAACACACGTGTTAGTAAATATAAAAAGCTAACTATTACAATGTTGCATTTATTAGCTCATTTAAAAAAACACAAGCCAGCGTGGTGCTGCTATGCTGCACTTTCATGGCTTTATTGCAATAGCTATTGGGAGTGATAACGTGAAGTATTTCATCACAGTTTCATTTATGCATATCATGTAGTATAAGGCCTCTCAACTGCTCTCCTCTTTTTTATTTCTTCATTAATTTTGGTCTTCTTTTCCCTGCAGAGCTCCCAGGAAGCCATTGGCAGTTGTAAAGAGATTAATTGGGGAGGATCCATCTGTGATAAGAGTAGACTTCAGACCCAAAGACTGCAGGAGCTTCACCTGAATGAAGGAACGGGATACAGAGATAAATAGTTATTTGTTATATTTAGTCTATTGTCAAAATATTGAAATTACAGGATGGTATTGCCAGGTCTAGAGGGGGTCTTAATCAGTTCTGAATTGACTCTTTTAGTGATATCTGAATAGTTATTCAGGCTTGACATGAGGACAAAATATACCTGTAGCTCAGGCCCAGCTCGAGCCATATCCTTTATGGTTTCTTTGCCCAGACTCTCCACCAGCTTACTAAAGCGCAGGCTCTCAATTTCTACCAGCCTCTGCTGCTTCTCCACCTCCAGTTGGTCCATATCCTTCTTATAGCCCAGCTCCTGCTCACGTGCCTTAGCCAGACGGGCCAGCTCAGCATCCTGACACACAAACCAGGTGAAAAGATAACAAATGTGTCAATTGGTGATTTGTTTCACATTTATGTTTCGCATTTGGTGAGAATAGGCCTTAAGACCATGTATAGGTCTTTGCGGAACAATAATGGGTGTTTTCCAA
This sequence comes from Moxostoma hubbsi, assembly GCA_032164185.1. Taxonomy (NCBI): domain Eukaryota; kingdom Metazoa; phylum Chordata; class Actinopteri; order Cypriniformes; family Catostomidae; genus Moxostoma; species Moxostoma hubbsi. The sequence goes on along the minus strand of JAVLUX010000007.1, from coordinate 35,379,642 downwards.
TCTGTGGACGTTTTCAATCCGGGATGGGCGTTTCTAAACTATCTAATCAAAGTAGGGAATCTCAATGGCTTGAAAACACCTACTGATTGGGAAAAGCACATTTTTGTGCTGCAGGGAAATAAGTCTCCTTAAAACAGGTTTTAGGACTAACTACATCTAAAATGCATGGTAGGAATGGGTAAAGATGAAAACTAGCACATCAAAGTAGAGTGGATGACATACAGCCTCTATTTTCTGAGCCTCTGCTTTGAGTTTGGCCTCTTCAACAGCCGCTTCTCCCTGTATACGAGCTGCTTCAGCTCTGGATAGTGCCTCAGCCTTTGCTGCTCCTGTGCTCTCCACTGCAGCACTGAGATAGACACACACATTCAAACACACAAATATTTATTATCAGATTATCGGATTATTGAAAAAAAAAACTGTGCATACGATGTTTAAAATAGTCCAAACCAGGGTCATGTTGGACACCCTCATTGTCTGGTTAATCAAATGTCTAAAGCCTTGTTCACATCACCAGCAACAAAGAGAAATGGTCTCATTCATTTTCACTGAGAGTAGAATGACTTCCGGCAACACGATCAACCGCAATGGCTGCTGACACAAAGCAGGTGGGTGTGGCAAGTGACACAGCAAAGATGAGAAAAGTTTAACTTTATGCAAATGACGAGTGACATTCAGGAACGACTACCAATGAGACTGAAGTCACTAAAGTTCACATCAACCATCTCATGTGAGATACATGTTTATTGTAAGGATGCGTGTAAGAAATTATCTGCATTCTGAATGAGTTTTATTCATTCACTGACAGATCGTTTATCTAATTTTTAGTGATATGATGCAATGGGCACTGCTGCATTTTATATAAAACACTACCCTGCAGAATGTTGCACATTTCTTATCAAATTAGAATGATATTTTACTTTTACTGGCAGTACATCTCATCTGTTATCAGAATTTGAAAAGCTATGGCCAGTTGTTCAGTCCAAAAATAACGTTAGAGCAGGGGTGCTCATTACGTCAATCGCATTCGACCGGTCGTGGTGTCTGACAGCCTCGAAAGGGACTTTGCTGACAGGAAGCTTATGTGTGTGCTTTCTTAATGTGGACGTTCACTCCGAGAGTGCTCACACTAATGCACATTCACTCCTGAATGGTCAAATACACTTAAAAATTCCATCAAAGTGCCTGTCTTGGCAAGGTGTTAATGTAAACACAATACGTTATGTCTAGGGTAAATGTAAATAGTGGGACAAAAAAGTATTAAAATATCTGATTTTTGTAATGCAGCCTAGATCTGCCACTTTCCGTTATGTTGTTAATATTAATCAAACAGCAACAAGAAAAAAAATAAGAAACACTCTCTGCTCATGGCTGGATTATTTTATTGACTTATAAATATATAGTGAACACCAGTTGTATATGTAGTTTTTGGTCTACAATTACTTCTGAAATTACTATTGGGTGAGAAACCTGTCCAGTAGGTGGTGATATGCACTAATAATGTGAATCGCCAAAAACGAAGAAGAATGAGAAGTGAAAAGAAAAAAAAGGACTTATATTGATTTGTTTATCACCTGCACATATCATATCTCATCTGAAAATATGGATTATCCACTGGAGTCATTTGGATTACTTTTATGCTGCGTTTATGTGCTTTTGGAGCTTCAAAGTTCACTTGCAATGTATAGACCTACAGAGCTGTGATATTCAAAAATCTTAATTTGTGTTCAGCAGAAGAAAGAAAGTCATACACATCTGGGATGGCATGAGGGTGAGTAAATGATGACAGTATTTTCATTTTTGTATGAACTAATCCTTTTAAGAATTTGAAACAATGTTTACTTAATTAACAAATTAGTATATGTACCCCTGAGTTACAGCGACAGCAGTAAAAACACCTCCTAGCGACATACAGTATAGTGACTAGGGACATCAAGCAACAATGTCGCTGGCGGTATGAATAGGACATAAGGTTTGATGCTTGCTTTGCACTGTGCTTTAAGCCTTTTTGCAGTGAACTCACCTCTGGGCCTCCAGCTCCAAAAGCTCCTTCCTCGACTTCTCTGCCTCAGCTTGATCATTGATCTTCTGCCTCTCAAGACGACCACGAGCCTCCTGCTCCAGACGCTCTGCCTCGTGTCTGAGAGAAAGAGAATGTGTATTAAAGGGTGTTAAAGACAAATACCTGGTAAAACACAAAAGGAATTTAACTATATCAATCCATCATTTATTAATCTGAACGCTATCACAAGTGAAATTTCAGAGCTTCAGTGGAGGGGAAGATTTTAAGTGAATAACGGCTTAATAACATTTCTGTCTGTTCCTCATACAAAGATATATGGCTTCAGAAGACATGGAGTCATATGGACTACTTTTATAGTGCTTTTATGGTCCTTTTTGTTGTCTTTTTTGGAGCTTGACAGACGTGGTCACTATGATCTGTTGATTTGAGGAGTAAAAAACTACATTAAGATTTTTTTAAATTTCTCCTTTTGTGTTCGACAGGAAAACATATCAGCATATGGGTTTGGAAATAAATGAGGGCAAGTAAATGACAGAATTTTTAAGGTGAAAGGTTTAACATTGAATGAGAAAAAGAGAGATGAGTTGTTTGGTTCCTACCGTGCCGTAGCCTCCTGTGAATTGGTGGTGATTTCAATGGCTAGTTGTACACTCTTTTGCAGGGCATCCCGGGTCCGCTGGTCCACCGGCTCAACAGACTGAATGTCCACGCTGCTGATAATTAACCCGTTCTGAGCAAAACGCAGGCTGGACTTCACTGCCAGCTTCTCATCAAAACCAAAGACAGCTGAACAGATGATCCTAATGGAGTTCTTTTAGAGAAACAGGCACATGTGATCAGGGCTACAAGGGCATATAGAAGGCAGGTATGTGTTAAAATTAAGGTTTGTAACATTTGTGCTTGCCACTCTATTGCCATAGTGGTTAATCACCCCCTATACCTGGCATCATGATTGCAATCACCAGTTTTACATTTCCTGTATACTTACATAAGATTTAAAGAAACCGTTTTCAGAAAAATCATGAGAGATTTATGTTGTCGTAGTGAAACATATATGATATATTATCACATTCCGCTATGTGTGCAGTTTAGAAAGGATGTGGCTTACTTTCAAACAGAGAAACCCCCTTTATAACGTGATTTCTGGGCCGGAAGAATTTGGTTTCACTTTTGGTAATGCATTCTAATGGTCCCAGATACACTGTCACCATAACACTTAAATTGAGGATAGTAGCCTTTTAATTTGGAGAAAATAGGATTGGCTAACACACTTTCCATGCTTTTTATGGAACCACAATAAATCAGCAATAGAAAAACCTGTCACCAACAAAGCACTCCAAGAGCAGTGTCTTTTGAAATACACAGTACTGCCGGTCCTGCACTTATAGGTAGGTGGTGTAATGTATTTTTCTGTTGAAAATGTATGAAAAGGAAAAAATAATTGAACCATTTCAGGTATCCAATAATTTTTTCATTTTACCCATACAGGAATTATTAGATGCTTCAGTAAAAGTAGCTATATGCGAACACATTTTTGATCATGCCTCATATTTGAAAGTAAATAATACTATTGAAAAATCTATAAATTAATAATTAAAATTATTACTGTAGTAAAACGTTGAGTGCAGAATTTAAGACAACAAATACAAATGGTAACAAAATGGCAATGTGAATGTACAGAAATGGAAACTGTATTTTAGGGATTGCACAATTAATCGAAAAACTAATCTTGATTACGGCTGCCTCGATATATGTAATCGTGAATATTGACGATTACAGAGTTCAGTGTAAGTCTACACGTGTTGCTTCAATGGTTTCGATTTACAACGTGTTTTTGCAGCGGTTGAGTGTACTAACCAATCACTAACATGTCCGTTGAGCAATGAAACGGCAAGGGCCAATCAGAACCGCTTAAATCTTTTCGAACCGTCTGAATGCGTTCCACCTCTGTTCGTGGTGGCACACGAAAATGAATACTGACGAAACGTCACCTGACACTTGAAAAGAAGCTGTAGAACAAGAGCGAAAAGTACTTTGGAATTATTTTGGATTAATTTCATATTGCACCGCTCGCTTTTAACGTAGATATTAATCTGGAAATGAGCAACAGGACAAAACTAAAACGTTCCCGTTCTAATAAAGGCATAGACGCAGGTTAAGTAATTGATTTATTATGTTGATTAGACAGCTTTGTTTTTAATGAGCATTCGTGAGAGTGCTCGCGTCGAAATGCAGATCTCAAACCGTGTAAACCTGCAGTGAGTGACAGCAGTCATTGAAAAATGAGAGTTTGTCGCGTTGCTCGATTTCTGTGTACAATTTATATATAAAAAAAATCTAAAACAGTTTTGTCATGTTAGTAAGTAGTCCAATGCGAATTTGATTTGTACAAAATAGCAATTAAGTAATTCATCTGTTAACTGTTCGAAGTGTGTTTTGGAGGTGTAGCCAACATAAATGATATTGCATGAATAGCATATTTCAGGAAAAACAATTCATTGTTATCACGTGTGCTCTAATAAGACCCATTAGCCAGGCAGCTGGAATTGGTAGATTTAACATTTTCACGAATTGCACAAACTCCGATCGTAAATGAGGCCAAAAATGATCTAACGATGATCTTACATGAACAAGATCACCACTGAAGACATAACAGGATGAATGGTCCCCTGTCTAGCCACCCAAGGGCTTACTAAACGCAGTAACTTGGTCGATTTAAATCGGCTGTTAATATGTTTGAAAACTGAATATGTCATATTATTTACTGTATGTCGACTAATAATTTAAGAAGTAATTTAGCAATAATTAAATAAATTTTATACCATAGATATCCATTTACAATAAGTTTTATTTGGCCTAACATTAACCAATATTATTACAATATTTAATGCTTAAAAGATGCTTAAAAAAACCCGGAGTGCAGCTCATATCCACCATTGAAATCTGCTACTTTGTGACGTCACGGTAATGTAATATTTTAATTGACATTAATAATCGCGATTACAATATCAAGGGCAATAATCGACAATTATTATTTTTGCTATAATCGTGCAGCCCTACTGTATTGTAACTGTAAATATATTACTTAACCATTAAAGGTGCTCTCAGTAACGCCTAAAGACATTAATTGTAATTTTGCATTATATGTAGGAAATCATGACCACTCGCATTAAAATGACTCCAGTATATCAGTAACCTTATAAAAGCGGTTTTATTGTACATGGAGAGGGTCCACACATGGGGGCTGCCATGTTGGAATCACACGACCAGCCGAATACTACTGGCTTAATCTCAGTAACCTGTTATTTGACACTTTCACTCATTGATTAAAGTAATTATGACAGAATACTATATTTCCACAATGGCATCTGAAACTGAATCTTTTAAATGATGTCGCATCCAAGCCGCTAGGTGTCAGTGTAAGTCCAAGATGCACAAAGACAAAAGTTACTGAGTGCACCTTTAATATGAATAATCTTATTAGGAAATAATAAGCATATTACATGTGTTCTATTGCAGAATTTAAAAAAATTCCTTTCTCTGTGCCAGTCACATTTGAACAAACCACAATGGCAGATGAACAGCCAATAACAAAGCTCAATGTATCCACCAGCAAGAACGAGGAAGACATGTGTCGAGCTCAAGGCTATCAGCTCATTAATACGAATAAAGGTGCGGGTAATAACAGCATTTATCTTTGGTACAAGAAAGAAGCTGGCATGAAACCTGTGACCAGGATCCAGTTTTCCTTCAACGACAAGATGAAAACTGGTTTGCTTGATGCTGGGTATGAGCTGGTTGACAGAGATTTCAATAAAGGAGTTGGTGGAAATTACATATTTCTGTGGTACTTCTGCGGCAGCACTGAATATGACATTCCAATTGTGAACCTGGAGGTAACCAAAGATGCAAAAGAGGAAGTTGTTCTTCTGAAAGATGGCTGGGAGAGGCTGGGCTGTGATCTGAACCGCGGGGCACGAGGTAAATTTATTTACCTGTGGGTGAAGAGAGCGCACCCAAGCTACATCAGTGACATCACTGTAAATGTTGACTTCTCTACAGACAAGCATCTATTTAAGCAGGGCTACACTCGTGTAGATGAAGACACCAATCGTGGTGCTCATGGAAACTATGTTTTCCTCTGGTACTGTCGCTCAACTAATATGAGCAGAGCTCTCACTGCTTTGGATGTTTCCTCTAACCCCCGGGATGAGTCCAACCTTCATGCTAAAAGGTTCAGAAAGGTTGAGGTTGATCTTAATGAAGGAGCAGGTGGCAAGTATGTCTATGTGTGGCACTTGAAAGAAGAATGTAGATCGCAGGTCAAAGCTGTGTTTCTTCTGATCAACCCAGATGCTTGGGAGGAGTATAAGAATACTGGTGTCATCATTGTTGACAAAAATCTCAATGAAGGCAACAAAGGCATGGAAATGTACCTAGCATACAATTAAAAACCACAAAGTCGGAGGGCCTGGGTAGCTTAGCAAGTAAAGACGCCGACTACCACACCTGGAGTCGCAAGTTCGAATCCAGGTCATGCTGAGTGACCCAGCATTGGACATTCCAATTTGGGGAGAAAAGAGGGAAAAACCTGCTGTCATTGTATTAACTAACATAATCATTACCACTGTATGGTAACAATATTTTGTGTTTTTGATTTTCCATCAATAAATCAATTTCAAACCAGCTGAAATGTCTTTATATTTTGGCATTTTTACAACGACACATATTGATAAACAGGCCTAAAATGGAAAACACAATCTTGAGCAACTTGATAAAGTTTAACTGCAATTGACTCATTGCCACATTTGTCCTCATGGTCAAAGTTCATCACAATAAACCTGTAGGAAACAAGTATCAGAACAATAAAGTAAAAAAAAAAAAAAAGTGGTGTCACGTACCTTGTGGAAGTCGTCAAACTGCACTGAGGCAACGGCTCCTCTGATTTTTGAAGCGATGGCCTTGCACGCATCACCCACAAAGTCTGGCACTGAGAACAGAGCAGAAGCATTGGCTTCTTCAGCGGGCCGTTTGATGTCAAAGTGCCTGAAACAAAGAGAGTGAAGTCTAGTCCAGGGGCCAGTTTCACAAAACACTCTTAACCTCCATTTTGTTTCTTAATTAACCCTTAAACAGGCAATGTGAACCACAAGAAACATACTCTTTAGTTTCTTATAGGGGGTATGAGAAAGTTTTTCTCACCCCATCCTGTTATCATTTATCATAGTTGGGTCTGTTTTGAGTATGTAGGTCACATGACTTTTTTTCTGTGATCGTTAAGTCAGCCTGACCTAAAACCAATATGGCCGCCCATGGTGCAGGACATGCTGACTTTGTGATAATTAATTATATATTTATCTTACTTGTCTTCAGTAAAAGAATAAAATCAAACTGCTAATATTATGTGTGAACATTGTCTTAAGATGCAGAAGAAGTAAATGAAGTCATATGTTGTTCATGCTGTTATTTAGCACATCTTGAAGATATGTTGCCAGACTGAGGGAAGAAACCCCCCCCCCCCCACACACACACACGTATGATATGTTTAAATAAAGAGGGGAAGTCAGAAACTCATAATTATTGCATCAAATAAAACAGAAATATTGATGACTTTGACCTTTTTGTACCTTAATAGTGCAAGATATCCTAGGAGATACAACTCACAAAATCAAAAATATATCAGAAATTCCTTTGGATTTGTTTTGCTTCAATCCAAATGAAATAAAAAGTGACATTAAATGATTTTTTTGCTAATCATTTCCACTCTTGCCTGTTTAAGGGTTAAGAAACAAGTTTAAAAAGTGAATATTTTGTATTCCTGAAAAAATAATTGTTTTTAAGATTATTCTAAAGAATTCTTAAGATGTTAGATGTTTAATTAATTTACTGGGTTGTTTATGTAGAAATGTGATTTTAGTGTTTTGAGTTTTGTTATTTTTATTTTCAGCTTGAAATTCAAACAATAAAATGTTTTTTTGAAGCTTCTTAATGTTAATGCTGGTTAATTCAAATGGAAGCACTGCATAGCACTCTCTTTACGTGATCTTTAGAGTCTATAGAAACATAATTCTATCAGTAGAAAGCTGAGACCATCCTTTATACATTAGTGCATGAAACCCAAAATATACAGTACTGTGCAAAAGTTTTAGGCACTTGTAAAAATTGTTGCATAGTGAGGATTTCTTCAAAAATCATAAGGCTGTCTCAATTCTGTCTATTCATGTAATCCCACACTGACTCGAAGTCCAGTTGTGGGCACTGTGGGGGGCATGCCATCTGTTGCAGGGCTCCCTGTTCTTCCATTTTATTCCAATCTATTTGCAAAAGGAATGTTTGTCTAAAGTTTATATTTCCCATTGACACACTAAAACTGAAGATTAAAAGACTTTTGCACAGTACTGTATTTCTGGGTCAGAGCGACTCAAACTGATGGAGAGGATTACAAATATAAACATTACAACACTATAATACTAGTAAATGGTGGTTAATGTCATTAATCTAACACATCTCATGCACTTTACAATAAAGAAAATGATCACGAGGTGCTTGCTACTTAAAAAAAATAAAAGGTTAATAGATAAATGTATTGTTACGATTTAACAGTGTTAAAGTATTGAATTTGTTGTATTAGACAAGGCAACCTCATGAGCAGGCTTGTATGATCAGACAATGTCAAAGCATGTCATATGAATCTTAAAATAGAATACGATTATTGAGAATTTAAAATTCTGATGTTCTAATTTTATTTATTTTTAAGAACATTTTTGTGAATCTGGCCCCAGATCCTTAAAGGGATAGTTCACCCAGAATAAACATTTAGTAGTTATTTATTCACCCTCATGTTGTTCCAAACTCATATTGTAACAATTTTCTATAAACGATTCCTTTAACCACAACACCATTCAATGCTCTACCACTGATCAATAACTCTACTACACTGGCCAGCACAGAAGCATTGCTTGCTGATTCCATTTAAATGTTTTACTCCTAAATAGGGCTTAAAACACACACAAACACATCATACCAGTTGTAAGAGAGCTGAAGCTGCAAGCGGGCATGGTCGGCTGTCTCGATGGTGATAATGTCAGTGCAAAAGTCTGGGCCAAGCAGGAGACAAATGGTTTTGATGACATTTGGACGTTTGGGTTTGTCTCCAGAAAGTGACAGAACTGTAAACTGCTCATCGGGACCTAGCATTACCATTTCAGGTCCAAACACCACCCTGTGTGAAAAGCAGAAAGAAAGAGAAAATGGGGAGGAAATTGAAGTAAAGGGTGATTTACAATGTCCAAATCAGGAAATTCTATTTGATCTCTAATTCAAATGCAATTCTTCACCAAAAAAAATAAACCTAATAAATGTAATCATTGCCTAAAGCATAAAATCAACACAAATCCCAAAGTCTGCAGATATAAAACAGCTAGTGCTGATGATTTAACATGTTAATTCAGTGCAAACACTTATATAACCTCCTGAGGCCAGAGCGTGACTGCTGTGTAAGTTTTTCATTTCCCTTTTTGATTTTTAACTAGTAGCACCTAATAAACATGCATTCCTTCTAAAGGAAATAGTTTTCCTAAAAACTGATGGCAAAATATGTGGACAACAGAACTAAGTTGTAAAATTTTAACATCATCTGCAGCCTGAAACTGAACTTTAAGTCAGAATTTAGGAGTGAATGCACAAAGCTATAGGATGCTCCCTATTAAGTGAAAGACTAAACCTCCAGTGTGCTGTCTGTCTGCATGGGTCTCAGAACAGTTCTAAATGTAAATTCATCAACATAAGAAAGAAAACTGTGATAAAGTAATTTCACGGGGTCTTTTTTTTTTTTTTTTAATAACAATTTTTATTGTACAGACATAAAACAGTGTACAATAAATACTTAGAAACGAGCATAAAAGCGAAAACATTGTCTGCACTTTTATCTTTTTACACATTCCTTTCCAACATATACCTAAATGAGGAAAAAAAAAAAAAAAAAAAAAAAAAACCACAGTAACAACCACCCCAGACCCCCTCCCTCACCCACCCAAGAGGATTAGAAAATATCAGCAGTCTCCACACGCGATTATACTTAGTACATACATATATACATATACACATACATACACACATACACATATACATATATATATACACATACACACATATACATATATATATACACATACACACATACATATATATATATATATATATATATATACATACATATATACATACATACATATACATACACATACATATACATACACATACATATACATATACATATATACATATACATATACATACATACATACACACACATACACATACAAAAAAAAAAAAAAAAAAAAAAAAAAAACCTTGCACACCCATGATATATTTAGTCAGAATCTAGTGAGGATACAGAATCGTAAATATTTAAAATAGGATTCCATGTTTTATAAAATTTACCAGTTGAGCCCTGAATCGAATATTTCAATTTTTCAAGTGAAAGGAATGACATCAGATCCTTTAACCAAGAGGTAGTTGGTGGAGGGGTTGGACACTTCCAATGCAACAAGATGCGCCTTCTAGCAATAAGAGAAGCAAAAGCAATAACCTCTGCTTTCTGTCTCGTGATGAATGACAAGTGGGACATGCCAAAAATGGCGACTAGAGGGCATGGAGATAGAGAAATGTGCAAAGCCCTTGACATGAAGTCAAAAAAAGAAGCCCAATATGAGGCCAGTTTAGGGCAGCTAAAGAATGTATGGGTGTGATTGGCGGGAGAAAGGGAGCATCTTATACAGGAGTCCTCTGTTTCTGGAAACAATTTATGAAGTTTAGCTTTGGTAAGATGAATACGATGAAAGACTTTTAGCTGAATGAGACTTAGCCGAGCACATACAGAAGTAGAATTAACTCTAGCAAGAGCCTCAGACCATAGCTCTTCCGATAACTTAATTTGCAGCTCATTTTCCCAAGTCATCTTTAGGTAGGAGAGAGAGGACGTACTAGATGAGAGTAACATGGTGTAGATAGAGGATATACGACTACCACCTGTAGGGGCTGACAATAAGTTCTCAACCAGAGATTGTTCTGGTAATTGAGGGAAACTGGGGAAGTTAGTCTTAACAAAATTGCGGAGTTGAAAATATCTGAATAAGCCCGTAGTATGTAGGTTAAATTTGGACATAAGATTGGTAAATGTAGCAAAAGAATTATTTCACGGGGTCTTTAAGTATACTTTTTATGGTATCATTGGTTAAGATGCTTCATTACTAGACATTTGACAGTAATCCAAGCAAGCATCAAACATTACCTGGCCTTTTTCTCTCTGTAGTCGTACACCTGCACAGTCGCATTGTGTGGGACACGAAAGGACACCACTCTGGTTCTGTCTCTCTCAGCTTGCCCACAGCTCATTCCTCGTTCAGAGCGGTCAGCAAGTGGGTCACGGGCTTGACTTAAAAGAGACTCCACATTGGTTGGAAGCTCCTTCTCCCACAACTCTTCATCCTGTGTTAGCATGTAGGTATGGCCAATCACAGCACGAACCTGAGGACACATGAACAAAGTCAGAACTGAAGAACTTTATAGGCATTTATTTTTGTAAGGTTTAACAGTCTAATTCTACAGTTGTTTAGGATAAGGCCTTAAGATCAACTACAATTCAATTCATCATACTCAAAAGACTAGTGGTAAACATATATGGGTTTTAAAAATTGTTAAGTTAACTAGAGAGCAGGGTGGCCGAGTTTATACTCACATATGCATAATTCAGTGTAATGATGGCAAATGAGATGCACACAATATATATTTTAAGGCTGATGGAACGGAGACAGGGTTGGTATGTGCATTAGCCTATAATCTAAAAATAGCCAAATATTCACAGATTAATTGGCCTGGTCCAGGTTCAGAAATGAACTTTTCCACTAAGTGGCAATATTTGCCCCATGGACTTGATTTTCAGTTACATTTTATACCTTTATAGTGCATTTTTTCCCAACTAAATAAAAAAAATAGAAGCTGTCACCCTTTTGTCAAATACATAAATAATGAATCGATTAACAGATTCTCAATATGAATATCTAGATTGAGAATTAATGGCCTCTTATGCATAGATTCAATCAAAATCAACTCTCAATTTATACATAAATATGTATAATAAGGCCTACAGTAAATAGAAGAATTCATTATGGGGCATTTTTTAATGCCAGAACCCCCTTTAATTTCTGACACTGGCCTGGCCCATATATCGGTCTATCACAACTCAGGAAATTTGCTTAAATTTGACTAGAAGCTCAGGAAGAAAATTTGCTTGCCTTATCATTTGCATTCATTTATTGAATGTACTAACTCCAAGGCTTATTCTTCATTCTTGAAAGGGTTTATAAACTCAATTGAGATCTTTCAGAAAATCTTTAAAAATGTAAAGAATGAATTTGCTTGAGTGATATTGAAGATCTTGCCTTTCCAGTTTTGATGTCACGGACATAAATTCCTTCATTCTCATCCAGCGGGATAGCCTGTTGTCTAAGCAACACTTCTACAGTGGCAGGTGGCACGTATTCGATTGGCCCACGCAGCATCCAGCGATCACCTGGACGACGCTGGCACCCTCGCTTTTTGGTACGGCTTTCTCCTTCCTCATCTTCCTCTTCTTGCTGAAGTGGTGAGAGTGGAAGGGATGGGGTGAAAGAAAGAAGCAGGGAGGAGTAACAATGGCAAACATTAGTGTAGGGTGGGGACGGACATGAAAGCACACAAGGCATACTTTGAGACTGTGTGTGTGTTTGTGTGTGGGTGTAAGGCAAGGGTGATTGGCAAGAGAAAAGTAAAGGTATGCAAAAGATTAAAATCAAATTTATTAAAACATTTATAAAACAATGGGGATGGGCGTTAAATTATTTATAACAGGGAGGGGGAAGAAGGGAATAAGTCAGTAAAGGGAGTTGTGCAACCTTCAGACAGACTATTTTAAATTGTGCAAGACTGTAAATATCTGTAAAGTGCTCTCAATGTCAGTGTCTAATCAGGACCTGCACTTGCACAGTATATTCACTGCACATTCAGCAACCACTAATAGAGCTCTTCCTGTTTACACACATAATATACAGCGGGGTACAAAAGTTGGAAACCACTTGTTAAAATTAAGGGGGGGGGGGGGGCAAGGGCTTCATATTTTACATTACAAATTATATTATAAGCATAACAAATGTCATCATAGCATTCTTACGGAATGTTCCAAAAAAGCATCTTGTGCTTTGATGGAAACAAGGAAATCGTCTCAGTTTACACAACTAACCTCGGTTGCCTTAGATGAAGGGAATGAGACATTGCATAAAGGCATCTGGGGAATTCCTTCTCCACAACCTACTTGAAGCACTTGCATAGTAACAGCAATCCTATGCTTTGCAATGATGTTTGATCCCTGCTCCTTTAGGCGCACAGTTGGCCTATATAAGTGGGAGCTCAATCACAATTTCTTCAGAATTTTCTAACTAAAGGACAAGAGCACATCGCTCATACCTCAAAACTCTCTAGTAGTGCGGCCAGCTTTCACAATGTCTCGTTCCCTTCATCTCAGGGAACCAAAGTTACATGTGTAACCGGAGTCATTTCCTTTCGATTACGGTTCACTCAACATGGTGGAAAACGCTTTTGGGGAACGAGAGTCCCATCACGGCGCACTACATGATGTCATACCTCGAGAGATACACCAGGGTATAAAAAGAAGATTTATTACGACATATTTTAAGTGTACAGAATAATGAATAACCCCACATGCTGACAACAAGACGAGAAATTAATCTTATGCTGAGGATATATGAATCATATAATACACAGCATATAAACGTAACTTCTTCATAACCAGAGGTTGGGAGATGGATACAACATCTAGATTATAAAACTTTACAACACGTTTTGCGAAGACCATCCTGCTGCAAGGCATATGTCCTGCAGGGACACACCGTTTGTCCACACCCATGAAGAGGCCATGCCTCTAGCTGAATGTGCTTCCACAACAATAGGGCATTTCATCCCCTGTGAATTATAGGTGAGGGCGTTCACATCAATGATCCAGTGAGAGAGCCTTTGCTTAAATATGGACATGCCTTTTGTGCATCCTCCATAACAAACAAAGATCTGATCTGACAGCCTAAACTGGGGAGTGCTATCCACATACATGTGTAATTTGTAATGAGGGCAAGGGCATAATAAATGCACCAACTGCTTCTCGTCCAAATTAAACAGTGGGGGAGAGAAAGCTTGTAGGCGATTTACTTGAGCGCTAAATGGCATGGAAAGCACCTTAGGCACATAGCCTTTTTTGGGTTTGGTGGTAGCCTTTAAAAGCCCTGGTCAAAATTCTAGACATGAATTGTCAATTGACAGTGTATATCGCCTGTATATCACCCACCCAACTCAACGGATTGTAATGGTTTGAACAGAGGGCTCGTAAGCGCCCTTAGCACCAGATTTAAATCCCACATTGTGACTGCAGCAGGGCGAGGGGGGTTGAAGCGCTTGCACCCCTAAGGAACTTTATGATCAGATCATGTCTGCATAATAGCAGAGATAGTCGCTACATAGAACTAAAGCGTTGAGTAAAACCTGCTTCCAGCCGCTCTTGAAGGAATGTAAGAATTTCCACTATGGAGCAATTCACAGGGTCCTTGCTGCATGAGTATCACAAATCTGCAAACACGTGCCCTTTTAGTGCATAGAGGTGTCTTGTGGACAGTGCTCTCGCCTGCAAAATAGTGTTTATTACCGACTGAGCCAATTATGTCTCTGTGACAGGGTAAAAGGGAAAGGAGGAGGCGAGAACCAGATGAAGCAATGTATCAAAGTAATGTTTACTTAAACAAAAAGACACAAACATAAACACAAATGCATACAGGGCAGCTGCCTGTAGTTCTCTCTCTCCCGAACTGCCGCCTCCAGCCACCTTTATCCCTCTCGTCAGCTTGATTAGCCTGATTAGGGCCTGACCCCACCCTCCTCCTTGCCACAGGCTCATTCAATGAGCTCCATTCAGGGGACACACGTGTAGGTTCCACAGCTCCAGCTGGGAATACCAAATCGTCCCCTCTGCATTCGAGGAGATCCCTCCTTAGCTGTATTTCCCATAGAGGGCCGTCTAATATTTCCATCATTTACGGAAATCATAGAGGACTGGCTGGGCCATTTCGGCATGACTAACAGAACTGTTTCCTTGTCCTCTCGGACTTTGCAGATGACAAAGTGAAGGAGATGTATTGGAGGAAACATGTATTAGTGTTTCGCCAGCTTGTGAGCCAAGGCATCCACCCCCAGCGGGGCTTGGGTCATGAAGTACCAAAGAGGGCAGTGGCCATCGTCCCTGGTGTTACAGCATGTTTGCTCCACAGTTCAAGTGACCCGGGACATATGTCACTCGTAGGGAAAGAAGATGGCGCTTGCTCCACAGGAGGAGGCGTTACACCAGGCTCATCATTGGTAGAGATCGAGTCCACTACTGACACGATGTCCAACCGGCTATTAATAGCCAATCATTGAGGTAATTTAGATTGCGCACACCGCTCATCTTCAAATGGGCAAGCACTGCATCAACACGTATTGTAAATGTGCAGGGAGCCAAAGATAGACCAAAGGGGAGGACTTTGAATTGATATGGAGTTCCTTCAAATGCAAATCTTAAGAACAGTCTGTGATTCAGTACAATTTGAACATGAAAATAAGTGTCCTTTAGATCTATTGACGAAAACCAGTCCTGTGGGCGGATGTGTGATAAGATCGGTTTCTGAGTTAACATTTTGAACGGGCGTTTTGTAAATGTGCGATTCAAGCATCTCAGGTCTAAAATGGGTCGAATCCCGGCATCTTTTTTTCAGAATGAGACAATAGCATCTGTAAACGGAGAACGTATAGCCATGTTTGCACCCAATCTGACACACCCATGAGAGCTCGCCACGCATCTGCGTAATGAGACAGCGGATACATCGGTTCACACATTATTGGAGATGAAATGTCACTTGCCATAGGGAATTGGTTGTGCATAGTGTGTGGGGTATGAGAAGTGTGAAGAGAAATTTAGCCCTTTCTTTGAGAATGTGTCTTGTGCAGCCGCAACCATCTTATCTTTTTGAAATTTGTATACAACATTTTGCATAACATCCCAGTCCTGACAAACTTTTGCAGGGAGAGGAAGTGGAACAGTGTGTGTTGAAGCGCGTTTTCTTTGGATCTGGTCCGAGAAGGACAGGGGGCTACAGATTCCTCTTCACGGCATTGAGCCAGTCGGAAGACGCCTGCTGGTTTTTCCTTCGGCGCAGGGTTCGCACTGAGGCGGACATGGCTTTCACTTGGGCCACGATTTATGTGTCAGAGAAGCCTTCCACAGCATTGCCAAAAAGGCCATCAGGCGATACTGGATCTCTGTGAGCGTTAAAAAGACATGTCAGTCCAAAACCACCAGATTACTCATCGCTTTTCCGATGGCCTGCATGGTTGATTTTTGTAGCACGCAGCACCATGTCTGTAGCGATGCACCATGCTATAAATTACAGAGTCGACCTGGCCTGCCACCATATAAGCTCGTCCAGCCAGTGCAAACGTCAGTCGACATGGCTTAGAGGGGTAGGCAAGGCAGGACTTCCATTCCATAGTGGTAGTCGAGCAGAGATGGGCTGCAACCAGCTCTTCAATAGGGGGAAGCTTCAAATATCCCTTCTTTGCATGGTCCACTTTCGTTAGAACTGCATCTCTTCCGATCTAGATTTGAGATGAGTAGGATGCTTGCCAGGTTTTCGTGAGCTCTGTGTGGACCTCCATAAAAAAATTGTACAGTTATCCAGGCCACAGTCTGCTACCAGCTCCTCTGGAGGGGACCGTTCAATACAGAGCCCTTCAACCGCCTATGTGAGGATGCTAAGGGGCTCTCTGTCAGTGGCCTGTGCACATTCCTTGCCCTCTCTGTGGGAAGGCGTGGCAACATCCTCCGTGGACCATACGCACTTTTCTGATTCTGCGAGAGACATGGTATCATCTCCGCCTTCAGAACTACCGAATGTGACAAGACCATGCTCTCCAATAGAGGGCTGGAGTCACATGCATACTGCACTGGCGTGGATTCTGCGTAAGAAGATCGAGGGGCTCATGGGACTTGCAAGATCCTCTTCAGATTCTTCCATCTCTACCTCGCAGCCTCGTCGTGCATCCTCATGTGGTCCCTCAGAACTTAACACAGAGGAGGCGGATGGGAGGGTGCAGGAGACTGAATCGTCCCTCAGAACGAGGGCGACCATCCATCAGAGCACCTGGACATGTACAGTACATGCAAGCGGCTCTTTTTAGAATTTTTAATATCCCATTGACTAATTTATATATAAAGGATACAGCTCCTGCCAGAACACTGCAGAAAGTGGGTAGGAGTCTTGCTGAGGCATTGTTGTCAAGGCGACGAGCGAAGAACCCATTGCCGCCGGCAGGGCGGAGAGAATCTTAGTGTTACAATTTTTACAATTTTGCTTACCAGTATTTGATTACTGATCTAGGAATAGTGCAGTGTTTCATACTCATTTTACAGCATAACCTTTCTTTCAGTGTATATCCAGGTTTATTTTAGATTTTGAATCACAGATTTTCAATGTGGTCTCAGATTTTTGACGTATATACTGTATACATTTCAAAGCCAACTGCTAAAGATGCATTCAAGCATTCAAGTCCAGTTCACAACACAATAAGGATGAGTGGGCGAAAGAAACCACCTCTTGTCTAGCAGATGCCTTTTAGTAAACCTAAAGATAAATGACATATTCTAGAATGTTGAACATGTGTTTGTTGCTGGGGAACAGTCATAATAATCAGTGGGTACAAAGGGACAAAGCTAGCATCTTGCAGAACAGGTATATGGTTAACCTATGTAAATACAGTCCACCCATTCACTGTTTGTCTTCTCTTGTTTCACAATCTCTGTTCATTTAATCGTTCTCCACCCAACCACTTTACTATACTTCCGTCCAGTTTTTTTTTTGTCTGTACTAATTTTTACCCTCTTTCTTTCTCTCCTTGTCACTTTGCATTTTGTTTGAATACTATTTAAATTAATTTACTAGTTAGTTACCAAGTCATTTTATTAAGTTATAATGGATAATCAAGTGTGTCAGATACCCCTTCAGTGTCAATGAAGGCCTCCACGGCACGCAGCACAAGTCCCTCCTCTTCAGACAGCACGTACACATCCTGAATGCCGTTCTCCAAATGCTCACCTGGCCTGAGGAAGAATGACCGTTCACCCTGTGTGAGGAGGAGAGAGACAGAAATTGTTCAAGTAATGATTTTGCCATGGTCAATGAATGGTCAACTTCAAAATTACTGAATTGGTTCTTTAGTTAGGAACCTAAACGCATGTAGCTGTTTTAACAAGAATTATAAAACCAATTGTTTCTGTCCTAGATGCTGATTGGTCAATACAGTATTCCAGATATGCACAATATAGTAACAGCTATGACATGAAACACAGGTTCACTGTACAGTATCTTATTATTGATTGTATAAGTTTCTTGACACAGTGGTTCTCTCAAATGTGTTTTTCTCAAAAATGCCTCTGTTGAGAACCCCTGGCTTAACAGAATGTTTTAATAAAAATTGGAGATTTAATCTACATTTAATTAAACAGCATTCAGTATAATAAGGCGCTTTAGTAAGATGCACACTTATGCTCTGTAATTGTCCAGAATTTAAGCTAGAAAATAATTCAAACATTCACCTTCACCACTCGCTTCTGTCCAAGCTGAGGTTTTCCATCTGCACCAACAGGGTCCAGAATCACACAGTACTGCCTGCTGTTTAGAGTTGTCACATCGACCACCCCGACAACCTCCTCAGAAACAGAGGGTATATGGGCTTCTCTATCTGCCACAGTCACCAGCCACTCTTCTCCAGTGCGGCGGTCCCGGTCTCCGGTGTCACGGAACGGTCGAATAGCTCGCACATGCAAAGCTTTCTAAGTAATCAAAAAGACATTGATCATTAAAGAAATATTTCTTTAAGTAAATTTCTTTCTTCTGCAGAACACAATTGAAGATTTTTAGAAGAATATTTCAGCTCTGTATGTCCATACAATGCAAGGGAACGGTGAAAAAAAAAATTGAAGCTCAAAAAAAGCATAAACAATCAATAAAACTCAAATTTTCACTGTACATCTTGACATCTGCAGTCTATTTGCCGATCATGATTTCAAGCTTGATTCCTAGCATCTAGTTTTGGACCCCATTCACTTGCTATATTTCTTCTAAAAACCTTCTCTCCGTTTCTGATTAGCAGTGGGCATGAGGGTGAGTAAATGATGAGAGAACCTTTTCTCTAAGCTTGCATCTAAGGTGTTCCCTTAAGCTATGGCTTCATTAGTTGAGAGCTCATGTCCATAATTACCATGTTAACCTTTTCACAAAACCAATTAACCCTCAATCTCTTCTTACCTGTCCATTTAATTAAATAGTTCACCAAAAAAAGAAAATAAAATGATGTCATCATTTACTTACCCTCTTGTTATTCCAAACCTGTGTGACTTTATTTCTTCTGTTGAACACAAGAGGAATTGTCGGAGACTAAGTTTGTCACACTTCACTTACATTACATCTTCTTTCCATACAATAAAAGTGAAAGTCATAGAGGTTTGGAACAATATGAGGATGAGTAAATGGAAAAATAATATAAATTTCAGGGTAAGCTATCCCTTTAAGAAATCACAAGTTCAGATAATCTGGAAAATAAAATATGAATGGGAACTACAGGGAAAAATGGACCAAAGAGAGAAAGAGACAGGAAGTGAGAGGGAGGGTACCTTGTCCGTGAGGATGAAAGCGTTTACAATGTCCACAACTTCTTCATGAGCTCCAGGCAGGTAAGCTCCCACCTTACTCACCTGCCATTCCTCACCTGATATAAACACACACAAACACACAAACACACAGTTTTCTGGCATGTGTTTCGGAGTGTGCATTCAAAACACCAACTATTCAAAGGTTTGTGTTAAAGGAATAGTTCACCCAAAAATGTAAATTCTCTCATTATTTGCTTACCCTGATTCAGCAGAACACAAATAAAGATTTTTAGAAGAAGATAGAGCTCTGTCAGGTCCTTATAATGCAACTATGTGGATGCTAGCACTTTGACAGTCCAAAAGTCATATTTAGGCAGCATAAGAGTTATCCACTATACTCCAATCTATCAATAGGGCTGGCTATCAAGTTCGATACATTTTAGGCACTGACCGAATTGCCTCTGAAAAAATGTCTTGTTGTTCGGTACCAAATTTCGATACCTAAGGCGTTAATCTCGTCAACGTCAGTGATAAGCATGTAGCATGCTAGACGTGCCCAAATCTAAAAGTGCTGATATCAGAAAATGGTTTGAATCCCAGGGCTGAGAACGAATGTTATCGGTAAGATTGCTTACACTTTTCTATATTACAGAGAAATACTAAACCGTAATAATGAGCCTTTAAAATATCATTTTTACAAGCGCACGCATGAAGCGGCATGAAAAACGGTAATGATTCTGAATGTGTAGGAAAAACCAGCAAGAGACTGTCTGAACATTTTGTTAATTTATAGAGAGAAATGCACATTCGGGTTGAGCAAACAGACGATGATCTCGGGATCAATGATGTTAGAGTGATCGCCAATTACTGATGCCTTTGACCATGTCATGACGATATTTGGCACGTTTTCCCATTAATCTATTCAGTTATTATTATCATTATTAAACTATTTTTATTATCAAATTAATATAACAAATAATTTGCCCGTAGACACAAAAACACGCGTTTGAAGAAACACTCTTTCATATTTTATTAAGTACAGATGACAGAAAAGCCGTATAAGGGCATAAATGAAGCGCTGATACAGAGGCGGTCTCGTGGAACACGCGCATCTCTCACAGTCTGTTTCTGCCTTCCGATTTTTATTTTTTATGAGTGCTGCAAATGACCTCATACATCTCATTTTAGGAGGTGCTTTGAGTTCAGATCACTTTTTATCCACAGAACAGTTTATTATGAACGCAACTCTATATATATATTATTTTATCACTTCATTATTTATGTATTTGCTTTTTCGTTTCGTTTGGAGTGCAATTTGAATTTAGAAATGTATTTAAGTTTTTTGTTTTTTAAATTATTTAATTTTCAATGCAAAATCAATAAAGCAAGAATATTCACAAATCGCTCAGCCCGGAGGTTTCCGATGTAATTGGATAAATATAGATCGTGGAGGAGGGAATTAAACGAATTTATTCACACACATGATATATTTTCCTGGATAACGAAATACCAGATGGGTAGAGAATGCACCAATGAAGCTTCTTTGCGAGATGTTGACAACTGTTGTAAAGCCATCTTTCAAAAAGTTGAACAACACATTTTAAATGCACTTGTTTTTTTTCCAGTTTCATTTGAACTTTTAGTTAAAATAAATAAAAAATAAAGTTCAAAGTTTGAGATCAAGGTGTCTTGCTTTATTGTGTAAGCTTAACCCTAACCATGTTTCCTGAAAATTATCCCGTAGTACGACCTAGCGTCCAACCAGCGGTAATACCGGTGTTTGTCGTCTGGTTTTTTTCTCGATCTAAGTATCAAGGTATCGGTATCGGTATCACTTCCTGCCAGCAGCTGACTCGAAGCGTGAAGTTCACGCGAGAATTCAGAAGCAGCGCTTACAACAGAAGAAGGAACGTCACGCGAGAGTTAGGCCATTTCAAACAGCAACAGAACTCTGGATTGAAGCGCCAATTTAATGTTAAAAACTTTTTAATTATCAAATTAAATTATTCTTACCTATCGATTCACTTCAGAAGACATTCACTGATCGACTGGAGTCGCATGCATTACTTTTATGCTACTTAAATATGACTTTTGGACCATCAAAGTGCTGACCCTCCTGAACATCCATTATAAGGACCTGACAGAGCTCTATCTTCTTCTAAAAATCTTAATTTGTGTTCTGTTGAAGAAAGACGGTCATACACATCTGGGATAACATCAGGGTAAGTGGATAAGCAGAGAATGTTCATTTTTAAAAACATATATTGAAAGTATGCATTTCTGTCAGTGTGTAAGATTTTGTATTGTTAGTTTGTTTGTGCACAAGTAGGTATGAGTCTGTGTCTTTCGTACCAGTAACTCTGCGGACTCCACTTCGGTCCAGACCCTCTTTACGGGCTCTGAGGCGAATGGCCTGATTCTCTCTGATCACCGTTGCCTTTATGACTTCCAGAACTGCCACCTCCTTCCTGGGAATGTAAGTCCCTGCCAGACATAAGAAGCTCACCAGTTTAGAGGTCTAACACATGCTTTACCATAAGATGGCATGTTATAAAGAACATACAGATGATGCAACATGTTGGACGCAATGCATTATACTTTATACTATGCGGTTTAGATGACGTCCCATCTTTAAGGAATAGTTTAACCATTAATTAAAATTCTCTCATCATTTACTCACTTTTATGCCATCCCAGATGTGTATGACTTTCTTCCTTCCACACAAAAAAAATATTTTTTTAGAAGTGAATGGTGCCCAAAACTTTAAACCTTAGAAAGCACATAAAGGCTGCATAAAAGTAATCAATTTGACTCAATGTTTTAATCCATGTCTTCTGAAGTGATCCAGTAGTTTTTAATAGACCAAAATATCACTCTTTTTTTCACAATAAATCTTGACATCAGCAGTTTGCTGGGCGATCATGATTTCAAGCTCGATTACACTTCCTAGCACCATCTAGCGCTCTGTATATGTGTTAAGCACTAGGACGTGTAATCAAGATTGAAATCACGGTCATGCCTACAGACTGCAATGGCAAGATAAACAGTAAAAAAAAGGAGTTTTGATCAGTTTTCACCAAAAAAACAACTGGATCGCTTCAGAAGAAATTGATTAAACCACTCGAGTCTTATGGATCACTTTAATGTTGCCTTTGTGCTATTTGAAGCTTCAAAGTTTTGGTCACCATTCATTTGCAATGTATGAACCTACAGAGCTGAAATATTCTCCTAAAAATATTTGTGTTCTAGCAAAAGAAAGAAAGTCATACACATCTGGGATGGCATGAGGGTGAGTACATGATGAGAGAATTTTCATCTGTGGGTGATCTTTCCCGTTTATTTTAATATGTTACTCAGTGGATAGATGCGTATTGCTGAATAACCACTTCCCCTTTCATAACTGGTTATCTACTTCATATTTGACTGGCTTTCATTTAACAGCAATAATACTATTCATAAGTGAATGCGTGAAGGGGAAACCTTCTCTTTTTATTATTATTTGGTCTTCACACTTCCTATGTGTGAAACTGAAAAAACAATAAAGAACGTTCTTCTCTTCACAGTTTGCCCCTTATTTGCTTTAAGCAGGTGCAATGGATTCTAGCTGTTCTGGAGTTGTACCTGGACCCTCAAACAGCCACTCATCTCCTGCAACTCTCTTCTCTCCTTCCTCCTCTTCAAAGTCCAGAAGGGCCTGCAGACGCAGGGCTGTATCGGGGTACACAATCTGCAGCGGTGTCACATCCTGTGA
Source organism: Moxostoma hubbsi (assembly GCA_032164185.1). NCBI lineage: Eukaryota > Metazoa > Chordata > Actinopteri > Cypriniformes > Catostomidae > Moxostoma > Moxostoma hubbsi. The sequence continues at coordinate 35,356,086 of JAVLUX010000007.1, read as the reverse complement.
GAGAAAGAGACAGAGACTCAATATTAATAATAAGAACATGTAGAAACATAAATATTTAGAAAATCGTCTAGTCAGCTGGTTGCCTGAGCGATTAGTCAACAACTGTCTTAAAAAAAACACCTGTATAACTAGAATGATTTCACCTGACCCTGATGGGACACATTATTATGTTCAAAAATGGCTAGATGGATTTCAACATAATTTTCTGGTAAAGTTGGGCTATTTTTAAACTGACACAGCCTCTTAAAAAGGGTGGCACACTCAAAAAACTATATGAGACACGATACAACAGACAAAGACATTGGTCTGCATGTGTATGGCACAAACTAAAAAAAAATAGAATTAAAAATATATAGACAAAGTAGTCACAAACTGAAAACCAACATATTTCCCAAACTTAATAGAGGCAACATGAGGAACTTCATACTTTTTGAATCTCTTCTCCAGGGTAGAGAGGGAAGGGGTCCTGAGTCAGACGGATCTCCAGGTCAGCATGTCTTAGCTTGGCTTGACCAGATCCATCACACCGAACCCGGCCTTCATCGTCACGAGCGACAGGGTTGAGCACAACACAGTAGTGCCGGGGTGGCACCATGATCATGCGCACTGGGGCAAAGAGAACCCTGGTAGAGATAAAAGAGGGGAGCACGGGTTAAGGTATATAAGCTATAAACATTCACATAATATCAGTGCACATACTTGCACATCTGAGCTGACAAAGTAAACTCTGATCATTGTTAATAGTTTGTAATGTAATGCAAGGACCAATATGTGTGGAATAAACAGTGTTCCTGACAATAAAAACCTTATTATCATTTGCTTAAGTAGGAAACATTTTAAACATAAAATAATGAATCAGTTTCAGAAACAGCAAATTTTGATTTTAAAATAAATAAAATAAACTAAAATATTGAGCTAGACACTATTAATAAACATGATCATATTGTTGTTTGGATTCTAGGCCAAGGAGGCTGTGATAGGCACACAGCTACACACAGCTTATCCCTGCAGCCCACTCCTAGTTTGAAACTGGACATGCCACTAATCTGTAAATTATATCTAAAAGCTCTAAATATAATTCTCCAGTAAATTCCCTACTTCTTTCAACTTATTTGTTCAGATCAGAAATTGTATTAAAGAGTTCAAATCAGATCCTGCTGAATATGGAATCAGTTTATAACGGTCATGAAATCTACTAATGGGAATCTATACTTCTAAAACGACTTTATAATAGCCATTCTACAGCTACTATATGGTTACCTCTCATTCTCCTGCCGGATGTAGGTGAGGGGGCCAATCTCCACCCGTGCGATGTTGGTGTTCTGATCCAAGACATGGATGTAGTGGTGGGGTGGAATCCTAATGATTGATGCACCGAGCAGTTCATCGGCATTCATATTCCTACCTGAGGGATTCCTTCACACACTTGAATACAGAAATATGTAGAAGTTAGTGATCAAGCAAATGTTAGAGCAAAAAAGTTTCCCACTTGCAAATAACACACAAAAACTAAAAACACCTTGGGCTCCATTTTCGTATGTGCACAAAGCACAGCGCTGCGTGCTAGGACCTTGACAACGTCTTATCCGATTTTCGTGAGAGTGCTAATTTTAAGTTAGCATCGCAAAGCACAAGTGGGCGTGGGTGGGTGGGAGTTTTTGCGCTTCTGTGGGTGTGGGCGCGCAAACCGTGGGTGTATTGTTTGTAAATGAAGTGGCGCAAAGCGCAATTTGCTATTTTCCTAAGAATTTGGTCCTTGCGCTAAGACGTTTCAAAACCACCTCTTAACCAAGCGCTAAGTCCAAATTCAGTTCCTGCATTTGCAGTCTGGAAATTTCACCAGCAGGTGGTAATAAAGTTAATGTCCAAATTCTGAAAGTACAGAAGGCCAAAAATGTCCTTGATGTTTGCTGTTGAAGCTATTTGTTCCACCAACAAATTATGAGATTTGCGTTACATTTTCTAAAAGTCATGGTTTATTTTTTTCAATTATTATTATTTTATTATTATGTTTGAGTCACTGCAAAAGAGGCCAGTGGAAGAAGGAGAGAGTAAAATGTTTGAATTTGGTTTGATTTTTTTAGCCACTTCATTATTTTTTATCTAATTCATTGCATACAGTCCATTTACACTACCAACTTCTTATGAATGTACTGTCTTTGTTTATATCACTGGTGCTTGAAAGGGAATGGACTATATAATAGGATGCAGACCGTGCCCGAGCATTTGTGGCCCAATGTTTATTATCACAAGAAATATAATTTTAACTTGTCCCTCTTTTATTTGAAAAATCCCTGTTACACTGAGGCACTTAAATTGGAAGTAAATGGGGCCATTTTTTTGAGGATTTAAAGGCAAAATGTGAAGCTTATAATTGTATAAAAGCACTTACATTCATGCTTTTGTAAAAAGATGTATATTAATTGGGCTGTAAAGTTGTTTAAATGGTCTTTTTTTGCAGTGGTTTTAGGGTTTACGGTGTCAAGGAAACCGAGTTGTAAAATTGCATATAACTTAGGGTAATATAAGGTTAGTAAGAAATTGTATCACACTTAAATCATGTTGACATGCATATTGTTTACGTCTTGTGGCTAAAAATTATTAAACAGAGTATTTTAATGTTTATGGATTGGCCCCATTCACTTCCATTGTAAGTGCCTCACTGGAACACAGATTTTTGCTTTTCTTAAAGGAGGGACAAGTCAAAAACACATTTTTTGGTAATCAACATTATGCCATAAAAGCTTAACTTGTATTAAACCTGGAATATTACTTAAAGATTTAAATTTCAGTTTCTATTAATGAATGAATGAACATCAATATAAAAGTGGCGTTTAAGGGAGGTCTATGTCAGGAGGACAAAGGTCAGCATGATTAACCTACACACTTCGTTTTGTTTATCTCTTAGGAAAATTCATGATAACATTACTAGGAGTCAGGTGACATGCTCAGTTCCTCATTTTATTTTGATTGTATTATTTTTTACAGATTAGGGACATAATTTGTTGATAAATCCTTGATTTAATCATGTCTAAATGAATCCTTGGTGTTTAGAATAGGAAACAAATCAATGTCAATCAAAACTCTTCACACACACACACACACACACACACACAGAGAGAGAGAGAGAGAGAGAGAGAGAGAGAGAGAGAGCGAGAGAGAGAGATCCCTAAAACGCCTGGCGTGTTACACAACACTCACATTCTCTCCACACCCTACATCAACAGATAAAGTCCTCAGTAAAGGCAGGCCATTAGTTGGTCATCTTATAAAAGTTTGTGAAGTGCAAATAAATTATACCAGGTATCAGATTGTGCCACGTTTGAACAGCAACACCCATAATTGCAAAGGCATGATTTGCAATTAAACAAACGAGCAGATCTTCCGCATTCTGTGACGTCAGTTTGAGGGGCGGGGTCCGATCAAGATGGAACAATGCAACAAAATATATTAAACAATACGGAAAGTATCGCATGACGACTGAATGATTTCGCTGAAGCGTTAGTACGACATAGTCTGCTGGCACAATTTTTTATTTATCTAATATATTTATCTGATTTTGCGACGATCATAAATACGATCATTATGATTGTTGAACTAAAACCTATTTTAGTTCAATCGAGCCCAAAAAGACTGCATCATAAGCGAAGTATGTGCTGATTGCACAACTGTCATCATCCTTAATTTCTGCGCATTCAAAACCAGAATATTAGATAAATTTAGCTGTCCAAAAGTGCATATAATTAGTACGTCATGAAGTTATGACGTCTATTCTTCAAAATACAGTTAAGCAAAAGAAATGAGTGCCTGACTTACCGTTTCGGTGGAATAGGTTCTTAAAACTGTCTGTCTGTCAGAGGATATGAATGCTCAACGCTGCCTTATAATAACTTCAGTTGGTGTGTGTCGTTCTGAGCTAAAGTGGGACTTCCCGGAGTGGGATTATCACGTGGTTCTTTGTACCTGGATGTAGTGCTATAGCCAAGTGTATCTGATCTGAAGATCGTGTGGTAACTCTAATGCATGGGCACCAATTCATTTCACCAACTAATTATAGGCATTTAGCTTTTACAATCACTTACATTTAGCATACCATTTAGATCATTTTTTTGTGGCAAACCCAGCATCCTGTTTTAAAAGAATGACGTGGAAGGAGATAAATGATTTGTCACCAAGACATATTCCTTGTATGTGTAAGCATACATGCCAATAAAACTCATTCTGATTCTAGTAAACTTGTGTATAGGGGTCTGTGGTGCTAGTGGTAAAGTGATATTTTGGACAATTCACAATAATGCATTGTGATATAAGAAAACTGTAGTTTTTTACAGATTGCCTTAAATGTTATGACTTACTTCTGTTAAGTACAAATCAATTTTTTTTGGAGCGGTTAAAGGGAAATGTGAAGTTGAATTTATAAAAGCACACTCATTGAGCACTTTATTAGGAACATATGGTCCCAATAAAGTTCCCAACATGGACTTCTGCTGTTGTAGCCCATCCACCTCAAGGTTCGACATGTTTTGCATTCTGAGATGCTATTCTGCTCATTACAAATGTACAGAATGGTTATCTGAGATACTGTTGCCTTTCTGTCAGCTCGAACCAGTCTGGCCATTGTCTGTTGAACTTTCTCATCAACAAGTTGTTTTTGGCACCATTCTGGGTAAACTCTAGAGACGGTTTGGCATGAAAATCCCAGGAGATCAGCAGTTACAGAAATACTCAAACCAGCCCGTCTGGCATCGACAATCATGCCACGGTCGAGATCACCGTTTTCCCCATTCTGTTGATGTGACCATTAACTGAAGCTCCTGACCCATATATGCGTGATTTTATGCACTGCACTGCTGCCACACGATTGACTGATTAGATAAACATGCGAATAAGTAGGTGTACAGGTGTTCCTAATAAAGTGGTCAGTGAGTATTTATGCACATTTTTCAATTGCCTAAAAACACCTTGTCCCCTTTTTTTGGTACTAAACTTTTATGACATTTACAGTTTTTATGTGTTTTTTCCCCTCATTAGGTTGGCTTGAGAAAGCCAACTTACTGAAATCCTATTTAAACTTAATATTATTATTATTCTTCTGAGACTAAATTTCTAAATCTAACTCCTCCTAGAGCTTTTAAGCTACATGCACCAAACTCGGCACAGACCTTCAGACTAATCCCGAATAGTGTGCTATATCTTTTCTAACTGATTGGACTTACGGTTTTCCTAAAAATGACGATCAAAACTCGGAAAAACTCCCATTGACTTAACATTGCGGAATGTTCAGAAATTTAAATCCCAACTGACGTTTTCACACACACAGACAAAAAAGGGCCTGTCAGCCCTGCGTCTCTCCCTCTCTCTCTCCCTCAGAGGATTTATTTTATCAAGCAGCCAATAAGTAATGACCTAAAATCTTCATAGCCACAGTATAGTAGCTTCCAGGTTGACTTTGTTCACTCAGTATGGAAAGGAGGCTTGATAAGTATCACCCTGGTAACTGCATAGCAACCAGACAGGGTTACCCTAGCAACCAAATAACAAATCACATATTTCTGCACCAGAAAATCATACAGACTTCCTGTTTCACTTATTTCACTCAGGATGGAAAGTAGCCTTGATATGTATCACTCTGGTAACTGCCTAGCAACCAGATGGGGTTACCCTAGCAACCAAGTAACAAATCACATATCTCTGCACCAGAAAATCATACTGACGTCCTGTTTCACTTATTTCACTCAGGATGGAAAGTAGCCTTGATATGTATCACTCTGGTAACTGCCTAGCAACCAGATGTGATTACCCTAGCAACCAAGTAACAAATCACATATCTCTGCAACAGAAAATCATAGAGACTTCCGGGTTGACTTTATTCACTCAGGATGGAAAGTAGCCTTGATATGTATCACTCTGGTAACTGCCTAGCAACCAGATATGGTTACCCTAGCAACCAAGTAACAAATCATATATATTTGAACCAGAACATCGTAGAGACTTCCTGTTTCACATATTTCACTCAGGATTGCAAGGAGCCTTATGAGTATCACTTTGGTAACTAACTAGCAACCAGACGGGGTTACCCTAGCAACCAAGTAACAAATCACATATCTTTGAACCAGAACATCATAGAGACTTAGGGGTTGACATATTTCACACAGGATTGCAAGGAGCCTTATGAGTATCACTTTGGTAACTGCCTAGCAACCAGATGTGTTTACCCTAGCAACCAAGTAACAAATCACATATCTCTGCACCAGAAAATCGTAGAGACTTCCTGTTTCACTTATTTCACTCAGGATGGAAAGTAGCCTTGATATGTATCACTCTGGTAACTGCCTAGCAACCAGATGTGGTTACCCTAGCAACCAAGTAACAAATCACATATCTCTGCAACAGAAAATCGTAGAGACTTCCGGGTTGACATAATTCACTCAGGATGGAAAGGAGGCTTGATAAGTATCACCCTGGTAACTGCATAGCAACCAGATGGGGTTACCCTAGCAACCAAGTAACAAATAACATATCTTTGAACCAGAAAATCATAAAGACTTAGGGGTTGACATATTTCACACAGGATTGCAAGGAGCCTTATGAGTAACACGTTGGTAACTGCATAGCAACCAGATGTGGTTACCCTAGCAACCAAGTAACAAATCACATATCTTTGAACCAGAAAATCATAAAGACTTAGGGGTTGACATATTTCACACAGGATTGCAAGGAGCCTTATGAGTAACACGTTGGTAACTGCCTAGCAACCAGATGGGGTTACCCTAGCAACCAAGTAACAAATCACATATCTCTGCACCAGAAAATCGTATACACTTCCTGTTTGAATTATTTCACTCAGAATGGAAAGTAGCCTTGATATGTATCACTCTGGTAACTGCCTATCAACCAGATATGGTTACCCTAGCAACCAAGTAACAAATCACATATCTATGCAAAAGAAAATCGTAGAGACTTCCAGGTTGACTTTATTCACTCAGAATGAAAAGGAGGCTTGATAAGGATCACCCTGGAAACTGCCTAGCAACCAGATTGGGTTACCCTAGCAACCAAGTAAAAAATAATATATCTATCTATCTGTCTATCTATCTATCTTTCTGAGGGTCAATATCTATCTGTCTATCTATCTATCTATCTATCTGAGGGTCAATATCTATCTATCTATCTGTGGGTCATACTCTATCTATCTATCTATCTATCTATCTATCTATCTATCTATCTGTGGGTCATACTCTATCTATTTATCTATCTATCTATCTATCTATCTATCTATCTATCTAAGGGTCAATGACTATCTATCTATCTATCTATCTATCTGTCTATCTATCTATCTATCTATCTATCTATCTGTGGGTCATACTCTATCTATCTATCTATCTATCTTTCTGAGGGTCAATATCTATCTATCTATCTATCTATCTATCTATCTATCTGAGGGTCAATAACTATCTATCTATCTATCTGTGGGTCATACTCTATCTATCTATCTATCTATCTATCTATCTATCTATCTATCTATCTATCTAAGGGTCAATGACTATCTATCTATCTATCTATCTATCTATCTATCTATCTATCTATCTATCTATCTATCTATCTGAGGATCAATATCTATCTATCTATCTATCTATCTATCTATCTATCTATCTATCTGAGGGTCAATATCTATCTATCTATCTATCTATCTATCTGTGGGTCATACTCTATCTATCTATCTGTCTATCTATCTATCTGAGGGTCAATATCTATCTATCTATCTATCTATCTGTGGGTCATACTCTATCTATCTATCTGTCTATCTATCTATCTGAGGGTCAATATCTATCTATCTATCTATCTATCTGTGGGTCATACTCTATCTATCTATCTGTCTATCTATCTATCTGAGGGTCAATATCTATCTATCTATCTATCTATCTATCTATCTGATGGTCAATATCTATCTATCTATCTATCTATCTATCTATCTATCTATCTATCTGTGGGTCATACTCTATCTGTCTATCTGTCTATCTATCTATCTGATGGTCAATATCTATCTATCTATCTATCTATCTATCTATTTGATAGACTGAATGGTTTTATAATCTCTAAACTTTGAACTTTGAAAACTACTACTTATAATTACATCAAACTAAAAACCTTAAATCTTCAAACTTTTACAACTACTTCAAACTTTATGCTAGGCTTTCTCAAGCCAACCTAAAGTTTGTACTCAAACTTTTTAATCTAGTTTTGTGTTGTGTCAGGTCAAGCATTAGTACAAGGCCTAACAAGTGTTCAAAACAGCAAAACAGAAATAGTAATTGATGATTTAAATAATTAAAAATTTTGTTTCTCTTTATTTTGTCATTTTGAAAATACAAAAAGATGTGGAAAAGAGCTTGAGCTTCCAAGGTCAAAGTTAAAAGGAATAAGAGGCTGCTATAATGTGACAATTTAAGTGATTTTTCCACCATGTTGAAAAAGTGAGTAATTTACCTTTTAACTTGGAGCGGCTCCTAGACTTTGACTTATAAACCTTCTTTTTTAGTTTATATTCATCTGTCTGTTTCTCAGCCACATGGTTTCACATTGTTCACTGTTAAATGTTCGTGAGATTTAAATTTTTGTATTTTTTTTTAAACCATTTGCTATCTGAACATACAAAAAAAACAACAACAACAAAGTGGCTTGAGTGGTCTAGTTCGTTACAAAAAAGCAACACCTTTGGTATTCACGGTCAAAAGTGACCGACCATTGAAAATTAATGGGAAAGACTATTTTTGATCTGTCAAATACAATCAATAAACCAGCCACAATTCAGAAAAAAACTGACATAAATTACAGGGTGAGACTCTAAAACTTCCTCAGTGCAAAGCATACTAGGGCTGCAACTAACCATTGTTTATACTTCTGCCAGTGCAGTAAAGACTAAATATACTTACATTCAAGATATATTCTCTGAAGTCTAAATATCTTATATGCCGCTTCTTATGTGAATGTATAGATTTGTTGATATTTTATAATATTTAAATATTTAAAATTATAATCAACATTCTCAGATAAAAAATAAAAAAAAAATCTTTCCCAGTATAACTCCTAACGTAAATGTTCGCATTTTGAAGGAGCTTTAAGATATTTTTTATTGGAAAACAAGTCAAAACAACAACACATCAAAAACGTATTTTGTAGCCGTGTTTAATGGGGTAAGACTACTCTCTCACCTTTTTGTTCACTTCGATCCATTTTTAACTCTCTCTTCGTAATAGAGGTGCGTATTGCCGATTTTCTTCACAATAAGATACAACACATATGTAGGCCTGTTATGATTCGTCGCGAGCCATCACGTTCTAATCTTGCAGCAAGTGCGCGCGAGGGATGCGCGTCTCCTTGAGAGATTGTGCATCAACTGTGTGCAGTTTCAATCTCTCCCGCTTAGATCAGGTCATTCCACATGGCTCTGACCACACAGAGAAATGTTTTATTGTCGGCGTCGTCGATAATATCGACTAATAATTTCAGCCCTAACTAACACACACACACACACACACACACACACACACAAGAATGAACTGGTGAGACTATTACACACTCAGAAATGAAAAAAAGGAAAAAAAAAGTTCAGACAATAACACAATGCAGAACAAAATCAGGGCATCAATAATTGGAGCTCTTACAGTCATCTTTTGGTCACTGTTGGCATTACAAGTCATCCGTTGTTTGATGACAGCAATCTGACACTCACGTTTGCAAAATAAATGTATACTATAGAAAGTTTTAAATTGCAAAATGTTTGCTCTGATTCTTCTGTTTTATACTCCAATTAAATTTTCAGAATTTTGCTGTTCTTATCTGTTTCTTGATATTCACTTTCTCAACATTATTTAGCATTTACATTTTTTGTCTTAAATAAATTATGGTAGACAAATGCTTATTCTGTGTCTTTGTAACACCATGGCCTGGTTTAATAACAAGCAATTTTAAAATGCTAAACTTTGACAAATAATAGTTTGATAATGTTTAAATATATCTCCAAATGCATATATTGCACATATATTTTTTATTGGCACATCTAAGCAGGTAGATAGTATTATGTTCAGTACAGCGCAGTAAAGTTGAAACATTAACAGAATTGCTTCAGTACAAAGCAATAACAATATGAAAACATTTAAGAAGAGCATAGTAGTAAATACATTACATATACACATATGGATACATGATATTCTTATAATTGCATCGTTATTTCTATTACTATTTAATAACTTTTAGATGAAACCAGCCCTCCTGTTCTCACGCGTTGGACAGTGAGAAACCAATGAATATGATCCATACTGACTGGGTCGTTCTCTTCCTCATCCCTCTATCCAATCAGAGAAGTCTATGTTCAAGCTTCAGCACATGCTCAAACGCCTCTTGTTCGTGTGTTTCTTACGCAGGCTCGTGTGGAGGTCACTGGTCCATTAGCGCAGTGAGTGAGTGAGTGATCACGTTGTAAGTAACCTACGCTTTGTATACTTGATGGTTTTAAATTTACATACTAAACCCCAATAAGCATAATGTGGCGAAAGAAGGGAAACAAGTGTCTGAATGGAAAAGTTGGCTGCAGAACATGATTGCATGTCAATTGCAACATTAGCGAGTAGAAAGCTAGTAAATTAAATTTAACTCAATGGGTTTGTGTTAAACTTAAAACTAAGTGTATGTTTATAATATCAGTCATTGCATTAGCAGTTTCTATTTTATTAAGAAAGCGATTTGATTTCATAATGGATTTATTGCCTTATAAGTTTGCACATGCAAGGAATTTGCATTGGTGTTTGATGCATACAATAACAATAAACATAGATATGATAAATTATAGACTATATTTAAGATGCAATATATATAGAAATGGTAAACTGACTGGTTTTAATAAAGGAGCTGTACAGTTGTGCAAAATATGTGCAGTTATGCAGGGATGTGCAGAATATGAACCATAGAATGTGCACATGTTCACTGTTCACAGAAAAGTTCATAGATTGAGTATAATAAAAAGTGCAATAGACCAGATACATGTTGTTTACATTGATGCAAGACAGATGTGGAAACTATGTTAATGTAACGTGTAGTGTCTATGGATGTGGGATTAGAGACCGTGTCGGGGGGATATAGGCCTTGTATATGAGGCCAGATGCAGATGGTAAGAAACTGGCATACAGGTCCTGGCAAGATGGCAGATTGCAGCCAATCGCCTTCTCAGCAGAACGAATGACACTCTGCAGTCTGCTTTTGACCTTGGCAGTGGCAGCAGCAAACAAGATGGTGATGGAGGAGGTGAGGATGAACTCAATGATGGAGGTGTTGAAGTGCACCATCATTGTCTTCGGCAGGTTGAACTTCTTCAGCTGTTGCAGGAAGTACATCCTCTGCTGTGCTTTTTTTAATTAGAGAGCTGATGTTCAGCTCCCACTTGAGGTCCTGGGAGATGATGGTTTCTAGGTAGCGGAAGCAGACTCCACAGTGTCAACTGGAGAGTCACACAGGATGATGGGGGTGGGTGGGTGGGCCTCGGTTCTTTCTGAAATCTACGACCATCTCCACTGTCTTTACAGCATTGAGCTCCAAGTTGTTCTGAATGCATCAGGTCACCAGATGATCAATATGCTCCCCAGAGATGAGCCCAATTAGGGTGGCGTCATCCGCAAACTTCAGGAGCTTGACAGACTGGTGACTGGAGGTGCAGCTGTTAGTGTACAGGGAGAAAAGTAGTGGGGAAAGAACACAGCCTTGAGGGGTGAGAGACCCTCATTCATGTTAGTGTCAAGGATAAAGACAGAATATTGGATTGTTAAAGAAAATTGGAAATGGCAAATTACTGCTCCACTTGAAAGCTAGTGATGTTCTTAAGACAATGAGAAGTGAAAATGGGCCTGATATGTGCAATGTGCATATCTGAAATTATATTAAGTGATGCTCTATGATGTCATAATTAACATGAATATGACTCTCTCACCAGGACGGTCACATCATTGCCATGGCGAAACTCTTTGAGTCAATTGGAAAATTGGGATTGGCCTTGGCCGTTGGAGGAGGTGTAGTTAACTCCGCTCTATTTAACGGTAAGGCATGCTCTTTATGAAACTCAAAGGTGCGCTCAGTAATTCTAATCCAATACACTTTGTCAAATTCTGCAACTATCTCCTCACAGTCTGCTAGCTGTTGGTTCTGTGGGTGGGCAGAAATAAATAAAAATCTAGTATTTGTACACAGCACTGGCTCTGTAAATGGGACAAAAACAAAGTGGATCAGACTGATCTACACAACACTACTCCAGCCAGTCAGCAACAGGGGTGGTTCTTTTGCGTGCATAGGATGGGGGGGTGGGGCAGAGCGAGAGGAGCGATGGCAAATCTGGCTGAGGAGAACTTTCTAAACTCCAAGGAGGACAAATGTCTGAGAAACAGACTAAGAAAAAAAATCTGATGAATATAAACTAAAAAAGGATTATGATAAATCAAAGTCTAGGAGCCGCTTCAACATCGGCAAGGCTTTTCAGCAGTGGTGAGACCTCCGTGAGGTAAAAGGCTTGAAGATGGATGCAGAAGTTGCTCTTTTTCTTCTCGATAGGTGGGTAACATAAATTTTACTATGTTTCACAGAACCCATATATGCTGTTGTTTTGATGTTCTATTTAGTAGCAGGAACGTTGTGATTGTCTGATGCTGGTGTGCATAAAACTGTCTCGTGTGCATGAATTTGGGGGGACGGAGCTTCCTAAGGAGCACTGGAGAGAGGGGTGTGTTTGTTTTGGTAGTTGAGTTTGAATATCAACAGTGTTTCACAGGAATCGCTGAGTGCACCTTTAATTGCTATTTACACCACACATGGTTGATTTAAATTGAAAATGACTGTGTTGACTGCTGTTGTTCCTGATGTAACATCTAAACTGTGTGTGCATTGTAGTTGATGCAGGTCACAGGGCTGTCATCTTCGACCGCTTTCGAGGTGTCCAAGATGCCATCGTTGGGGAGGGCACACACTTCCTTATTCCCTGGGTGCAGAAACCAATTATTTTTGACTGCAGGTCCCGTCCACGCAACGTGCCTGTTATCACCGGTAGCAAAGGTACATCATGCCACATAGACCTACCCCTAATTCTCTGACTGTTCTACTCCATTTATTCCTTAAAACTCTGCCTGCGCTTTTTATTCCCTCATTCCATTCTTTCAAAAAAAATTACACAGTTTGTTTACATGCACATTAAATGTTCGATTTATGTTAGACAAAAACAATAAATCGTCTTTTTAAAATAACATGACAATGCTTTAGACCAACTAAAATTGTACAAAGTTGGAATAACAAACATTGGTAACGTGATTCTAGCTCTGCTTCGTCAAACATGTATACATGTTAATTGGACCACAATTGGCATCTGCATGTTCAACATTTAAGACATTTAAGGTAAGGCCAATTCACACCTAAGTCATTTGTTTTGGTGCAAATGTTCATTCCTAACAAGCTTTTGAATTGGACCAATTAATACCTATGCCACTATTCAAACCAGATTCGAAAAATCCTAATGTTTTTTTACGGAGAGTGTTCTGATTTTATTTTTCTTGCATGCAATCAGTGTAGGTAAATGAATTGCAGAACCTCACTGCTATTTTATATGCAATAATTAAATACAGAAATGTATTTGTATTATTATGCATCATATTTTATACTATACCATTATCCTTTGTGTACATTATTCCACATGTATCACTGTACCTTATGTTATATTATCCAGGCATTATAAAAACCAGGGTTCAGCGGTTCGTTTGGAATCCACTCATAGCTAAATATGTGCAAATATAAAGACACTGCACATATTTATGCAACAGCACTCTTTCCTCATCTCACTCTCATAAAAAACACAATTCTTTATTCCTCAAAATGCCTAAAAAAAGAACATAATGAAACAGTTATGCCAAATTGGATAAATGCTTTAACAGCATTCATTATACTATACCCAAAAATGTATTAAAAAAAATTATAATTCTCTCATGATTTACTCACCTTTAAGCCGTCACAGTTGTGTATGTCTTTCCTTCTTAAGCAGAACAGAAATTAAGATTTTTATTAGCACATTTCAGCTCTGTATGTCCATACAATGAAAGCAAATGGGTGCCATGATGCTGCTGGCTGTTTGACAGTCCAAAAGGCTTATTTAGGCAGCATAAAAGTAATCCACATGACTCCAGTCAATCAATGAATGTTTTGTGTTTGAAACTCATCATTGAGTCACGCGACAAATCCGTGATGGGTCTGGTAGCAGGAGGTATTTTTTGAAAAGTTTATAATGTTTTAATTATCGGTTTATTTTTCACACAAATCTATCAATTTGCTTAAGAATACATTTTTTGATGGACTGGATTCATGTGGAGTTCTTTTATACTGCCTAAATATGCCTTTTGGACCATCAAACAGCCAGCAGCATCATAGCACCCATTCACTTTCATTGTATGGACAAACAGAGCTGAAATGTGCTTGTTAAAATCTTCATTTCGGTCCTGCTGAAGAAGGAAAGACATGCATATCTGGGAAGGTGAGTAAATAATAAAGGAATTATAATTTTTGGGTGAACTAATCCTTCAATCTCTCAAGGGTCAAGGGAGGAAAGTAGTATATGTTTGTAGAACAGTAAGTAAAAGGTGTGAATAGACCTTTCGTCGAAACTTTTTCACGGATTTGGTCTAGACCCTATAGCAGCTTAAATTTGCCAAGCACAGCCCACTTAGACGGTAAGCCATCTAACTGATATGAAAAGCATTCAACCATAATAAAAGACAGACATGAGGAAAACAATCATTTACATAATGGAGAACACAAGGACAAATGAGGGGAAATGTCCATAGTCCAAAACAAAATTAACAGGAATAAAAATTCCTGTTGTATCTCAAAAACTGTGCTTGTAAACCTCTCTCTACGTCAAGATTTTTTCCCCACTACTTCCACTATATTTTGCTTTTTAAAATAATGAAACTGCCTAATGATCTTTCTTTTGTCTCTCTCAGATTTACAGAATGTGAACATCACCCTGAGAATCCTTTTCCGGCCAGTTGCTGCACAGCTGCCAAGGATTTTCACCAGCATAGGAGAGGACTATGATGAGAGAGTGCTGCCCTCAATCACTACTGAAGTGTTGAAAGCTGTAGTGGTGAGTAGCACATTGCATTATGCAGATTCTTGCATACCAGTAAACTTTCAGTTTTTAAAAAAAAAAAAAAAAATCCAGGACACAATGAAAGCTTAGTGATCAAGGAGACATTGTTTTTTTTTTTTTTTTTAATGTAAATGCAGTTGTGTTGATATGAAAGTACATGTGTGAATTTCCGCAGGCCCGTTTTGATGCAGGCGAGCTCATCACTCAGAGAGAGCTGGTGTCTAGGCAGGTCAGTGAGGATCTGACAGAAAGAGCATCCACCTTTGGCCTTATTCTTGACGACGTCTCCCTGGTAAAAATCTTTCCCTTTTCCTCTTTTATTATTTAGCTTTCTAAGCATGTGTCCAGTGTCTTACCCTTATGTCTTTCTCCCTTCAGACACATCTGACATTTGGCAAGGAGTTCACGGAGGCTGTAGAGATGAAGCAGGTTGCCCAGCAGGACGCAGAGAGAGCCAGATTTGTCGTAGAAAAGGTAAGTGAGCCTCACGGTGAAGAGTTAATTTGCATGCGAGTCAAATAAACATGCCATTAACTGAAACAGGAAGTTGGGGCAGGACATATCAACGGGCTTTTTAGTAGCCAACAGCCATCGCAGACATGATTTGCTACTTGCTCTTATTTGTCACAGGCAGGTGGTATTAGGACGAGAAGATTCTCATTGGACAAACATTAAACATGGGTACATTAGTATAGCCTCAAAGCTAACAGACATGAACAAAAAGTAACAACTTGAACTTTAATTTCATCGGGTCTTCAATTGTGTGGACTATAGTGCTATATGCAGCAAAAGGATAGAAGCATATCAGGCCTATGTGTGTATAGGAGAAGTATTACACTGTATTTTAGAATATTTATGGGTTTAAACTGGGTTTTTCAAAAGCAACAGGTGATGTACTCTTATCTCTGTCTTTCGCTCTCTATTAGGCCGAGCAACAGAAGCAGGCAACCATTATATCAGCGGAAGGAGACTCCCAGGCTGCTCTGTTGATCGCTGATTCTCTGGCAGTAGCTGGTGATGGTCTGGTGGAGCTGAGAAAGTTGGAGGCAGCTGAGGACATCGCATTCCAGCTTAGCCGCGCTCGCAATGTCACTTACCTCCCATCTGGACAGGGCACGCTCCTGCAGTTACCGCAGTGACCGGGAAACTAGATGTGCACACATACACTCAATTCTCTTCTGTTCTAAGTTTGACTGCATTAGGAAAAGATGATGTCTGTAGAACACATAAAACGATGTAATCGGACTATATGCAAACTTTAAAGAGACAAAGATACCTTGTGTTTTTCTCTCTTTTAGTCCAAGTGTCCTCTTTCGCTTTTCTTGAAGGTGTGGACTGCCACTAGGTGGTTTCAGCCATTGGAAAGAGGAAACAATTGGGAAGAGTCTGTGTAAATGTGCTGAAGACATATATAAATCTGTAAATGTTTTGACATTGTTTGAAACCCATAAGCTATTTCAGTCATATCGAAGTGTTGAAGGCAAGTTTCTCCTCACAGAAATGTATCTAAACCAAAATAATCTAATTTTTGACACCTTTAATAGTGTCATGGGTAGTGAATGACACACACAGACTGCACCCTCTCCATCTGTGCGCTGTGGTGCTGGATGGTTAAAAGATCATTCCCAGATTTCCCACCCATCCTCTGCTTCTGCAGCACCTGCTGTGTTGCTTTTTGGCTCAAATGTGATTTGTTATAGTTTGTGAAAGGAGGAGCACCCTTGCATTCCACAAGGGGCAAATTGATAAAATAATCAATAAACAATGATTAATTTATATTAAGCCACATAATATATATATATTTATTTCTTATGGCAATTTGTCTTTCTAATTGAAACACTTTTTTAGTATTACTATTATTGTGTTCCTTGTGTTTTAATTCCTGGTTTTTGTTCAAAATGAGAAGGAGCTTTCACGAGACTGAGACGTTAAAAGTAGACACGCCCCCTCTTTATTAAAACCCCGCCTCCCAAAGATTCCGTTGAGACCGAGAGCGTCTAATCACAGTCGCACCACAGAAGCAAAATAGCGCCCTCAGCTGTATCTGAAATATATTAATCTGAATATGAAATTAAACCTGAATGATCGAAAAATTAGCAAAATTATTGACAACCAGTTGGCACATCAAAGTGTTCGGGTTGGCTGATCAAAGAATGTTAATACTTTACGTTATTAACATTTTCGTTTGATGTTTACGCTCCAGTGCTGTCATAAGAGTCCACTGAGATATCTCAGGACACTTATTTCAGAGATATCTTTCAGGGGAGCTGGAGAATCTTCTAAATCTATAATCAAATCGCTTATAGCACATTTAAAGGATTAGTTCACCCAAAAAAAATGACAATTCAGTCATTGTTTACTCACCACTGTGCTGTTATAAACCTATATAACTTTTTCTTAACACAAAAGGGAGAAATTGTGTACAAAAATGTTGTGCTCAGTGATGTTTACAACCAGGTTTGGTGAGAAAAAAAAAAACGAAATCAAATGTATTATTTAGTGAAAATGTTCACTGACCGTTGATCTCCTGTGCGTGTTCATGCAGCCCCTTCGCGACATTGGGGTGTTAATCAAAAGCTAGTTTTGTTTATCTAAAAACTGGTCCTCCACATTGATGGCAACAACAGAACACAACAGCTGCACATAAAACAGAACTTACTAAACATGTCTGAAGAGTTTGTAGTTGAAGAATTTATTCATTTCTATGCCCAGCCTTATATTTTCTTTAACGGTACTCTCAAACAGAAACACAGAGGAGGCTGAAGGCAGCCATTGTCACACCGTGTCCTAACCAGATGCCAAACGACACATGATAAAAGGTAGATTTTCAATGCTAATCAGTATTTTAGCCCTAACAAGCAATGACGAGCGATGGTACTTTCTAGCGATCGCTTGTTTTCTATTTTCAGCATTGCACTCCGTCTGCTGTGAACTGGCACAGGTCCAAAAACATAAAAAATAAATAAGGCTGGGCATAGAAATGCATAAATTCTTCGACTACAAACTCTTCAGACATGTTTAGTAAATTCTGTTCTCCGTTTTGTGTGCAGTTGTGTTCTGTAATCAACCTTGATATCATGACAGTGCCTTGAGACTGCAATGGCAAGATTTATAGTGAAAAAAGGAATTATATTTTGGTCTGTTTGCATCCAAAACCAACCGGATCGCTTCAGAAGACAAGGATTAAAACACTGGAGTCTGATGGATTATGTTTATGCTGACGTTATCAGTTTTGGTAAGCTTCAAAGGCCTGATCACCATTCACATGCATTGTATGGACCTACAGAACTGAGATATTCTTAATATCTTTGTGTTCAGTTGAAGAAAAAAGGTCGAGTAAATGATTGTTTTTTTATTTTGGGGTGAACTATCCCTTTTAATTTGACATTTAAAAAAAAATACTTGGATGCTTATTTTTTTCATACCTGGATATGGCACAATAAAGTCTTTGCAAAGCCAATGTAACATGTTTCTTTCAGTAAAACAAAGCAGAGTCGCTTTTATTTATTGTACATTTCATAAAACAACAAAAAATCCTTCCTCTAAAAGTCAGTTCACATTAGGCCTGGATTAATCTGATGATTAAGACTGCTGTTACAGCTAGTAGCGTTCAATACCGTTTTGATCGTAATCTTGAACTGGCAACTAAGCAGCATCTCGTTTCACATATGATCAATCAGGTTAAGTCTCAAAGTGGTTCGCCGCAGGGAGGAAGACGGACGCGCGCACTAAAGGTTGTCTGGTCTCGCTCTATGAGTACGGGAAGAAGAAAAAAATCCGACGCCACGCGCGTTTTAACCTGTGCAGGCAGCGGCGGCTCGAGCGCCTCGGATGAACTCGGAGGCTGATTGATGGGCGAGACTTAGGCCAGCCACGTAGCGATGGATTGTAAACGGTAACGGCGGTGGGCAAGGACTTTCTAGTCGCAAACTCAAAGCTATTTATGATAGCTGGAGAATGTCCGCTGATCCATGCGATTGCAAACTGTTCGTAAACACTCAGGGTACCCGCCAAGGAGCACTTTGTCTCGAGCAAGAATAAGATCTGTATTTGTATCCGATCCCTACACTACTTGGGGTGCATGGAATGAGGGAGAGGGCGCTCGTGTCTCGGGTGAGTACCCAAGCGAAGAGCTCGCTACAAGTTAAAATCTGCTTTTGCATGCATTTTCAACGATGACAGTTGTTCAGCACATGCAAAGAAATCAAGGAAATCCTCCCTCGAACATCTGTAAAGGTATGATGTTGTCACCGAGTCAAGCCGTGCATGGCACTAGTTACTTACACCGGTCGAATTGCTATTTGCCATTTTGTTCTATCGTTTTTTAAGAATAGGTAGGGATCGATAAAACGTTATTGTTTCCCTACCTAATTCCGTTTTGCGTACAAACGCGTTAAGAGTCCACTTCAAGTAACTGTGAAGAATGCATGCAGACAAATGGGACATGCAAATACGAATCCGAAAAATCTCTGAAGCTGTACAAATCGTGCGGTTTTGGGGTGGGAAAAAAGTGAAAGTCGTCCACGATGAAGATGTTAGCTTTGCAATGAGCCATTTGGTTAAGTAAACTTGTTGTCGCCTAAAAAATATTTGGGGTCAAAAGCACACCAAAAAAAGTCACCCGAAGAGGGCTTTTCAAATGCATTGAACAATTTGGCGAAAGCCCGTCCAGGCAGCAGCTAGAGTCCAATTGCACGAAGTTGTATGTGCATGCACTCGGACTGTTAGCTCTGCTAGCCGAACGGCCTGCACGCCTGTCGTCCTGACCAACCAATATTTCCTTTAGATTAACCCCTTCTTTGCGTCGCTTTCCTAAAAAAAAGTTACTCTTTGCCATTGAGTTGCTACACACCAATCGCTGCTCTCCTAACTATTGAGACATGGAGTGGTCCAACTGTGTTTTATATCGGTATTTTCCCATATTTTTGGGATGGTGATGAAGTTTGGAGGTTTGTTGTGGATGCGCGCGCTAGGCCCTTCTCATATACTGCAGCGTTGCTAAGTGGCGTTAGCTCGAGCGGCTAACTCTGATTTTCGGAGAAGGGCAAAGGAATTGCGCGATTTGCTTAACGTCTTATTTAAGTTAATGGTCTTTTCTCGGTTAAACGTCGACTGGATCGGTCGAGAGAAATTTGCGGGCCACCAAACGAGGCATATGCCTTAATTAGCGCATTATTTGTGAGATTTCTCCCGCTTTCTTTTATCCAGTTCTCAGTTTTACGAAGTTACAAGCCAATTCCCAAGCTGGTCTGTCTCACCAACCTCATGGGCAAAGAGACGTTTCCCCCCTTTTGTCTAATTAAACCACATCAGGTCCACATTAGAAAAATGAATGTGTTGTGAAAGTTCACAATGTATTCAAGCAGTTTTTGAATAACACTCCGTCTAGTTTTTCCTTGCAAACCCATCTTTGTTTGAAAATTATTCAAAATCAGGATAAAAGGCTTTGATGAATCCCCTCTCTGACTTAAGGAATTTTGTCTTTACATCAGGCTTTGTGTCTTACATATATTGAGCCTTATAGGAGATCAAAAACACTTTACAGAGACTCGCAGTTGATAAATTCTGTAAGACTGAAATGCTATGACACCCAACCCAGTTTTTGCTTAAATATGATCCAGGATGATTGTGTTCCACTTCTAAGTTTTTGGTGCTTCCTGTTACTGCACTGATGATATCCTGCTGTGAAAAAAAAAAAAATTCTGAATTTATTAAGGGGTCACACATTGGCCTCCCAACCTTTCCACGTCCCTCCGATGCCATTCAATTCATAATCTGTACAATGATCTTTGGGTTGATTGGTTAGTTTAAGGGAATAGAGTGGTTAAAGGGATGGTTCACCCAAAAATGAAAATTCTCTCATCATTTACTCACCCTCATGCCATCCCAGATGTGTATGTCTTTCTTCTTCAGCTGATCACTAACAAACATTTTTAGAAGAGTATCTCAGCTCTGTAGGTCCATACAATGCAATTGAATGGTGATCAGGCTTTTGAAGCTCCAAAAAGGAAAATGAAACCGTGATATCTATAAAGTCTTAGTCATCATTATGTAGTTTGATTAAATATGATTATGAAGTGTATATAAAAATAAGTAATTAAATAATAATTGTAATTAGATACCCAGTGAGCAAGCCGAAGGCGACTGAGGCAAGGAACACAAAACTCCATAAGATGTTGGTAAATGGAGAAAAATAACCTTTGTAATAGACTGAAGTGATGTCTGGCTGTTACCGGCTGCATTTTGTTGTCATCACTCAGAGATGCGTGGAAGTGGAGTCTGGTACCATGAAGGAATGGAGCTGGATCCGGCCGGTTCTGGTGACCTCGGGATAGGAGTATTGAGGTTGAGACATGGAAATATGTAGAATAATAATAACATAGATGGCATTAAATTTTTTGCAGAGTTGTAGATCATGATCAGTGTTTCAGGTTCTGGTAGACCTAACTAAAGCAGCCTAATTGTGTGGTGAAGAATCAATGAATTCAATAATAAATAAAGTCAGCATAAACACAATCCACACGACTCCAGTTGTTTAACCCATATCTTCTGAAGCAATCCAGTTGGTTTTGGGTGAGAACAGGCCAAAATAATTTTTTTTTTTTTTTTTTTTTTTTCACTGTACATCTCGTCATTACAGTGTCTAGGCATGATCATGATTTCAAGCTCGGGTACACTTACTAGAGCTTGATGCGCGGAGAGATCTAGCCTCGTGCGACAGAAGCTTTATATGGAGTTAGGATGAAAGTACGGTGCATTTCAAACTGTTCTGAGACCAGTGAAGACAGACAGCACACTGGAGGTTAAGTTATTCACTAAATAGGGAGCATCCTATAGCTTACTATGCATCTAAGTGGATTCAATCCTAAAATCCGACCAAAAGTTCAGTTTCAGGCTGCAGATGATATTTGGACCACTCAACATGTTTGGCAGACTTTGGACATTGGTAATCAGTTCATAGATACAGAATTTTATCATGCTACATTTTATTTGAACATGGTTGGCAGTGATTAGATGGTGCTGGCCATTACTTTTAATCAGAATTCTGTATTCATCTTTCTATAAAATCAGCTGTAATGTCTGTAACATCTCAAAAACACGAATAACCAACACTCCTGGTAACAAAAAATTTGATGAAAAAAATCTGACTTTAGTGTCGTTTAAAATTTCATAGCGTAGACTCACTGTCCTCATACAGTTGAATTCAGAAGTTTACATACACGGGTTGAAGTCATTAAAACGAATATTTTGGACAATCCATAGTCCATAAATTTTATATTTGCAAACTATAATTTTGGCAAGTCATTTAGGACATCTAATTTGTGCATGACATGAGTAATATTTCCATCAAACGTTTACAGACAGATTGTTTAACTTTTAATTCACTATATCACAATTCCAGTGGTTCAGAAGTTTACATACACTAAGTTAACAGTGCCTTTAAGCTGTCATTACTTTAGGCAATTAGCCAATTAGCTTCTGATTGTCTAATTGGAGGTGTACCTGTGGATGTATTTTAAGGCCTACCTTCAAACTCAGTGCTTCTTCAAGACCTCAGAAAAAAAAATATTGTGGACATCAACAAATCTGGTTCATCCTTGGGAGCATTTTCCAAATGCCTGAAGGTACCACGTCCATCTGTACAAACAATAGTACACAAGTATAAACCCCATGGGACCACGCAGCCATCATAGAGCTCAGGAAGGAGACACATTCTGCCTCCTAGATATGAACGTAGTTTGGTGTGAAATCAATCCCAGAACAACAGCAAAGGACCTTGTGAAGATGCTGGAGGAAATGGGTAGACAAGTATCTATATCCACAGTAAAACAAGTCCTATGTCGACTTATAGCAAGGAAGAAGCTACTGCTCCAAAACCGCCATTAAAAAAGCCTGACTACAGTTTGCAAATGCACATGGGGACACATATATTACTTTTTGGAGAAATATCCTCTGGTCTGATGAAACAAAAATTGAACATTTTGGCCATAATGTCGAAGAACACTATCACAACCATGTAGCGTGGGGGTGGCAGCATCATGTTGTAGGGGTACTTTGCTGCAGGGGGGACTGGTGCACTTCACAACATAGATGGCATCATGAGGAAGGACAATTATGTGGATATATTGAAGCAACATCTCAAGACATCAGCCAGGAAGTTAAAGCTTGGTCGCAAATAGGTTTTTCAAATGGACAATGACCCCAAGCATACCTCCAAAGTTGTGGAAAATGGCATTGGGACAACAAAGTCAGGGTATTGGAGTGGCCATCACAAAGTCCTGACTTCAGTCCGATAGAAAATTTGTGGGCAGAACTGAAAAATCATTTCCGACCATGGAGGCTAACAAACCTGACTCTGTTACACCAGTTCTATCTGGAGGAATGGGACAAAATTCCAGCAACTTATTGTGAAAAGCTTGTGGAAGGCTACCCAAAATGTTTGACCCAAGTTAAACTATTTAAAGGCAATGCTACCAAACACTAACAAAGTGTATGTAAACTGACCCGCTGGGAATGTGAAATAAAAGCTGAAATAAATCATTCTACTATTATTCTGACATTTCATATTCCTAAAATAAAGTAGTGATCCTAACTGACCTAAGATGCAGAATGTTTTCTATGAAGTTATGTGCTTTAGCCCACTACGCCACCACCACTCCATGTGGTGGTGATGTAGTGGGCTAAAGCACATTACTTTTAATCAGAAGGTCGCTGGTTCGATCCCCACAGCACCACCATTGTGTCCTTGAGTAGGGCACTTAATTCCAGGTTACTCCGGGGGGATTGTCCCTGTAATAAGTGCACTGTAAGTCGCTTTGGATAAAAGTGTCTGCCAAATGTATAAATGTAAATTAATAAATGTCAGGAATTGTTTAAATGTATTTAGCTAATTTGTATGTAAACTTCTTACATCAACTGTATGTGGACATAAATGTTTTGCTTATTTATTCAGTGTTACTAGTTACAAATCAAAAAGGGAAATGGAAAATGCACACAGCCGTCATGTGGGGGTCTCCGTAGGCTAGATGGCACTGCAGGAAGTGTAATAGAGATTGAAATCATAATCGCCAAGGAAATTGTTGTCAAGATGTACAGTGAAAAAGGATTTACATTTTGGTAAGTTCTCACCCAAAACCAACTGAATCACTTCAGAAGACATTGATTAAACCACTGGGATTTGATGGATTATGTTTATGATGACTTAATCTGCTTTTTAGAATTTCAAAAGCCTCATCACCATTTACTTGCATTGTATGGGCCTAAAAAGCTGAGATATTCTTATAAAATGTGTTGTGTTCTTTAGAAGAATGTAAGTCATACACCTCTTAGATGGTATGAGGGTGAGTAAAGGATGAGGGAATTTTCCTTTTTGGATGATCTATCCCTTTGATACAGCATAACAGTGCTCAAGAAACTTAGCAGCCTTTAAAGAAACTGCACACTTTAATAGAGAAAGTAAGATTTTAGATTCTCAATACCCTGTCATGGTTGACCGCTCTTGATTGAATAATTAATGAGTTGTGGTCTGGAGTATTTGGAATTCATCACAAGGCTAGCAGGTTAGAAATGGAGACAAAGTAATGAAGAACACAATACCTAAAAGAGACATAGAAGTTACATATATGATGGTGAGAGGGTGTGGATGAAAACCGAAGACAAGAGCAGAATTTCTCTACTGTCGCAGAGTAAGTGCATCATAAAAACTGTTGCAAGGTTAGTTTTCAACTAGGTTTTAACATTTTATGAAGGAAATGTCAGCGGTACGTGCATAATTCACTGCCACAATGCTAAGGTGTTGCAATGTGGTTACTGAGTGGTTGCCTGGTTGCTAGATGATTGCTTTCTTCTTGATCAGGTCACTTTTCCATGGTATAGTATTGAAGTATATAGTATATTTATTTTAATATTTTTTTATCTGCCTGGTGAATATTGTAAGTCTGATTGCTTAAAGGAATAGTTCTCACAAAAGTAAAAATGATCTCATTTGTCATCTCAAACTGGTATGACTTTATTTTGCATAACACAAAGATATTTTGAAGGAGATGTGATGTACTTATATCCATATAATACAAGTCAGTGGGGTTCAAAACTTTCTAGGAAATAAAGGCAGCATATAGAGTTGTGGACAGAAATATTGGCATCCTTGGTAAATATGAGCAAAGAAGGCTGGGTAAAAAATATGCATTGTTTATCCTTTTTGATATAGTTGAAGTAAAACAATTGAAAGAGGGCAAATATCTCATGAAATAAATATTTTTCTCAAACACATTGACCACAATTATTGGCACCCCTAGAAATTCTTACAAGTGAAATATATCTGAAGTATATTCATATTAATTTTTAGTGCACCTGGGTGACTAGGAACATGAAATTGTTCAGCCATGATGTCCTGTTTCACAGAGGTATAAATATAAGGTAACAGGCCAATTTCCCTTAATCATCACAGTGGGTTAGACTAAAGAATATAGTTCTGATGTGCAGCAAAAGGTTGTTGAGCATCACAAAATCGGATGTGACTATAAAAAAATGTCCAAAGCATTGAAAATGCCCATTTCCACTATTAGGGGAATAATTAACAAGTTCCAATCAACTGGAGATCTTAAGAATCGGCCTTGTAAAGGACATGTGTCTATATTGTCTCCACGCACAGTGAGGAGGATAGTTCAAGTGACCAACGAATCTCCAAGGATCACAGCTGGAGAATTGCAGAAATTAGTTGGGTCTGGTCAAAGTCTAAAAAAAATATCTGCCGTCACCTACATCATCGCAAGTTGTTTGGGAGAGTTTCAAGAAAAAAGCCTCTGCTCTCATCCAACAACAAAGTCGTAAGCATCTTCAGTTTGCCAGACACTACTGGAACTTCAAATGCGACCGGGTTCTATGGTCAGATGAAACAAAAAAGAGATTTTTGGCAACAAACACCAGAAATGGGTTTGGCGCACACAGAGATGAAGTACCACCCAATGCCCATGGTTAAATGTTGTGCTGGATCTTTAATGTTGTGGGGCTGTTTTTTTTGCCAGAGGTTCTGGACCTCTTGTTCAGATACATGGTATCACATACTCCATGAAATACCAACAGATTAAAAATCTAAACCTGGCTGCCTCTTTCAGAAAGCTTACAATGGGCCCTGGTTGGATATTCCAGCAGGACAGCGATCCAAAACAAACATCAAAATCAGCACAAAAATGGTTCACTGACCACATAATCAAGGTTCTGCCATGGCCTGACCTGAACCCCATAGAAAATTTGTGGGGTGAACTTAAGAGGAGAGTCCACCAACATGGACCTCTGAATTTGACGGACCTGTAGAGATTCTGTGTGGAGGAATGTCTCAGATCACTTGACGTGTTCTCCAACCTCATTAGGCAATATAATATTGAATAAAAGGGTGCCAAATAATTATGGTCAATGTGTTTTGAAGAAAAATATTTATAGTGACATTTATTTAATAATGAGATATTTCCCTTGTTTCAATTGTTTTACTTCAATTAAAGTTTCGATTTTTGTGATTTTGTTTTTATTTATATATTTTTATGAAAAATCAAAAGGATAAACATTGCAGATTTTCCTTTCACAGCCTTTGCTCATATTTACCAAGGGTTCTAATATGTCTGGCCACAACTATAGGTAATCCTTACTAGTGTTGTTATGGTACAAAAATTTCAGTAGTCGGTACCAATACCGGTGAAATTTCACAGTACTCAATACCATTTTCGGTACCAAAGCAAAAGACAAAAACAGGTTACTGAACAACACTCTTTAATTAACAAAACATTAGCAGCAGAACTAAGAACAAATATATGCCATTGAGCAATACTAAGTTAAATATATAATTTTTTTTAATTACAACGAAACTGCAATGTATGCTTTTAAGTATTTTTGAACACTTCTATAAGATTCGCTTCAACTTTTGCAACTTTTTACCAAGTACTAAAGAAAAAAAAAAATCAAGCGTACAATAGACTGAATAAAAAACAATTTCCAAACTAATGTGCAAAGTGCTCTCAAATTAATAAAGCTGCATATTGCCAATTTTCTTCACCATAAGAAATGCAGTGACATATATTATGATTAAATAAGTCGTGAGCCATCGTGTTCTAATCTAGCTGCATTAAGCGTCCGCGCTCGAGGGATGAGCGTCCCCGAGGCAGACCCTCTCTCAGCCGGGTGCAGTTTCAATCTCTCCCCCTTAGATCGGGACATTCGTGCAACTCGTAGAAGAGGCACCGACCACACAGAGAAATACCAGTTTATGAGTTTATAGTTATTAACATGATCTGCTTCTGTAATAAAGCTATAACGCATTAAATATAACTGCATTTAAGATGTAACACATTTTTCCTTTAAAGCACTCCGGCTATGCTTATTCCACAACGAGTGCTTCTGAATGTACTTTTTTTTTTATTTTTTATAATTCTCTAATACTTTGGGATCTATATAAGATGAAGCTGTGAAAGTTTAGAGTGCATCTGGACTGTGATCCGTGTAATTCTTCCTCTCCTCCGTCAGACGTGAACTGCAGTACTGCTCTCACGCTTCATCATTACAGTTTAATGTGATTTCATGTTATGTTAAATGAGATCAAACGACTATTCGACAACTAACTTTGATTCGTTTGATGCATTGGTTTCGGAACCTGGTGCATATACTTATTTCGGTTAGTTTAGGCATATATGAACATGGCAATCACACTCTAATCCACACCACAACAATTGGTCCAAGACTATCTTGAAGAGGTGGTCTTGGACAGATTGCAAATGAATCCTAGAACAGTTCGCTTGTGGTGAGAATACAATCTGACCCAACAAACCATAAAATATCCTTATAAAAACCATGAACATACCTGATGGATCTTTGAAGAAGACATCTGTAGGTCAGTACTTCACTGTAATTCATCATCAAAATAAGTATATAGCCTTTTGGTGACTATATTAGCTATAGTTACATTTTTAAAATAGGAGCTGTTTTATAATTACTGAGGTAATTTTAGTACTATCACTTCTCTCTGATAGCGGCAGAACATGGGTAGGATGACATCAGTAACACTTTGACCGATTAAAAAAATAAATACAATTTCCATGGCTTCTCTTCTGTGTGCGTGCCTGCATGCGCCAGCTCTGAGAGCCAGCTCTGTGACAATGAGGACAGGCACTTTTCAATGCTGAAATAATGCAAAAGGAACTAATGACAGAAAAAAATAGCCATGAGGCAAATTTGACATTGCATATCATTTGTATGTCAGATAAAGTGTATTTGCTGCATAACCTCTGACTGGAACGCACATTCTGTACCATGCAGTGAAGTTTTGCATAGGCGTGACATAAACAACACTTCAAAATGTAATGCGGTTGACAGAATTTTTACAGGTATATAATTTTAACCAGTATATCAATAGATGTGCTAAATCCCAGAACAGTGCACAAACATTCTGACCAGTAAGGGGAAAGTTTGCTTACATGTGACTTTTATTGACACAGTTTTGATCCATATTGAAAAGCAATCTGAACAAAGAGGAAAATGCAACATTTTAACAATTTCAGCCCCAGTTGTGTAACAAATCAAATGAGCTACAGGTCTAAAAACAGCCTTGATCCATGTCCTCTTGGGCAATACTATAAGTTTTGGCTGAGAAACAGACCAAAATGTAACTTCCTTTTCTTTGTAAATCTTGCCATCTACAGTCTTCTAGGCATGATCATGAGCTTAATGCATGCACAGTCCCTGTGAAGTGCCTCGACCAACACAGTTTTCTTTGGTTTGTTGATGTATTCTACATTCTTGTTTCATTCTACTGAAACAAGAGGTTGAGGCGGGACTTTGTAGAAAGGCTTGTGCCTTTTTCAAAAATAGCCAACAGGCTTAAGTTCACATCTCAGGCCCAGAAAAAGCCACACGTGCGCACACACACAGGCGCACACGCACCCCTGCTGCTTCTCGTGCCAGAGCCGGTGTTCAGCTGGAAAAACTGAGAAGGGACTCTCAATACAGAGTCTGATCGTTTTTCTACTGACTTGAGAACCGAACTTGGATCAAGCTGACCAAGTTACTACATAACCAGCCTACAAACAAACACAGTGCATCAGGGTGTTTGCTTACGATGAGGCTGGTGCCATTGTGTAAAAGATGTTATGAACCACAATATACTAAATATAAAGAACAAAGTATACTTAGTGTAACTGTACATCCCAACATCCTCCGAAAAACGCTTGTGCTGTACATCCCAAGAACCTCAGAAAAATGCCTGCATTAAACATTGAATAAACTCAAGCAAATTTTCACGCATCTAGCTCCCACGTTGTCGCGTTTTATTTAAAAGTGATCATCCCTATACCTTATCCCCTTCGAAGACAATTACTATCCACTGTGAGGGCTTCAAAGAGCTGAAAGGTGAAAGTGGTCATTCAGTCTTATTACCTGTTTATTCTGAATTTCTGTTGAATGACCCTACAGCATGGATTGTGCTCCCTTCAAAGTGCCTTGCGAAGGCATCATCAGTAAAGGTGAAAAATTCACTTGCACTGATCCGACGTTGGGGCGGGTGCGTTTTCATTCTAGAAAGTATTTAATTGGACCATTTTTCATGGCTCTATGTGATGTTGCCTGGGATTTTTTTTAGCTGGAATAGAGAGACTGCATGCTTTAAATCCTTCTAACTTCTGACAAATAATTTTGAAGTACACTTGCATATAGATGACCTTAAAGCTAGTAGATATAGACTAAAATTTTTTAGATACACAGTACAAATTTTGGGCAAATAATCTTATGGTTCTGCACCACCTTTTGGACAAGAAATAATCAGCCCTGATCATCGGATGTTTTTAAACATTCTGCTGATGTCTGATTTTTGTGCAGAAAATTGCTTTATTGCCCAGTGCTGATGCTTGGCCGATACATCGGTGCATCTCGAGTAGGGCTAAGTGATAAAACTTTTATGATAGTATTATGATTAAAAAAAAAAACTCCGATATCGACGATAAGCTTGAGTCATTTTTGATATTTAGCCTGTGTGCTACATTTAGACATGCTTGTTGCTAAAAACACTAGCAGTTTGGCTTTCTTATTGTATGTTTCCACTGGCGCATGCTGAGTGAATATGAGCGAGCGCTTTCAATGCCTTTCTATGGAAGCAGAGCGTCAAGCTCGCGAGGTGGATTGTAAAATTGGCAGCAGTGCGGTGCAAGTGGTTCCCTAGCGTTGGGAGTGGCTTTGTGCGGATTTCTTCCACTTCAGTGGAAACTCAGACTGTATGAATTTGCTATTGCCCCGTCACTGCGTTCCGGATTCCAGATTTATTCCATCTTGACTGCAAGACATCATGACGATGGTTACACCCTCTCCTCGTCTTTAGTGAGCAGCGCAACAAACAACAGTGCCAGTTACATCATATCTGATCTTTCTGCGACGTACTCTTGAATATTTTTCTCTAGCACTGAAACATGCTTCACTGATGCCCTGTCCCAGGCCGCATCCGCATAGCCTAGTCTTTCTCACTTTAATGAAAATAGAAAAATGGTCCATTCAGACTTTTACATTTTCAAATGTTTCTCTCTGGAGATACCCCTGAACCCCCATATAGTATCATTCCTCTGTCACAAGGGCTTTCTATGCCCCCACACTTGGATATCTGTATGTAAAGAAATAATTTTTAGGTTATATATATATATATAAAATAACTTCATTATTATTCAAAATGAACAGATCATATTATAACATTCATATCCAACTGCACTCAATTGTTAAACTCTATTAAATATTGTAATATTTTCATAGAAGATGAAAGGGGCCCCAACGCAGTTTTCTAAAGACTATTTAGACTGTTTAGGATTTTGGTTTCTCTTCTTTTTTTGGAAATTAAATAAAATGTGCAATGTGCAAATGTGATTGAATATCGTGATAAATATTGATATTGAAGGATATGAAAAAGAATATCGTGATAATATTTTTTGTCATATCGCCCAGCCCTAATCTCGAGTGATATTTGCCTTAGCAAGCACCACTGATAATTTAGGATTTTTACTTGGGCCATGTCCACACTTGTACGATTTTGTTTGAAAACACATCTTTTTCTCTACACTGTCCTCCCGTCCACTCTGAGGCAGCGTTTTTGAGAGCAAAAAATTGGGTTTTCGAAAACGCTCTCCCAAGTAATTTTTAAAACGACGTTTTCTCTGTGTAGTGTGGACAGCGGAAATGTAAATATCTGAAAACAATGATGTATTTGTTGTCATGTGACACAATCATGTGACCAGTTCATGTTGTAGCAGCATTGTTGTGCCTGCTATCCACTTTGATAGCATTGTTAAAGGTAAATGTTACTTTGTACAATCTTCACATTGCATTCCTTCAAAGGCAACAGGAAGTTTACTCTGAATTGCTCTCCGGCTACGGAACACAAGGACAATTGCTTTTCTGAACATACATGGAATGGCAAATTTTTCCTCATGCATGGGAAGGGGATTTAAGAGTTTTTATAATTTTCAGTGTGGATGAACTTTTGAGAAACTCTTTAAAATGTCAGTGTAGACGGAGAGCAATTTGAAAACTAAAATAACATTTTCAAATGTATCCAGATTAATGTGGACGTAGCTTGAGCCTCCTTTAACCTCATAGTCATGGCCTGTAGTGCACTTTAAAAATAACTAGGCCTAAACACCGCATATCTGACTTCGACATAATAATTTAGCTGCATTATCAATTCAAGTGGTTATATAGTTAAATAAAGTGGTTTTGGTGCTTGAACAAGAGTTAATTCAATTCTTTGTTGAGAGGAAGAGGCCCTCCTCTGCCCTTGTTTATTGATTATAGTATTAATATTAAAAGGTGAGTAATTTCCTTGATCATAGAGATTTTGATTCTGTAATTGTCACCCACATCAAAGCAGTTTACGTTTCACGTGCAAGGAAATGCAGAATTAGTCACCATTGTGATCCTCCAACCTGCTCTCGATGAGAGGAGCTGCCTGAGGAATTGTGAAACTTAAGCTGAGAAAAATTAACATTGTTTCACACGTCAACTGATATCACGATTCTTCCGTAATGTACCAGGACACAGAAGCTCTTGACAAACATGTCATTGCACACTGACAATTTGTTCGATCATCTCTAAATAAACTAAACTAAATGAACTAAAGCTATTACCTTCATTTCCTCCTCAAATGTGTCAGTAGACAGTGTTGCAGCACCCTTTATGCAGCTTGAGTACCTCCATAATAAGCACCTAGACTGCACTCAGTTTATGACACATTACAGAGCTGTATTCACTTTTGTAATTTGAGTTAATGTGGAGGCACATCATCATTTAATATTTAGTGTAAATTTCACATTTGATTTCACATTTTGGCCCAATTTTATGAGCACACAGAGTCTCACCAATGGTATGTTACTAAAAAAAAAAAAGTCAAAGCTGAAGAACACAACCAGATTTATGTACATGACACCCATAGTGCATTTTGTGCCAGAACAGTGTCTGAAATACACAATGTAGTATATACTTATGTGTTATTACTTTCCTGGCTACTATCCCATAACTCCAACGCACACACTCTCTGAGATGTGACCGCTTGTACACCTATTATGTGGTAACAAACACTGCGCTCTCCACTTCTCAGAAATTTCAAAGCACACAGGAAGAAAGGTGGAGGTGTGTGTGCATGGCTGTATTTGTGTGGGTATGAGTGTAGGTATAATTGTTTTTGTGTAGGTGTTTGCTTGTGTATATTTGGTTCGATTTGTGTGGGTGGGTTTAAGGGTGTGTGTGTGTGACTGTTTCAGTCGTGTAACTGTCGTTACAGGAGAACAGACAAACACTCCGCTACATGATTAAATTGCTGCATATTTCAAATTGTGATTCAATTTATCTCACTAGTTAACATGCAAGTTTGCCAAGCACCATGCTTTAATTACAGCTCTGTGTTTATATTTTTA
This sequence comes from Moxostoma hubbsi, assembly GCA_032164185.1. Taxonomy (NCBI): domain Eukaryota; kingdom Metazoa; phylum Chordata; class Actinopteri; order Cypriniformes; family Catostomidae; genus Moxostoma; species Moxostoma hubbsi. The sequence goes on along the minus strand of JAVLUX010000007.1, from coordinate 35,322,987 downwards.
TATATATATATATATATATATATATATATATATATATATATATATATATATAATATAATTTTTTTTTTGTTGTTGTTGTTTTTGTTTTCAATGGAAGAAATAAAATCTAAGGGGTGAACTATCCCTTTAATTTAGAGTTGCAAATGTTGATTGAAAAGTGAACTATACGTTATATCCTTTCTCTTCTGACTCTGCATTTCTGTGTAACTGGTCTGTTTCATTTTTCACTTTTCATCATTCAAACTCTGCATCCCCACCCTCATACACTGCTTGCATGAGACACATGATACTCATGACCTTTCAAACAGAGCATACTTTCATAGTATAACCCAATGTAAGAAATCACACACATACGTAAATGCATGTGATTTTTTTTTTTTTTTTTATTATTATTTTATTAGTTTTATAATTTTGACTTTGTTGTTTTTATAAAGGAGCTGATCTTTGTCCTTTGGAAATTATTTTCATGGGTATTTTTTTTAACCTTTTATGAAGGGTATTTTTTTCTAGCATATTCAACATACAACTCTGTGTCACACATCTTTTTGCAATTCACAGAAAGTCAGTCACCGGACTGTGATTTATTTTTGTGGTCACATGACTTTAGATTTGATCATATAATACATGTCTTGCACAATCCGTGTCATAAAAATGCAGCATTGTTTAGTAGAGACACGCATTTTCATAGAACATTTGTTCAGCTTGCACAGACAAGCTGGCAGGCACACCAATCACACACACACACTTGTACATAGAACAGAGATGTTTACAGAGTCACAGGAAGTCAAGATTGAGGCCGTTAAGAGTAGAGCGCATAAACGGAGCTATTTTTCCTGTTTGTGGCTGCCATTGTACCGTTCAAATGGTGGTGGTGTCGTCGTCGTTGTTTTTGTTCGTGCTGAGTCAGCATGTAAGTTTGGGTCTTGTGTTTTGACCTTGGCATTAATAAGGTCACTGATTTCATTGTTTGTTTATTCAAGTGTATGTGAACCAATCTTTTATTAAAGATCATTCCTTGAGCACACGATCACACACGCACACCCGTTTCAAATCACTCACACTGAAACCTGTGGTCTCATTTTGGTTCTTTAGTGTGTAACTGTCCTTGTTGTCGGTTGAATCTGTTTTTCTCTGTTTTAGTAAATGTTATACATGAAAGACAGATGGCTAAATCAATTGTCTTCTGTTCAGTCTTTAATATTTTTTTGGCCAGCAGTAGTCCTGCAGCGACATGTATGAAACTAAAATTGTGTGGCTTTTTGAGGAGAGCTTTACTATTACTTTCCTAAGCAATCTGAAATACAACTTTTCCCTAATTGGTGATAAAACTCCCATAGACTTGCATTGTAAGGAAGGACCTGAGTAGTGGTCGACCGACATATCGCAGATGCCGATAAATCAGCCGATATTCTGACATATTTAATAATCGCGTCGGACAATTCTTGAGGGCACCGAAAATCGTCTGCTTGCATGTGAAGCGACTGAGATATGTAAACAACCAGTCACTGTTTATTTTGTCATTACGTGCCATCGTGTTACTACAATAATAGACATAGTGTAGCATAGTGTCATTTAAACGATCCTCATATCAGAGCCGTGGCAAAACCCTTTGTTTCATCCTCCCCCTCTCTCCTCAACAGTTCCTTTAACTGTCTTGTTTAATGAGAAAAAAGGCAAAGATCAATAACTATTAAACAGATGTATTAAACCAACCTCCCACAACTTCAGCAGATGCAGCATCCTGTGGAGCGCTCATAAGTCTTCCTCTGAAGCACATATTCTAACAGTCTATCCTCAACAGTTCCCTGTAACTTTTCTAATGATAAAATGCAAATATCAATAAAACTTGTATTATACCTTTTGCAAATATGCAGATATCTCATGTCATTCACAAACCACACGAAAATCTAGCATTTTCATCCCATTGAGCGTTCTTCTAATATCTTCCTCTGAAGCGCGTATTCCATCAGCCAGAATCAAAAGCCTCAGAATCAGAATAAGCTTTATTGCCAAGTGTTCTCACGTAAACAAGGAGTTGTTTTTGGTGATTGGAGAAACAAGTGCATGCAGAACATTACAGTGAGAACAAGGTAGGAGTATAAATAGACATATAATAGGACATATAACAGAATGGAGTATGTATATGTGCAAGGTAGGGGTATGTACAGTTACTGAATTAATATGTGAATTTACAGATGTACATGATGTATTGCCATTATTACACTATTGGGGAGTACTGGGGCAGTTTAATTGTTCAAAATGAAAATGGCCTGAGGATAAAAACTGTTCTTGTGCCTGGATGTCCTGGTGCTCAGTGCTCTGTAGTGCCGGCCAGAGGGCAACCGTTCAAAGAGGGAGTGGGCAGGGTATGTGGAGTCCAGAGTGATTCTACCTGCACGTTTCTCACTCTGGAGTAGGGCTGCACCTAACCATTATTTTTAAACATTTAGAAAATCAATTTTAGGTGACTACTACTAACAGAAACATGTGTTGGAATACTAATATGTCATGCTTGTGTGGGGACAAAAAGTAAACGATGATGTCGATGAATCGTCCCAGCCCTACTCTGGAGACGTACAGGTCTTAGAGTGTGGGCAGGGGGCACCAGTAATACCCTCAGCAGTCCTGACTGTGGACTTCAGGATGGGGTCCACTATCATCTCCACTGTTTTGAGCTTGTTCAGTTCAAGGTTGTTGTGACTGCATCAGACAGTCAGCTGATCAACCTCCCATCTGTATGCAGACTCGTCACCGCCACGGATGAGGCAGATGACCACGGTGTCACCTGAAACTTCAGGTGATTGACAGTGGGGTCTTTTGCAGTGCAGTCGTTTGTGTACAGGGAGAAGAGGAGTGGAGAGAGAACACATCCCTGAGGAGCACCAGTGCTAATAGTGAGAGTCCTGGATGTGATTTTCCCCAGTCTCTCTATCTGTCAGAAAGCTGGTGATCCATCGACAGATTGGGGTGGGCATGGAGAGCTGGGTCAAGGATCAGTTCCTTTCATTCACAAATCATGACCGTCACTCCGTGACAATCCAAATAGGCGATCCAGGCTGTTTAAACAGTCAGGAGATTGAGGCTCATGCTGAACTTCAAGGCTTTGTCTGAAATCAGGAAAATGCTGCCTCCGCAGACTGTATACGGAGTTACAATGAAAATAAGTTATTTTTTCGGAGACCAGTTTCCTTAAAGAGTTCCATTCATTCAAAACAAATGTTAGTTAAGCCTTTAACTGATTGGGCAGCAAGGTAGCAAGTCAGCTGCCTATGTTTTCGGATGCAGCCCAAGGTAAAAGCGCATCACGTGCGGTATAAGTAAATGTCTTATTCACTATGCAATCTATGTACAGTTGGTTTGATTCAATATTTGTTTTGTAAATTTGATGGCTAACGTGGACTTTCCATTGCTGGATTACTGTGTTTACTGTTGTTTCCTTCTTCCTAATATATTAATAATTTCTTCATGTGCAAATAAAACTAAACTAAAATCTGAAGAAACTGCTATCTACCATTTTTAAAATGCAAATTTTGTAAATATAGTGCTAAATAAGATTTTATAATTATTTTTTCTGCTATTTTGTTTATTTACTATATTGAATTGTGTGATATATCGGCCACCCTGCTCTCTGGATATCGGCATAGGCCATCAAAAAACCTGTTTCTGTCGACCACTAGACCTGAGACATGTATAGAGACCAGAATATAGAGATCTGTATGTTTGATTGTTTAACTTTGGTCCAATAGAACCGAAAGTAAAATCCCATTAATTGTCTGTGGCGGTGAACAAAAACTTTTAAAGACAGACTTACCATAAACTCTTGAGGTTGTTAATCGCTGTTATACAGTGTGTTTCTGTGTAGTCTTTTCATTAAAAATTCATGTTTAATTGCAGAATTCCTGGTTAAAAACTACGCTACCATGATCCTGAATAGAAATGCGGCCAACAAAGTGTGCAAAACAAGCTCCACAGCAACCGCCAATTTCCATGGCACGCGACAAATTACGTATTTCAGTCAGTTTCCCCCTACACTCTAAAACCACTTATATATTTGCATATATCTGAATATTTTGGAATAAAATTAATATATATATTTTTCTACACTTATAATCAACAACTTTAAATCAATAGTTTTATATTTGACCACTGTTTAGTTTTTTGGAGCGTTTACCAATGCTTCATGGGATTGTAGTTCATGCCCTAATGAAAGATGTGAAGTACACAGTTTTGTACCTTTTGTCTTTTTGACCGATTTTCAAATAAATTTATGCTTCAATTCAAAATTTGTAATGTTATTATTCACCTCAGAACTGACTGGTTTGTTTTATAGCTTTTATGAAGGATTTTATGAAATCCCTATGGAGAAAAAAAAAATATGAATGTGGAAAAAATATTTCCGGAACCAAGACTGCTAAAATAGTGGATGGGTAATGTTGTGTTCTATAAGCAAACGCCTTGCAATCATGCAAAACACCCTAGCAACTGCATAGCAACACCCTGTCAAACCACCCCAACATCCTAGGATCGTGGTGGCGAGGACCTTTGCACAGGCAAACACCACTTACATTTCCTTCAGAAAATGTAAAAATCGAGTTCTCAGTTGGAGGCCTGTTATAACAGTGAGTGGTTTTATGTTTTTATGATTGTCCCATATTTGTCAATATTTTAACTAAGAAATCTATGACATTTTCGATGAGATTGATATAGATAGAACCTGAAAAATATGTGTGAAAGTGTGTTTTCTCTACTCGGCTTCTTGTGGTTTAAGTTGAAGTTGCTCACACACACCAAAACGAAACGGTTGCGGTCTGTTGTGTGTGTATCTGATTAGTAGTGAGATTCTAGACCTCTACACCTTAACCAGGCTTCAGTTTCATTTCTCTTTTCCCTCTCTTATTTGCTCTCTCACTCCTTCTCACACACATACAAAGATTACATTACACCCGATGTAGAGACGAGAGATTTTAACCAGGTGACAGTCACTGCATTGAAATTACTGTAATTTCAAAGATTTTGGTCAAATTTGTCTTGTTCTTTGCCTTTTAAAAGCAGTAACCTGTTCTTCAGCCTGTTTTGATGACATCCTACTCTTGTTTCAATGGTAGTTGTGGTTCATTTACTATGCTTTGATGTACATATTTAACACTGCATGAAATCGTAGTGGACTCCTGAGATAATTGGTTTTCAATTGTCTTTGATTCCTCTCCCAACCTTTCACTTTATTTCTTGTTTTCTTTCAGGTAGTGTCTGGCTGCAGGGTGCCGATCTGGAGCAGCTGGTAATGACTGCGAGATCTGATCATTGAGTGCAAATACGCTAAGGTGGCTTTTGTGTCTGATTCAGCAGAGATTGTAGATGAGGCACTGCTGTTGTTTTTGCATGGGAAATGGAGATACTGTTGAGAGATTTAAGCTGGGATCTTAAGACAAGAAGACTTGCCTTCAGAAACATCTTATTTTGGGAAAATATGTGCGTGTAGATGCATAGTGATGCAGACTTTACGTGAGTACTGTTGAGGACTGAAATTAGTCAATCTCCGTCTTCATGTCTCACATTTTTGGATATTACTCATGATAGTAAAACTAATGGATGCCTGGTTTGGCTAATTTGTGTTTGGGTTTTACCTATTCCACCCTCCTTTTTTCCTCTTCTTCTCTTGACCCTTGAATTTCTTTTGCCCTCCTCTCATTCTAGAGAGGAGGGGTTGGTCACCCTTGCCCCTATATCTCCTTGAGAGGAAATAGTAGTGATTCTCAAGCTTGAAGAGGGAAACACATAAGACATTTGAAAAGGCAGCCACTCACGCAAACGGCTGCCAATGATGTCCTGCCAGACACTGAAGGAGGAGGTGTCTGGCCCAGAGACAATGTCTCAGGAGGAGACTCAACCCCCCCAAACCTATTTCCATAACACCTCCACTCCTGATGCTGAACTATCGGCGAAACTATTCAAACGAGACGTAACGGCCCAACCATTCTCTTTGGTCATCGACAACACGATGGGTACTAGGCCAGAGTCGCACACGCCTTCTGATCTGAACCCCCTTCCTGCCCTAGTTCAGCAGTTTTATAGGGAAGGAACAGGACAATCCGGGACAAAGGGGGTGCCCCAAAGAGGGAATGGAGAAACTTCTGAAGATTCAGAAGCTGAAGATGCAGGGGCGGAGGATGAATTTAAACGAGCACAGATTATCGTGGAGGTCAACCTGAATAACCAGACCCTGCATGTGTCCAAAGGGGATGATACGGCAAATCTTAACACTGCAGAAGAAGACAAGAGCAACAGTGAGGAAGAGGAAGAAGAGGATGAGGAGGAAGACAGTGCAGAAGATGATGATAGTGCTGAAGAGGATCTGGAAGAGGAGGATGAAGATGAAGAAGAGGAAGAGGAGAACAATAGTCGGCGAACAAGAGCACAACAAGCACACAGGGGCAGAGAGGCTAGTCAGCCATGGCGGAAGAGTCGCTGCTTAACCACATCATCAACAGGAAGTGCAACTACATCCACCACCGGCATGACCACCAGGGGACGGAGGAAGAATGCCGAAGTCCTGCACCAAAAGCGTAGACCAGCCAAGGAGGCCAAAAGTTCTGCTGCTTCTGCCTCAGGAGCAACGGGCGCAGGAGGAGGGCCCAAGGGAGAAGGTGAGGAGGAGACGCTGGCGTGTGAAAAATGTCCACGTGTCTTTAACACCCGCTGGTATCTCGACAAACACATGAATGTCACGCACAGACGCATGCAGATCTGTGACAAGTGTGGGAAGAAGTTTGTGCTGGAGAGTGAACTCGCCCTGCACCAGCAGACGGACTGTGAGAAGAACATCCAGGTAAGGAACATCCATCTTATATGTTTTCCCTGAAAAGTTAATCAAGAAATCTTGCATCGAAACAGTTGTCATATAGTTTTACACAAACTTTTTTCACCTTCTCCCTGAGCTGTTCTTGCTACTGTACTTTTAAATCTTTTATGTATTGCCAATTGCCCAGTATATGCATAATATGAATTTGTGATGTTCTGTCGTTTACAGTACATACATGTAAAACGTTCTGTTGTTTTGAACTTCAAAAATGGAAGTGCAAAAATGTTAAAAAATAGTAAAAAATAACTTTTTTCATATCAATCAATATGTTATCATATTTGGTTATTTTCTGTATTTTCTTTTTTTAATCTTCTAATCTTCTATTTATCTTTTATTGTGGCTCTTTAAAATGTGTTCAACAGTGCCAATTCTAAATAAAATAAAATTAGCTCTTCATTTCCTTTAAAAGAAACTGAATTTGTTAACAAGAAAAATATGAGACTTTTAATTAATAAATGTTGAAACCATAACAGGCGCATATATACTGTATATACACATACACACATATATACACACACACATATATATATATATACACACACATATATATATATATATATATATATATACACACACACACACAAGTTGAAATTAAAGTATGCAAATAATGTTGAGCTAGATTGATGTAAAATTCACATTAAATCCAACCTGTCACTTCACACTGAAGGTACATTTGAAAAAAACAGAGATGATTTATAAAACAGTTGATCTATAGATGGGATCAGGGTGGTTTGCGCATTTGGGGCCCTAAGCGAATTCCTACTTAATGGCCCCCCAGATCCAGGCCTACCCAAGAATGACAGCACAATTAAGTCTTCAGGAAATTTGAATATATTAACTTAAAATTGGAATATACAGTATTAATTACACACAACGCAAACAAAAATGAATAAATTACTAATAAATAACCATATTGACAAAAAACAAAAACAAAACGACCTTGCCTTGCAGGGCCCCCTAGTGGCTCGGGGGCCCTTGGTGGTCACTTATATTGCTTATAGCTAGAAATGGCCCTGGATTGGACATGTGGACTTGCCAATATCCAATATCAATGCTTACCAGCAGGGGGAGACTTCAGCCAGGTTTAGTGGGTCATGGAACCTCACAAACGCAATCTCATAGACTTGAAGTGGCTAACACTACTACTGTTCTTTGCTAACAATGCATTATGTGTCTTTTCTGTGTTCCAGTGTGTGTCATGTAATAAGTCCTTTAAGAAGCTGTGGTCTCTTCATGAACATATTAAGATTGTCCATGGCTTTGCAGAGAAGAAATATGCCTGTGAGATTTGTGAGAAGAAATTCTACACCATGGCTCATGTCCGCAAGCACATGGTCGGTACGTAAATGTGCACACCAACACACTGCAACTCTGACCTTGTGAATAACTTGGATATCTTATTAGAGAAGATATTGTAAAGGTTTGTATAACCACATGTATATTTTAGAAACATATTTATGTGTAATACATTCTTCTGTCTGTGCTCTGTAGCTCACACAAAGGACATGCCATTTACCTGTGAAACCTGTGGAAAGTCTTTTAAGCGCAGCATGTCACTGAAAGTGCACTCACTTCAGCATTCAGGAGAGAAGCCCTTCCGTTGTGAGGTATGAACTCACACTTGCACACAGACGTTTGATCACATACTATATTGTTGGGAAGGGAAACCCTTCATTTACTCCAGCCCTCACTGTTTCTCTTAAACAGCAACATGTTTAAGCTTTTGAATTTGGCATTGCATAAAATATAGTTTTTTTTTAATCATCACTTCTTCATTTAAACAGTATTGTTACAGGGGGGTTAAAATGGGAAAGGAGGAGGCAGGAACCTGCTGAACAGTCAAAGTAATATTTAATGTTCTATTTTTTGTAATTAACATTTTTTATTAAATCATACAATAACAAAGAAATGCAAAATATATATAACACTAACTGAGGTACATATTTCACTGAGGGAATGGTAGAAAAAGCTTTATATATCTAGCCAAAAGCTTCCCTGCGTCAATCCCTCTAAACTCTAAAGGTCCATGTACGCCTACGAAAGCCCCCGCAACAACTTTGCCATCGGTTTGTTGAAGTCTGGTGCTTCTGCACAAATTTTGTGAGGCAAAATTACATGACAGAAAATACTTTGTAAAACAGACCCAAGCCAACAGAGAGAATAAACACAAAGAACATGTAGATTAATTCACAGAACTGCCTCGAAGGCCAGTCGATATAAAGCCATTCAGTTTCCTCGGACAGATAAACTATTGTTCAGTGAGCCGGCCGTTATGAGTGCAGCAGATGACGAAATCATTCTAATGTCCCTTAAAAATATTCCACAAAAAATAAACTCCAGCCAACAGGAGGCTTAAGCACATAGATTGAACAGATTCATCCACAACTGTCCCGAAGCAGTGTAATTCCATAAAACAAGCTCCAGCTGCCAGGTGGAACCAGCATGAAAAGAAACAAAACGGGCATCCCAGTTCCTCGGATGATCAAGAGCCAAACTCACTCAGAGGTTGTGCAAAAATAAATAAATAAATACACCATGACTTACTCAGCCCATCAACTTTATAAAAGACATCCTTTATGTGAGCATGTAGATATTTTGCGGTCCATTCTCAATCTGGGTGGGAACTAGAGTGTAAAAACGATCTTTCATCAATGCAAACGTTTATTGAAGGAAGTGTCATTCCACAAAACAAACTCCAGCAGCTAGGAGGAGCCAACGCAAAAAAAAAAAAAATGGTGCCCAGCTTCCTCAGACAATCGAGTCACTGAACAGCGAGTCAGTCGACTAATATAAGAAACATCTAATGGCTTACTCATTCCAATGTATTTATGAAGGAGAGTGCCAGTTTGGAACATGGAAATACTTTGCTGCCATCCTTGGTGTTTATTCTCAGTTTGGCTGGAAACATCAGTGCAAAAGTGATCTTCCGTTGATGAAAGACTTTCTTACATTCCTTGAACCGATCGTGTTTCTCTCTTGTCATATTCGCAAAGTCTGGGAACAAGAAAATATTGTGATTCTTCCAAGAAAGCTTTCCTTTACTCCTCGTCTGGCGCAACACGAGATCTTTATCGGATGATCTCAGAAGTTTTTATTGGGGCCTATTTCACTCAGCAGATCTGTGAGCTGGGACTCTGTGAGCTTGCTCAATTTCCAGTTTATGGCCTGTTATGTCGAGCAGACTCGAAGAGCTCATCGAGGAATTTCACCATATCTCTGCCTTCATGCTCAGGAAATCCAACAGTGTTATTCCTTCGTCTCATATTTTCGAAAACTGGAATTTTTTCCAAAATACGTTCCAAGTCTGTTTTGGACACCGGTGGATTAGCGGATAATTCCCTCTCCGATGACTCCAGATAATCGATCTGCCTCTCAATATCTGCCACTCTTGTGACCAACTCAGAGAATTTTGTTTCCATCGGTGTTATCGATCGACGTATTACAGCGAGATCCTCCAAGTCAGCAACAACCATCATCGGCATCACTGAGATGTTGGACAGTTGACACTGAATTTCTTCTACCGACGTGCCTTCCAAATCGAGTCCACAGCTGGCAGGGCCATCAGAGGCCTCAGCTTGAACACGCACGTGTCTTTTAATGTCTCCAGTGTGTGAGGATTTTGACTTCTTTGCCATGTTTACCTCAAAGAGCAAGTATGTAACTGGGTGCCTCGAATCTCACCGGATTATAACATGAAAATAATTCAAAACTAGCAAAGTGTCCAGGGCTAGTCTCTCGCACGTCTGCTTCTCGCATGGCATCACGTGTCCTCTATTTAATGTAAAATGCAAACATAAATGCGCACACGGCAGCTGCGTGTGGCTCTCGAACTGTCGCATCCGGCTGCCTTTATCCCTCTCCTCTGATTATTAGCCTGATTGGAGGCCTGGCGTACGAAGTCACACTCCTCCCACCTTTGCTCTCTCCTCTGCCGATTAGCCTGCTGATTAATTGATGCGATTAAACAATAAACATAATATAATATATTATCTGATTTAATGAATACATGGATTTGTTAATTTTTAAAAACCTAAATGTGACAAATTATAAAACCAATAAAACATCATTAGTAAAATGTTATATTTTCTTAATGTAACTAGTTAGAAATTCTCCTGTAATTAACAGCATTAGCTTGGAGAGAACTTCTTTCATATGCAAGCATAAGAGACATAACTGACATATTAATCCATATCGAATCGGAATCGAATCAGGTTGTAGCTCATATCAGCTTGAAAGGTTAACGGCTGACACTTTATTAATTAATAATTATTATTAATTTAGAGTTTGAGAACTCTGAAATGAACATGCAGTGTACTACACAAACACTATTAAAATGATAATGATATTCATAAATATATGCGGTAATTTTCAGACTGACTTGTCCTATTTGTTTTTCATGTTTTGTATTTGTTTTTTGGGGAGCACCTTAAAATGCCTCGTCCATGGTGGAATGTTGACCTGTACAAACAACTTTATTTCTGTATGTTTGAATAAGAGCATGAATAAAAGTGTAACTCATTATGGTTCATAAAATTGTTTGTCTCACTCTGTTTGCTGAAGTCTTTGGACACATTTCTTTAACCAGTGTCACCATGAGACTGGAACAGCCTAGAGCGCTGTATGTGTGTGTGTAAACATAACAGAATTTGATTTATAATTTGTGAGCATACGTTTTCTTATAGCATGGAAATTATGTTATTTCAGCTTAGTGCACAGCTCTCTGGAATTATTCTGATTGGGCAATCGGGTCAAATTGTGGTCAAATATTTTTGTTTAATGATAACTGTATTATTGTCCCATATTTCCACATAGCAGTGGTAGTTTCATGTATCACTTTTTTTTTGTGCCTTTTATTTACTTATTTGGCAAGTAGCTGTGTAAAAATGTAAGGCCCTAATCACACTGGCTTACTGTACGTTATATTTTACATAATGTACTGTCTGTTTTTTGTTTTTTTCTAAAGGCAAGTGATCAATGTTAAGGTTAGTTAGCTGCATTCACCCCACCCATATTCATTAGGCTCACTCAGTATCCTTAAAATGAACGGAGTAAGCCACACCCTGACCAAGTAAAATGCTGATGAATCTGAATTACTGCATTTAAGAGACATTTTCATTTTACTCAGCTGTTCTTTGAGGCATTTTTTTTCTATGAAAACACTTTGAGTATGCACCTCACAAGGGTTGTCAGGGTGTGGCTCAGTTACTTAATTTTAGGGATGCAGTGATGGAGAGTTAGACTGAGTTTTTTTCTATAAATAGTATGTTAATGACAGGCTCATGAGCCATAATGACAGGTTATTATGGTCATATTACCAAGTTGGGGTTCTGCAGCATGGCTTTGATTTGATGTGAAGCTGAAACTACATCCACCCACACACTGTCTATTTCTGTTTTTGTGTGTGCAGAACTGTGACGAGAGGTTCCAGTATAAATACCAGCTGCGGTCGCATATGAGCATTCACATAGGACACAAGCAGTTTATGTGCCAGTGGTGTGGCAAAGACTTCAACATGAAACAGTATTTTGACGAACACATGAAGACACACACAGGTGAGGTGCACAAACACGCACCGGGATAAATTCAAACCTTGTGCTTATACCCAGTGAATAATGAATAAGACTCATGTAATATTACAAGATTATGTAAATAAAGTATTTCTTACATAAATGCCACCACCTCCCGCATAATTTGTCCTTACTACATACTAGATGACATTATTAATATCAGAACTGTAACAACACATTTTCATAAACATCCAATCCATAAGAGTCAGATGAAGTGAGTCATTATCTGTCAGAATGGTGGAGTCCACAGCCGCAATCTGTAACAACTAAATGCTAGCCTGCTTCTCAGAGGTTTGCACTAATTTTACAAATCCCTTAACAGAAATAAAATAAAACCAACGAAGTATCCAAAGGGGGGTGACTTCATTGGGAGACACACTGAGTTTTCATTGCATCTGTACTGTTTGACTATACAGAAAATAAAGTGATTGTTTTTCCTGAGATGACAGACATAAATAATAAGATGTTTATTGAGAGTGGGTAATTGAATTAGGGCTGGGCAATTAAAATTATCTTTATATATCACAATAAAAAAAAATCCACAATATCGATAAGCTTTTGAGTATTTTTCAATATTTAGCCTGTGCTATGCGTCTAGACGATCAGGTGCGTGTCACTAAAAACGCAGTACAGCATTCTCGGACCGTATGAAGTTGCTATAGTTTGCTGCCTTGCTAACGATTAGGCTATGCCAGTCACCGCGATCTGGGTCAGGACCGCAAGACATTATGAAGACGGTTGCGCCCTCTCATCGCCTCTAGTGAGCAACGCGTCAAAAGTGCTGTGTACACCTGATCTGATCTTTTCTGCGTTATATTCTTGCATATTCTTCCCTAGCACCGAACACGTTTCATTTATGCCCTGTCCCGATCTACACGTGTTGCCTGAAAACGTGGTTCCAGAGTGCCTTTAGACCGTAACGTTTTTTCCTTCTAAATTTAGCTTTATTAATTGGCATTTTAGGGGCCTTTAATAATAAACAAATAGATTTCTGTTTTAATTTTGTGGAATTAATCAGATGTCATCTCTGGCATGGATAACAAGGAAAGACAATAAAATTACTAGTTTGTAGCCTAGTCTTTCTCACTTTAATGAAAATAGAAAAATGGTCTATTCAGACTTTTACATTTTCATAATTTTCTCTCGGGGGATACCCCTGAACCCCCATACAGTATAATTTCTCAGTCACAAGGGCTTCTATTCCCCCATACTTGCTGAATGTAAATAAAATATACAAATAATTTGAATGTAAAAATGATATCTTGTCATTATGCTTAAAAACGAACAGATTTTCATTTCATATCTAACTGCACTCGATTGATAATCTGCTTTGGCTGTCTCTGGGCCCCCAATGCAGTTTTGTATTGACTATTTTGGATATTTTTTTTCTGCCAACTTGGAAATACAAAATGTGCAAATGTGAATGTATATAGTGATAAATATCGATATCGAACAGTATGACTAAGAATATTGTGATGATATTTTTGGCCATTTCACCCAGCCCTAAATTGAACTCTTTTACACTTAACTGTCATGAAATCTAGTTTACATGAGGGAAGTATTGCATCAAGATATCTTTTTAAGTCAATGATTGAGTATTTCAGTACAGTAATTTATGTTGTAAGCCCATTTATCGGTCCAATGGCGGTCTCCAATAATAGGGGTGAAGGTCTCTGCGCGTTACTGTCTTTTACGCAACACAACCAGATTAAATGAAATACATTTTCTCTCATGTATTACCTCGTTATTTCATCTGACTCCATAAATGAAAAAAGGTTTTAATGATATCTGAGCATCATTAAAATTGAGCGAATGTTTGATTATTCTTTTTAACTCTTCAATTATATTTTACCCGTTCAGATTAGGAAACTATGTCGCTTTGAGGTCCTCGCGTGTTTTCTCTACACTGCGGGTCTCACGATCACAAGCGGCCAGTATTGAATCATCAAACAGAGGTAATTGCTATATACCTGAGATCGGTCACGTTCACGTATACACAATGAAAGATACTTCAGTATAGCCCCCATGGAATTGCATACACTTGAATTTAACTTAACGTTTTCTTCAGTAGAGGTCACGACCACTATTACAGATGTAAGTTGACCAACATAACTTCTCTTATAATAGCTTTGGATTGGCCATGCGTGGTTTCCCGCGTACACTTATCTGGAGAAACATCAAATTAAAACAGAGGTAAGACACACCCGAATTTAGATTGGTCAAGCAGCATTTAGCTCTTCTAAACGGAAACACACTTTCTGTCTTTGCAAACCAAGTACACTTGAACTGATGCCAAATATTAGTCGTCACTAATCTGACGCAGACTTGCGGTAACATACGAATCGCTCAATCTGTTTGGGAAAAAACAATTTCAGAGTCAGTCAGAATAAAATCAAATGTTCACAATTTATTGACCAGGTAACATAAGTTCATCGCAGTTACCAGATATAAACTACACACAGTAAACTGTGCGGGATCGTCTGACTACAGAGAACCACGAACGATGTGCCACATCTCTTTAAATACCCAGATAATTCAATAAGCTAACCAAATGGTGGTGTCTGTCATTCTAATTAGATTTGGGACCCTATTGAGTAGGTTCCTGTACATTTACATATATCTGGGGGAGGGCACACCTTTAAGATGCACACCACATCTCTCATATCTTATAACTTCTTTTTGCTTTTCATTATGGCTGGGAAGATGAGACCAGTTTACCAGGCGCACTGAGACACTTTAAATGATACCAAACATGTATAGTTACTTTTGATACACACTTGACATTGTATAGGTTTTTAGTGAGTTCTAAGTGAGGAGGAGAGGGGGGAGTAGGGGAAGATAATCAGACGGTAGAAGTGAGGTGCGACCCCCTGCTGGCTGCGTCTCGGATGTTGCTGTTACATGTGCAAGAGTTCAAATGTTGATTCTCATGAGAGCCTTTTGTTCTCCCGTGGGGTAGCCCAGACTCGCTGGCACCTTACAATGTTGAGTCATAAAATCCATTATTGTAAAAGATTGTGTTGATAAATAGGTTTATGACCGCCTCTCACTGTAGCTTTGGGAAGCAGCATAGACCGTTTCCGAAAATGGGAAAATGCTGCTTCGGTGCTGTAGAGTTCCATTTATATAAAACCACTTTCGTTTAAACCATTACCTGATTGGGCAGTATGCAGCCAAAGCTTCTGTAAAACAGTCCGAACAAAACTGTAACTCCGATCCCACCGTCCTCCATCGGTGTTGTTGATTTCAGTGTTGTTGCTATTGAATCGTGTGTTCCAACTGTGTCAGAGGAAAAATGGTCGAAATGGTACGAAGGTACTTCTGTGAGGTGGAATGCAAAAGAGGAAAAGTCTCCACAGGTGTTCCGCTCCTCGAAAGCGTTCTCATCTAGAAGTTACTGATTCATTAAAACGGTGTTTATCAACAGGTTTTACTCTGGGACCCAGATTTTACATTGGACATTAAGAGGAGATCCAGCATAGTAAAAAAAAAGTATGCTGTATTTAATGTAGCCTGGTTTGCATTTTCTTTAATCTTGCCTTTTTATGAGCCTATAATTTTTATCCCGTCTACTTCCTAATATCAAATATTACACAGGAGGAAAACTTTCTCCATAATTTTTCCATAAGTCTTGGAGGTCCAGACTTTTAAGCCCTTTATTAACTTGCCCTTACTTTATATTTACAGTGCAATCCATGCAATATAAGTACAGGTAAGACCATGGATGGCTCCTTATTACTGTGGTTAGGTCAATAGCTGATAAACACTTTTGTTTTGGTTTTGCATGGTTTGACTCCACAGTGTCTGTCTGAGTTTATAATTCATTATACCATGATCTACACGCCTCCAAATCAGGTCTCTTAGTATTCGCTCTGACTCGTTTAAGAGCTATGGGTGACATGGCTTTTTCTTGTGCTCCAAAATTGTGGAACTCACTACCAGCTGATATTAGAGAAGCACAGGGTCTTAGCATATTTAAATTTGATCTTAAACCTATTTCAGGAAACCTTTTGACGCGCAAGTGCTCCAGAGATACAGTAGGTTCTGTGATGGCTAGTGCCACCCTCAATTGCAAATACCGCATTGCCTATGAGGTGTCACATATAACGAGCGTATCATACAATTTGTTTGGGTGGCCGCTGCAAAATTGTCAATTGAGGGAGAGCCATGCCATTGTTCTTTCCTGCTGTCCACGATTCATTCGAACAGACATGGGACCCACCAGTTGAGAAACACTGCATTAAAATAACCTGCTCATTTTTCCATTCATTCCTGAATCAGAGTAAACTGGTTGCACTGTATGTCTTTTTTGCTTTCTCTCAAAATTATCTTTCCTTTAGCAGACACATTTAAACTCTTGTGGTTAAACACGCCCAGAATTTCCTAGATGTTCTCTGTAATAACGGCATGCGACACGTGTTCAACGCAGCCGAACTCAAGTCTGCTGATGCCTGTGTAGCTGTAATGCCAGAGAAGGAAAACTTTTAAAACAAAATCTAATTTCTCTCTCCTTTTTCCCCTTCTCCTGTTTCTCTGCAGGTGAGAAGCCATTCATCTGTGAGATTTGTGGGAAGAGTTTCACCAGCCGCCCGAACATGAAGCGACATCGGCGCACCCACACAGGAGAAAAGCCTTACCCTTGCGAAATCTGCGGCCAGCGTTTCCGCTTTTCCAACATGCTCAAGGCACACCGTGAGAAGTGCTTTCGCGTCACCAGCCCTGTGACCCTTCAACCTGCCACCATGACGATTCCTATTCAGCTTACTGGCCACACCCCCAGTCCACCTCAGCCCACTCAGTCAATGCCTTCCATTGCATCCGTAGGCCCTGGAATGATTTGTCCTGCCACAGGGCCCCTGCCTCAGAGAGCGGTCGCCACACACGGCTTTACTCATTTGCACATGCCGACCACACCTGTACAACAACATCCCACACATACTCATTCTTCTGTCCATCACACAGGACACACCCCCATGACGAGCCACGCCTCTCAGCATATTTCAGTGCAGCCTTCTGTCCTACCCCCACCTCCTGCCCTTTTCAAGAGCGAGCCATTAAACCACTGCGCACATGAGGACGCATACCTTCAACAGGGCGCTGCACAGCAACACCATTAAAACCGAATGCAGCTCCAATAAAGTGCTCCTTGGAGAATGGAGCAGAAAGACACCCATTTCTGCATTATACACCTGTCTAATTCACACTCAGTGAAAATATGATCTTTATGTGTTGGGGGAAGATAAAAAAATGTATTACAAACTGATTACAGACTACAAACATACTTGCCACTAGCACTCGTGACCAAACAGGTTTTTTAGATGGATGAACTCTGTGAACTCAACACAAAACACAACTTCTGAAAGCATTACTCTGATTCATCAAACTCTGGTTGCACAAAATGGTTATGTATCACAATGAACAAAACATTGTGTGCCATTGTGGTTTAAATGGCAAAAACATGACCTCTTAGTTTCTCTCTCCCTCTCTTAGGGGCCGTTCACACCGAACGTTTTTGTGTGTGTCTGCGCTGTTTTTCTGTTTAAACATGTGCTAGACGGACGTCTTTGATTGTTGCGTGCCGTCTAAAAAGAACTTTATCTTTTAAAAACATGTTTTACGAGACCTGCAGTCTATTTTTTTTTTTTACACAAAGATCGTGTTGGTTCTGAACAGCCCCTTATTTGTTATCAACTCATCTGCTGCTGCAAGGGTTCTACGGGTTCAAATATTCACAGGTTAAAGGTCTTAGTTTCAAAATCACAAATCAATAACTTTAAAATGCAGTGTAACTACTTTAGAAATGTAGGTCTTCCCAACCATTAAAAATATTCCTACATTATGAAATACTGACACATATATGACACATATACATAGTATACAGCACTTAAGCAAACTTTATGACAAATCTTTCTGTTGCCCAATTGTGGTTGTTGTTGGTGGTTTTATTCCAATATTGGATTTTTTTTGTTTTGTTTTTTTTATTATTATTAAAATGTGCTTTCTGGATAATGCCTGTAGCTCTCTGATGTGTTCAGTCAGAATTTGAGACTGTTAAGACCAATGCTGTGATGTGAAATAGGAGGACTGCACCTAAAGCAGAAAAAGCAAATTCTTTGTTTTACTGTATGTGCTATATGATCTAACTCGCTTAACCAATATTTTTATTTGTGTAATGTAGATATAACTTACTCTGTGCAAATTTTTAAAGGAAAACAGATTTGTATGTTGAAGTGAGATTGTGTGATGGATTGGAAGATATGGAAAGGATTAGTTTCTAATCATGTATTCTACAGAATGTAGGAGAGGAGTGCCGTTATGTTTGTCTGTATGCATATGTGATATAATATGCCTCTGTGGTGCTGGTATCAAAAGCTGCTTTGTAGTTTCTATCTATCTTTTCCTACTACATGATTCTTTATCATGCAGATAATTAAAGGAATTGTTCACCCCAAACAAATGGAAATTCTATTATTTACTCACTCTCCAGATCTTTTGTTCCAGATCTGTAAGACTGTCTAGAAAGATATCCATGATAATTTGTGCCATTTAAAAGTGAATGGTGACCACAGCTGTCCCTGGTCCCTATCCACTTTCATTGTACCTAAAAGAGCAGCTTAGACATTGTTAAAAATTTCCATGACAAGAAAGTAATGGGTTTTAAACAATGAGGGTGAGAAAATGTTTGCAGAATTTCAGTTCTTTTGTTTTTACTGAACTATTCCTTTAAAGTATGTGTATGCGTGTTAAAATGGTTCTTTTGTGTTAAATAGTGAAGGTAGGAGCAGCACAGAGAAAGTAACGAGAAGCCTTGAGTCAATCACTGTTGATTGATTGCTTGATTGATTGATTGTGTGATTTTGTTTGTTCTCTCATTAGACTGTCTGCCCTCTGCACTTTACTGCCAAGTTAGAGGTTTGCGCAACTGACAAAGAATGATTAAATGTTATGTTAAAGGGATAGTTCACCCAAAAATGAGAATTCTGTCATTATTTACTCACCTTCTTGTTTTTCCAAACAGGAAATTGAGCTGTTAGCTAGAATGTTAGAGACTGACAGCCTCAGTCACTATTCACTTTTATTGTATGGGAAGAAAATGGTGACTGAGAATGTCTGTCCCTAACATTCTCCATAACATCTCCAATTGTGTTCAACAGATGATAGTCACGTGTGATAGTCAGTAAGTGATGATAGAATACATTTTTGTGAGGGTGAACTATCTCTTTAAAGTTGGCAGGCTGTTGGAGAATGGGGAGAATCACATAGGGAGAAGTTGGGAATCTTTCGTTAAATGTTAGTGAAATTTTGTCTTTTGCTATAATTCAACCATTTATTTTTCCTTCAAGTGCTGTCCATTTTCATCTGTGAAGTACTCTCATTAGTAAATGTGGCTGTCAATCGTGTCTTTTATTAACCAATGTTATTAGAGTTATATGCATTTGATTCTCTCCCTTCTCCATCAGTTGACAGAATGCACTTTTTTTTTTAATAAAATCTTTCTAGATGAGCAAAATAAGCAGACCATAATAATGTTTATTCTTGTTAGGTGTTTTAAAAACAAATGGACTTCCTCTTCTCATCCAGTCTGTTTCAGTCTCTCTACACCAACTCGAGCAGTGTTTTACTTGGGCGTTGAGTCTGGTACAAAAACTTCTTTATAAACTGTTTGTTTTTGTTTCTCCAAGAGACCATCATGGACTTGCATTAATTTCAGGCCTTTTTATAATGTTCATTTAACACACTTTCTGCTAACTTCAAAGTAAAACAAAAATAATATTGAATTAGCCAAAAGCAGAACTCACTTGTCTGAATTTTTATGAATGTGTGCATTCTGTTGGTTTTAATGTGTTTGAGAGAGAGAGATGGGAGTGGGGCATTTTTAAATCTTTATTCTGGATAACTAAATGAGCTCACACTTTTATCTGACCTTTGACCTTTTTGAGTGAAATCCACAGTTAGGTGCAGGTACCATAGGTTAGTCTTAATTTGTTTTTCTGTAAAATTAACTTTAACTCTTAAAGTTTTCAGAGGTGAAAAACATATAAATAAAGACGAGGATGGGGGGAACTTTGGGGACAAAGTTGTAAATAACTTTTTGTTTGAAATTTCACATATTCAGGTCTTTAGAGACCCAGCCTTTATATCTATCGCAAATGGATCTACAAAATGCTCAGATAGTGTAACATTTTCTAAATATTTTCAAGACAGTTAGAAAATAATAGAGTAAAATATATTTTGATGTTTTATTTGGCATACATCAAAGATAATGAAACAAATCAGGACAAATCTAGAACAGCATTCATTACTTTCACACTGAATTTCACGAGTCGCAACTGGCTGTCGAACAGATATTGACTTGTACATAATCTACAAGAGTGTTTACTCGGGCACTTATTGAGTCTAATTAGATGCACAACTTATGCGCAACAATTTCAGTAGTAGACCCATTTGACAATAGTCGTATCATTATTGTTCATGTATTGTACTTGCTATAGTTTACTTCCATGTTATTTTTTCAACAAATAGCAATGTAAAATGTACATCGTCAATCACTGAAACAACAGCGCCACCTTGAGTAAGAAATATGTATGTGTACATGCATGTGAGGTACAAATAATTCACCACTGTTGCACAGAAAATCAATGTGATGAAGTAGTAATTTGAATTTAAATAGTTCTCACTTGGAAGGCCTGGGAAGCTCAGTGATAAAGTAGTAATTTGAATTTAAATAGTTCTCACTTGGGGGGGCCTGGGAAGCTCAGTGAGTTTTAACACTGACTACCACCCCTGGAGTCACAAGTTTGAATCCAGGGCATGATGAGTGACTCCAGCCAGGTCTCCCAAGCAACCAAATTGGCCTGGTTGCTAGGGAGAGTAGACTCACATGGGGTAACCTCCTCGTGGTCATTATAATGTGTTGTTCTCGCTCTCGGTGGGGCGCGTGGCGAGTTGTGCTTGGATGGCGCAGAGAATTCCGTGGTTCTCCACATGCGCTACGTCTCCGCGGTAATGGGCTCAACAAGCCACATGACTAGCGTAGTGACTTGCCTCAATCCGGGTGGCGGAGGACGAATGAAGACTGCCCATTTTAACAGTCTTCATTCGTCCTCCGCCACCCGGATTGAGGCAAGTCACTACGCTACCACGAGGACTTGGAGCGAATTGGGCATTCCAAATTAGGGAGAAAAGGGCAGAAAATCTATATAAATATAGATATATAGTTCTCGCTTGTCTTGTTATAAACAAATAAATAGATATACTGTGATAGTAAACTTGCGTAGATATGAAATAATTGTACAAATTTACTCAATCCAAAGGGGGTCGCCATATTTCGAAAAAGTCTCCCCTTAAAACGTGCAAGTATACATAAGCTAGACAAATGAGGGATCATTTGAAAGCATAGTATCTGAATTTTTCAGAGATAACCATCACTTTTGCATTTATGTTACTTAAAATAACAAAATAAGGCCTCAAACATTCGTGTTAAAAATGTGTGCCCCCCCATAGGTAATGGTGTAGAAATATTTATATAAAAATAAAAGCCCTTCACATAGCACGTAAATGGACATGTCATATATCAAATGAAAGCTCTCACTCTCAGAAATGTGACAGTACAGTTACCACAGTTCGAAAGATTTTCAAAAGAATCACCAAGTGAAATATGATTTCTGTAAGTCATCAAATACAGATGTCTCATTTATGCTCCGATAACTGCTGCTGTAAGCCCCAAATAGCTAAAATATTTATATTTCCTTTTACCTTTGGAAGGTCTCTAAAAATTGGCCATTGTTTACTTGTCTGTGAGCTTTCTTTGCTGAATAATCCAATGTTATATCTTAGATGACCAGAAAATGCCATCCAGAAGGAAAAACATGCAAAACAAATCATCAGAAAATATGTTTTCGTCTACTGATGATAAAATTGTATTTTTAAATCACTGCAAAGGGGTGGATCTCAGCTTTCTAATGACACATAGTTTGACAGAGGAGCTTCTAGTCCACTCAGAGGCTAAGATTTTCAACGAAACAACAAGGGTGGTGCTTGAACTGAAAATTAGACTGAATGTCTATGGACGAGCACAAATTTGCAGGCTAAAATATGTTAAAGCACCACCTACATTTCAGATCTGTATATTGTGATGAATGTGATAGAGACAAAAAATAGTTTTTGTAGTGCTTTCTGTCACCTAGTGGAATAAAATGAGACCTTTCAAAGTGAGGTTAGTGAACAGAACCAGAATTACATGTTTGCAAAGTCAACAAAAATAAATAAAAAAAATCTAGAAAATTTCTATTTATCATAAGATTATAAACACATACAATATTATTTATGAATATTTGGACGGTTCTCTGAAAAATGAGACAATTTTTTTTGCAATCAGTCCACATTATGTGTGAATGGTGAGCTTTTAAATTTGAGCATGAAAAATTGTTTGGGCGGCAGCCCAAAAATGCACCAGAGTTTAAGGGGTTACACTCACAAAAAAAAAACCTAAACTATTACATATCTAGGGTCTCTAACGTCCCTTTACACTTTTGGGTACTTTAAAAAAAAAGACAGTTTTGTGTGTGGGTGTGTGTTGGGGTTAATGGTTTACAAAGACTTTTTTTAGGTTATAAACTGGTAATTACAAGGGTATTATGCTGTAAATGTGGTTTATGAGGACATTTCTAGTGTCCCCATAATTCAAATTGCTTTAAAAAAACATACTAATTGAAATTTTATTGAAAATGTAAAAATGCAGAAAGTTTTTTGTGAGGGTTAGGTTTAGGGGTTGTGTTGGGTTTAGGGGATATAATCTATATAGACCTCATAGCTGCACCAACGTGTGTGTGTGTGTGTGTGTGTGTGTGTGTGTGTGTGTGTGTGTGTGTGTGTATTACACGATTCAGAAGTGAAATGTTGAGGAATACTAAAGAGTTGTGGGCATAACTCCAAAAAATCCACAAGGTACAATGGGTGAAATTAGGTCCTGGGTCACCAAAGACTCGAGGTATGCGTTTAAGGGTCAATAGCTTTATATAAACACACAAAAAAAACTCATTTAGATACTGTTGCTAACATCTGTGTTGAATGAGTAACAGTCACATGATTTAAGTGTCCTTA
Organism: Moxostoma hubbsi; assembly: GCA_032164185.1. Taxonomy (NCBI): domain Eukaryota; kingdom Metazoa; phylum Chordata; class Actinopteri; order Cypriniformes; family Catostomidae; genus Moxostoma; species Moxostoma hubbsi. Next base: position 35,299,458 of record JAVLUX010000007.1, on the reverse strand, counting down.
TTCAACTCTGATTATGAAATTAAGACAAAGGACATTGTCATGTATCTCTTCAAAATATCAGGCATTTGATTAAGGGCTCTCTGTGTCAATATAAGGTTACAATGGCAGTGATAAGATTGCCTTGTGTTCTCTGATGCCATTAGATTAATAGTCTCCTGTTTCTCTCTTCTTCTCCCCTGTCCCACTTATACTTGTTTGATTAATGAGGATGTAGGCCAGACGGAAATGAAAAGCAATCAAGTATTTGTCCTGCCAGTTTGAGTGTCAATAATGACACCACGCTCCCTTTCCCAAAAATAGCGTTTCTAAGGAACAAGGAAGGGGGGAAAGAACTAAGCATATATATTAAAAGACTAAAAGCTTAAAGGAATATTCGGGGTTCAATACAAATGAAGCTCAATCCACAGCGCTTGTGGCATAATGTTGATTACCACAAAACAATTATTTCAACTCCTATCGTATTTTGTTTTAAAAAAGCAAAAATCTGGGTTACATTTGAGGCCCTTTCAATGGAAGTCAATGGAGCCAGTCCGTAAATGTTACAATTATCACTGTTTCAAAGTATAGCCACAAAATGTAAACAACATGTGTGTTAACATGATTTAGTGTGATATAATTGCTTGCTAACCTTTCATGTGTAAACGTATTTCCAATTTTACAACTTCATTGCCACAATGTACGTACTGTAGGCCTACGTGATGTACATATTATTATTTGTGTGGTAATCAACATTATGCCACAAATGCTGTCCATTGAGATTAACTTGTATTGAACCCGGAATATTTCTTTAAAAACGAGTGGTAGCTGATCTGTTTCAGATCTGCTTCATATGCACAGTTGTCTTATTCATTTTGACCATCCGTGTAGCCTAAATAAAAGTATAGGCCGCCGAAAGTACAAAATAAAGTATAAAGATAATTATAATAATATATAAATACAACAAAGAGCGTAAAAAAACTAATCAATAAGGGGCCGTTCACTCCAAAACTGTTTTTTCCTCCGTCTGCACCGTTTATAAATATGTCTCTATTACTATTGTAGTTTTTACATTTTAAAAACGCGTCTCGAGACATCTCCGTTTTATCCATTGCGTTGCGTTTGTTCGATGTGAACGGACCCTGCGTATTAAAAAAATACAGTGCAACTTTCAAATGTCTAATTTGTTATACTTTTGTCTTTTATTAAAGAAATACCCCCCCGGTTTAATTAATTGTTATTGATCAATACACTGATCGGATTAAAGGCGCTTGGTTCTCAGAAATGTTTGATTACGTTGATGGGCGCGAGGCGGGGCTCGTCCGATGCGCGTCACAGTGGTGTTCCAGAGAGCTGTATCAGAACATAAATCTTCAGCAGCAGCACTGTAGAACAGCCGGGCAAACACAGAGAGCAGCGATCGCTAGTGATGACCAACTAAACTGAACCTCAGCTACAGGTAATCTACTGTTTTACTCCTCAAAAATTATATTATGTCAATCCACGTTGACTGTTAGTTGTAGATTGAATATACTGTATGGGTGTAATTTATTTCAAATATGACTTATTTAGAAAGTATTTGTAACGTAAGAGACATGATTTTTGCTAAACTTCAAAGCAATACTTTGAGCCAGGTATCTTTTGCTACCTATGTCATGGTTAGGTGGCGGGAAAAAAATCGTTGTTGCATCATCTGATATGGATTTAAAATAAAAGCAAGGTCACAAATGTGCTGCGTAACGAGTTTTTGAAGAGCCATGAGAGAAATCACACTGACCATTTTACTTGTATTACCTATAATTCGACCGTATGCTATACCAGAGATAGTTTAGCAGAGACGGGCCACTTCTATTAAAATGAACGGGAGAAATTGGAACGCTCAACCAAAGGAGATGTGAGCGCCCCACGCTCAACGGACGTAGAAAAGAAGTTCCCCATAACAGTTAAAAGATCCAATCATCGTTTAGATATAGACGTCGCCTATCGATCAACTCTAGAACGCGCATGCGCATGAGCTATACAATCCGGGAAATTTGCGTTTTTTAGCATAATATGAGGTTAAAAAATAAAAAATCTTGGAATCCAGAATTGTCAGATTGTATTGCTTATTTTAAATATGTTCTTTGATCCCAATTCTGACCAAACGTCGTAAAGATTCCTGTCTTTCTACATTCAAGTAGATAGGAGCTGCACTGGCATGACTGGAAACAGTCTCCCGGGAGCGTTCAAAGATGGCCGCCAGTTGACGGACTTGCTAGAAAAACTTTGGCTATACTTGGTAACGAGTTTGCATGATGCTGTTGGCATATTAAGTAGTACTGTTTTCTTTTAAAGGTTGACAGTGTGCCGCGGCGAGCTCAAGGCAAACATAGGTGAGTAAAATCATTAGCACATATAATTTGGTCTGAAAGATTTCATGCATACGAGATTTTGACTGACTCCTACCGTTACAGCAAAACGGCTAAAGGAATATTCCGAGTTCAATACAATTTAAGGTCACTCGACATTTGTGGCATCATTTTGTTTACGAATGGAATGGAAGAGATTTTGGCGAGTTTAAAGGCAGAAATGTGAAGCTTATAATTTTATAAAAGCACTTACATTCATTCTTCTGTTAACACTAATGTATTATTTGAGCTGTTAAGTTGAAATCGGCATTTTTAGGTTTATGGCATTACGTTGTCATGGCAACGAATTTTCCAAATTCGATGTAACTTCACACAGAAAAGGTTAGAAAGCGATTTTATCACACTGAAATAATGTTAACACGCATATATATATATATTTTTTTAAAGTGAGTATTTTGTTTACAGGTTGGCCCCATTCACTTCCATTTACAAGATAACATTAATTTTTCAAGCTAAATCGACAGCATTTGTGACACTGTTGATTACCACCAAAAAATATTTTGACTTCTTTAAAAAAAAAAAAAAAAAGAGCATCTGTGTTTCAGTGAGGCACTTACAATAGAAATTAATTGAGCCAATCAGTAAATATAATGAATACTCCAGGTTCATGCATTTATGGCATGATTACCACAAAAAGTAAATTAGACTTGTTCCTCATTCTTTAAAAGCAAAAAATCGAGGTTACAGTGAGGCACTTACACACTTGGAAGTGAATGGGACCAATTTTTGGAGGGTTTAAAGGCAGAAATGTAATATAATGTAATATAAATGTAATATAATTTTATAAAAGCACTTACATTCAGTCTTCTGTTAAAAATCATGTATTATTTGAGCTGTAAAGTTGTTTAAATCATAATTTTTACAGTTGTTTCAGGGATTGTTGATATCATAATGGCAACAAAGTAAAATCGGCTATAACTTTGCACAGAACAGGTTAGTAAGCGATTTGATCACACTAATATAATGTTAACATGCATATTATGTATGTCTTATTGCTATACTTTTGAAACAGTGAGTATTTTAATGTTAATGGTTACAGCTCCATTCACTTCAATTGTAAGTGCCTCACTAGAACCTCGATTTTTATTTAAAAAAAGGAGGGACGAGTCAAAATTATTATTAATTCTTTGTGTGTAAAAAAATCAACATTATGCCAGAAATGCTCTCGATTGAGCTTATTGAACCCGAAATGTTCCTTTAAAACTCCAGAAATGACCAATCTTTCTTTCTTCCTGGTCTTGCTTCTGTTTCTCACTTCTTATGTCAGCTCAATATATGTATTCTGATATAACTGCTTTTTTCATATGCAGAGGAAGAGCAAAACCAGAAGGAGAAAGAGATATTTTTTCTGTTCTTCCCTCCTGTCGATGATGCGGGACTCTGTGTTCAACTGCTGTGTTTCTCCACCCCATCCCGCTGGAGGAGTGGACGACCATCATCAACATGGCACCAGAGCTCAGGCTCCGCTCCCTAATGATAGGCGTTTTCTTATATTCTTTGACTTTGATGAGACCTTGGTGGACGAGTGCAGTGATGATTCTATGGTTACTGTGGCGCCTGGCGGGGTGCTGCCTGACTGGTTGAAGGACACATACCGCCCTGGCTGCTATACAGAGTACATGCAGCGTGTGCTGGCCTACTTTGCCGAACAGGGCATCACTCCTGCAGCTATTCGGGGCACAGTGGAGAAGCTCCCTCCTTGCCCTGGCATCCCAGCTCTGATGCGCTTTCTGCTTTCCCATCCATCGCATGACTTTGAAGTCATCTGTGTGTCTGACGCCAATACTGTCTTCATCGAGACGTGGCTGCAGCACCTGGGTTTCCGGCCACTGTTTCTGCGCATTTTCACCAACCCTGCTCACTTTGATGATAATGGGCAGTTGCAGCTTCGCCCCTTCCACTCCCATGACTGCCTGCGGTGCCCAAAGAACATGTGCAAAGCGGTGGTGGTTAGGCAGTATGTGGCCCAGCGCATCCATGAGAGAGGTGGCCAGCCCTACCAGAAGATACTGTATGTGGGCGACGGGGCCAATGACTTTTGCCCATCGCTCACATTGTCACCGAGCGATATAGCGTTCCCGCGGCGGGACTTCCCAATGCACAAACTGATCCAAGAGATGGAAGAAGCCAAGCCTGGAGAGTTCAAGGCCAATGTGGTGCCATGGAAAAGTGGAGAGGATGTCATCAACACACTAAGGAAGATTTTGGAGGGAGGCCCTAAATAAATACATATACCTAAAAACACAAGGCCCTACAAATATATACACCTTTCCTAGTATACAAGTGCCTTGTTTCATTCTTAACACCTAATTGACCAAATAGTGCTATCTGCTGAATCTATCAGGCTGTTGAGGGTATTTGTATTTGACTATATGCAGTTCTTGAAATTACAATGTTTTAACACTTGATAGATTGACAGTATTTAAGATAACAAGCCATCAGACTGAAAGCTATAGTCTGACAAGCCTTGAAATCACACTTAAATGCACAGACACTAACTAATATATGTTCAACCCATGGATATGCTGTTTATGTAAACTTGCATCTTAGTCTTGTTTCTTCTAATTGCATTGACTCTAGAAATGTCCATTAGAGTCTCTCCGTTCATGCAATATTATAATCATGCTCAGGAATTTCTATCTTGTACTGTTGTTAACACATTAATCATAATTTATTGAACTGTTATTTTTGCAAATCTGAGAGGTGCTATGATTAGAGATTATTTATGTGAAGAATACTTAAGCAATCTACTAAAATGATTCTTTCTTTCAATGATAAATTGTTTCTAATGGTAAGTGTTTGTTAAATACTCTAAACTTTTAACTGATTTTGTTTTGTTTTATTTGTACCCTATCTCCATGTTAATTCAATGAAATGAATCTTTGTGGATTGTATTAGTTTACCCAGAATGACTTGTAAACAGAAACCTATTCAGGATCTGCTGAAGCCTCTTTAAGATTGTTACATGTGATTATTTTAGCTATCTTTGGTTGTGTAGCTGTGTCTTTGTCACATTGTGTGATGTATATTAACTTTCTGAATTCTTTAGTCACAAGAATCAGATTATGGATATTTGATTTATGAACCTCTCCAGCAAGGATATAAAGCCATTTACTCAATTGTCTGTCTATCTGAGTATGTTTTCACCCCTCCCCACAACATCTGTAAAAATTCTTACATGCCTAGTTCCTTAGGAATAGTAAAACTAAGATTTTTTTATTATTTATTTATTTTATTTTATTTAAAAAAAAACAACAACAACAACAATGGCTAGAATTACTACCCTGGTATTTCAACAGATTGTTTATATTTAGACACAAGAGAGACGTTTAATCTAATGTAAGACTTTGTATTTCTAATTAGAATTAATGAATATTCATACTGGTAGATCTGTAGATAGGTTATGGTTACATAAATCATAGACATATTGATGAAAATGATTAATAATAGCAATTAAGAACAGCAGAAATATACTATAAATATAAGGAAACCTGATGTTTCTTACATTAAGGCTGTTTTGAGCTAAAGTACAATAGAAATAAATCAACTTGTCTAAATACAGATGGTATTATAGATTTGATCTTTGTTCTTCATGTGGAATTTTAAAGTTTATAGGTAGTTTTAGGCATAAAAGTACACAAGGTGTGACTAAACATTATAATATGGCCTGAGTCTAAACCATGATGGAATGTCGCCCAGAGCTCAGAATGTAAATCTTCTGAATGAAGTGACCTACTTCAGTACAGCCTGTTCCAATGTTTCTAAACTCCATTAAAATACCCCATTTTAGAATACTGGTTATGCAAAAACCCCTGGAGGCTTATTAACCTCTTCAACTCTGAGCATTTTTAGGCTGCCGCCTTTATTTTCACACTCAAATTTAAAAGCTCTTTTTTTTTTCTTCAGAAACCCCCTAAATAAAATAAACAAGACTTCAATTATTCCTAAATAATATTGTATCTGTTTACAATCTTATGATGAATAGATTTTTACAAATATATATTTTTTGTTGTTGTCCTAACTTTGTAAGCATATCATTTTGGTTTTGTTCACTCCACCTCACTCCAAAAAAAAGTTTTTTCTTCTACTACATGGCAACAAGTATTAGAAAAATAATTTTTCCTCTATTGCCTTCCATCACAATATGCAGATCTGAAATGCAGGTGGCCCTCAAACGCATTTTAGCCCTCACAGATGTGCACGACCATAGACATTCAGTCTAATTTTCAGTTCAAGCACCACCCCTATTGTTTCATTAAATATCTTGGCCTCTGAGTGGACTAGAAGCTCAGTGTCATTAGGAAGCTTTGATCCTCCCCTTTGCGATGATGTATATTTTGTTCTGGACATCTAAGATACAGTATAAACTGATCAGCCACAACATTAAAAAAGTGAATACATTTATAATCTTGTTACAGTGGAACCTGACAAGGGGTGGGACATATTAGGCAACAAGTAAATAGTCAGTTCTTGAATTGTATTTGTTGGAAGCAGGAAAAATGGGCAAGCATAATGATCTGAGTGACTTTGACAAGGGCCAAATTGTGATGGCTAGACAACTGGATCAGAGCATCTTCAAAACGGCAGGTCTTTTGGGGTGTTCCCAGTATGCAGTGGTTAGTACCTACCAAAAGTGGTCCCAGGAAGGAAAAGGTGAATTGGCGACAGGCTCACTGGTTCCCAAGGCTAATTGATGCGTGTGGGGAGCGAAGGCTAGCCCGTCTGATCCGATCCCACAGAAGAGCTACTGTAGCACAAATTGCTGAAAAACATAATGTTGTCCATGATAGAAAGGTGTCAGAACACACAGTTCATCGCAGCTTGCTGTGTATGGAGCTGCGTTGCCACAGACCGGTCAGAGTGCCCATGCTGACCCCTGTCCACCGTGAAAGCGCCTACAATGGGAACATGAGCATCAGAACTGGACCATGGAGCAATGGAAGAAGGTGGACTGGTCTGATGGCAGCAGGATGCACCATGGGAAGAAGGCAGGCCGGCAGAAGCAGAGTGATGCTCTGGCAATGTTCTTCTGGGAAACCTTAGGTCCTGGCATTCATGTGGATGTTACTTTGACACGTACCACCTACCTAATGATTGTTGCAGACCACGTACAATGATATTCCCTGAAGGCAGTGGCCTCTTTCAGTAGGATAATGCACTCTGCCACACTGCAAAACAATTTCAGGAATGGTTAGAGCAACATGACAAAGAGTTCAATGTGTCTCCAAATTCCGCAGATGTCAATCCGATTGAGCATCTATGGGATGTGCTGGACCAACAAGAACAATCCATAGCGGTTCCACCTTGCAGTTTACAGGACTTGCTGCTAACGTCTTGGTGTCAGATACCACAGGTCACCTTCAGAGGTCTTGTGAAGTCCATGCCGTGAAGGGTCAGAGCTGTTTTGGCGGCACGAGGGTGCCCTACACGATATTAGGCTGGTGGCTTTAATGTTGTGGCTGAACAGTGTAATATTGGCTTATTTACACAAGCAAGCTCACCGACAAGTAAGAAATGGCTATTTTTTTTAGGAAACTGCCTAAGGTAAAAGCAGATATAATGTCTGTTGCTACTTGGGGCTTACAGCAGCAATGATCGGCGCGTAAAGAGATGTTTGTATTTGATGTCTTACAGAAATCATATTTCATTTTGTGATTCTTTTGAAAATCCTTCAAACTGTGGTATGAGGGCAATAAGAAGTTCCTACTTCCTGAGAATGAGAGCTTTCATTTGATAAATGATATATGTCTATTTAAGTGCTATTTGAACAACTTTATTATAAATATTTCTACCACATGACCTCTAGGTGGCGGTGATTTGCGACACGAATGTATTCAGGCCTTATTTTGTTATTTTATGTAACATAACTGCAGAAGTGATAGTACGTTTTGAAATGTTACGATTCTAAGCTTTCAAATGATACCACATATGCCTGACTTATGTATTCGGAGACTTGAACATTTTAAGCGTAAACTGTTTTTGTGAATTAGCGCCCCCTTTAGGATCCAAAAAGGTTCAAAGGGTATTTTAACTTTTTAAAACTACTTTGAAATCCAGAAACAGCTTTTAAAATCCAAATTTTTGTTCTTTTCATTTCAGAACTTTTATAATAATAATATTTTATCAGATTTTACTCTGGGCTACATTTTGGGCCAGTCTGTCAGTTAATAACTGTCAAGTGAGGGGGAAATATGCATATAGAAACAGTTTTCTACCATTGCACCATTACTATATAGCAATAACATCATATTACTATAGTAATAGGCATGGGTATGTTAATGACTAGTAATAACTATGAATTTTTGCCATGCATGAGAAATTATTATTATTGTTTAAGAGCAGCTTGAATTGTTAAAATCATATAAATATGACCAAAACAGCCTTTGGGCCTCCTTGGATCAGTTCATGAAACAAAAATTTCGAGAGTGACTCTTCATCTCCACCTGGCGGCCGAGCGACGCGCGCATCAAAACAACACGCTTTACCTCATTGGCTAGCGGCTTGCACGTGACTTCACAGCTGATTTCCGTGGATGGCTTTTTTTTTTTTTTTTTTCCCTTGCAGGATCAGATGTTCGTCCTCACCTCGTCGAGGCATGAATGCGCCTCTCATAGCTCTCGAATCGGCCGTGGCACACTGACACGCAGCTTCCCCCTGACAAACCCACAGACGTAATGGCCCAGGCTGCACAGATGAGCGTCCCTGAAATCAACACTCCTCCTCTTCGAGTGGAGCACGACAAAAAAAGACGACAATTCAACATCCGAATGAACGGTCAGTAATGCTTCAGATAACGAGATGGTTGTCGCGGGGGGGAGGAGGACAAATCAACGGTTTTGTTGTCTGCAAAATATGTATTTGATTTATATATCGTTGCCTGGTTGATCAAGTAACATTGACATGTTACTTGATCAAATTCGCTTTGTCTATATTACGTACCTCGCCATTTATGTAAAATCGTTACATGCTTTAAAACAACGGTGAATTGTATTGAACTATTTGTTTTGCTAGTATGGATCACTCCCCCTCCCCCTCCCCCTCCCCCTGGGTTCAAGTAGCCTTAACAACCCCTTCAAAAATGCTCGGCTCATGAATCCTGCGATTGTAGTTGTTTTGTTGCAAGGAGACTTAATCAATCTCGACTGTCACCAACCACAGTTTGTTCGTTTGGGCAAATAAACGCTTTGTTTTTCTCTTTTCTCGCACATTCAAGAACTAAGTTGCTATCCTAGTGGCTAGCCATCCCATTTAGACTTTGTTTTACTTCCTGTTCCATCATCGTCACAGATTTGTATCTAAAGAAAATAAGCCCCACGTCGTCGTTTGTTTGTCAGCATTGTTCGTTTCAGCTATATCGAGAAAAGCAGATGTTTCCACGTTCGTGCAAGAACACACTTGCGCTGTATGTTGCTTCGGGGTTTCTCAAAAAAATGGTTTCGTATTCGTAGCCACAACGTTTTCAGAGAGGCATTATGGTGCGTTCACGTGCTATGGTAATTATGGTAAATACCAAAAGCCGACGTGGAAAATGCACATGAACACCCCCCATGTGGTATTTTCCACTGGGCAACTCGTAGAATATTTTGATGCACGAGTTGCCGAGATGAGATAACCTTTGACCTTTTCAAAATGGCGGAGAGCAACGCGAGAGTGTTGAATGGTAAGCATTGTACAAAACCAAACCTTTTTTGCTACTGTTAGCTAGGGGTGGAACGGTACATTCGTATTGAATCGAAACGGCGCGGTCCGGTGCACGAATTTACACGGAGAATACACGTTATAAAAATAAATAAAACTCTAAATAGCGATAAATTACGCTCTATTCGCGTTTGGTGTGAACGCAGCATAATGAACAGGCTGCGATGTCAAGATTGCAATTGTGTGTGTGTGTGTGTGTGTGTGTGTGTGTGTGTGTGTGTGTGTGTGTGTGTGTGTGTGTGTGTGTGTGTGTGTGTGTGTGTGTATCTCCATCTTTTTACCACATTACGACAACAAAAGCACTTGAACGCAACACACTGGTAAATACCAGTTCACAAGTGGAAAATATCATATTTACCATAGCACGTGAACGCCCTCCTAATGTATATATAAAAAAAAATGCACTATTTTTTTGTGTATTGAAAATGAATACATTCTTGATTAGTGTTCGTCGACATCAATAAATACCCCCTTAATTAACATCTGTATTAATATCGTCCCAATGTGTATAATGATAGAAAGCAAATTAAATGTATCGAATATTTATGTGGTAACATCAAGTTGTTTTTAATATATAAATTAAGCTTAAAATCTGAGCAAAACTTTAGCAATAACTATGTGCAATACACAGCTGTCAGTTTATCCAATATATCCCACCTCTCTTCTGCCATTACAATCTCTTGCACTATCTGTATATAATACATTTGTATTTGTACACACACACGCATATATATATATATATATAGGCTATATATATATATACACACACACACATATATATATATATATATATATATATATATATATATATATATATATATATATATCAGGGTTTCCGTTGTCCGGTAATTACCGGACATTGGCCGGGAAAAAAATGAAATGTCCGACTAAATTAAATCTCTCCGGTCAAATTGTCCGATTAAAATTGCCTAATAATCCCGCCCCCCTAACACAATCTGAATTTGAGAATAAGCCTAAAATGTATCCAGAGTGGACCAAGCTCGCCAAGATAGCCTGTGTAACCCCGGTCTCGAGTGTTCCTGCAGAGAGGGGGTTCTCGCTGCAGAATCGGATCAAGACGAAGCAGCGATGTCGCCTTGCGGAGAACAAGGTTACGCGGCTTATGCGCATTGCAAGTTGTGGAGAGACACTGGGAAGTTTTGATTTTAAGTCGGCAGCTGCACAATTCAGCACTGCAAAACAGCGTAAAAAGTAGCCTAAAATGACGCGAGACAATGTTATCCTAGTCATTTGTTTGTTCCAGTTCATTTGACAAGGAGTCATTTCACGGTGGCCAATTTAAATGTTACCAGCTAAATGAGACATACTGAGAGTGTATAATTAAGTTCGCTTGAGTAAAAACAATAGGCTACTATTCAGATATTTTATGTGGGGAAGGGGGATTGGTTTGTTAAACAATGAATGTGAAACGCCAATCGGACGTTAATGTTTTTTTCCGTCTATTTGGAAGTTGGGCTAATAAACATGTTGCATTCTATACGGCCTGATTATGTCATTTTTTTAAGTTACATAGCCTGCCTCCAGTTTTCCTCAACGTGACTAATTAAGAGGCGATATTTGACCGGCATATCATCAAAATGTCCGTAAAACGAAACCTCTGCCGGTCACTTTGACCGGCACCATTTTTTTCTAGCGGAAACTCTGAGATATATATATATATATATATATATATATATATATATATATATATATATATATATAATTACTCTTATTGTGTATTTCTATATATACTTCCACTGCTGTTCAGAAGTTTTGAAACGCTTACTCATTCTTTATTATAATTTTTTCTTCACATTTTAGAATAATAGTAAATTCATCAAAACTATGGAATAACATAAATGGAAATATTGTAATTATTTTGTGACTAAACAAAATCCAAAATAAATCAAAACTGTTATATTTTCGCATCTTCAGTCACCCTTTGCCTAGAATTTGCAGACATGTAATCTTGACATTTTCTCAACCAACTTCTTGAGGTATCACCCTGGGATGCTTTTTAAACAGTATTGAATGAGTTCCCATCTATGTTGGGCACTTAATGGCTGCTTTTCTTTATTATTCGGTCAGTCATCCATTAAAAAAAAAAAAATTAAATAACATTTTAGTTTTGTAATTAAATTAATATGGTGGCACAATTATTTTTTTGTCTACAAAACTAATTTGAAACATTTAAGCATAACCTTCAGATCAAAAAGATTTTTAAGATCATTCAAGTGACCCCAAACGTTTGAACGGCATTGTATATTTTCTATTCGCTTTTTATTAGACAAATTACCAGTATGTGCAAGCATACTTGGCAATAAATCTCATTCTGATTCTGAAACATTGGCATAGGATGCCTTGTGCTTCGTTTGACATTTTATAATATCTGAACAAAATTACAACAATTTCTGATTTATTTTGCTTGTGGAAAATAAACAGAACACACATAGTTTATATTTTAGTACTATTTCACAAGTGAATCTCTATTGCCTTTTCTAGCAGTCAAAATGGCCTCATTTTGCACTTCCATTGCCACATTACATTTTATGCATTTGGCAGATGCTTTTATCCAAAGCGACTTACAGAGCACTTATGGAGTAACCTGGAGTTAAGTGCCTTGCTCAAGGACACAATGGGGATCAAACCGACAACCTTCTGCTTACCAGTTATGTGCTTTAGACCACTACGCCACCACCACTCCAAATCTATTAATTCCCACTGATGTCAAACAGTGTGTTGCTGTGTTACAGGTGTTTAGGTGCTCTAATGTTGTGGGGGTTTTTTTTTTTACATCTTGTGTTTTAGGAGTAATAACATCCAGTATATGCCTTAAACTGGATAAAAAAAAATACTCTTTATGTGTGTGGAGATGTGTATGTGTAGAGGAAAGTCTGATATTTGTTGGAAAGATGATGTACCCTGTGGTGTAGGTGCGAATGCTAAAGAACAGTTTGGGGCTTGGCGCTAAATGTGAGGAAATATAAATAACTTTTAGGTCAATTTTTATTTATATATGTGCAAAAAACTATTTAAAGCCAAGTAACATCCAGATAGTCTGAAGGCGAAAGGCCACGGCTGGTTCTTTGAATACGGGTCCCGTTAAGACAACGCAAGGAAGATTTTTATTTAAATGGTTATCTTTTTTTATGGATTTTTCAATGTGACTCTCTTTAAAATTTTGGCTTATGTGTTTAACAGATCAAATGTTAAATGGAAATTATTTATTGTTAGAACAGTGAAAAAGCATTTGGACCCATTTTTAAAGAACAATTCTAAAGTAAAACAGTGATCTGATGACAAAATATGGTAAGTTGCTAAATATCAGTATAGTTTTCGACCTATAGCTTAAAATCGGTATCTATATCGGCCGAATCTATTTCCCTGGAAAATGCACTCTTTACTATAATAATAAGCTAGCCTGTTTGACAGCACAGAGTTATTTACTAATGCCAACATGTTCATAAATGTACGTAATGTAAACTATTTTTACAGAATGCTAGCTGATATACTTGCATGTTTATGTGTCCATTTCATTTTGTTTGGTCTGAAGGTTCCCATGACAAGGCTGTGCTGCTGTATGAATATGTGGGGAAGAAAACAGTGGATCTGCAGCATACTGAGGTTCCTGAAGCTTACAGAGGACGAGAGATTGCCAGACAACTAGCCAAGGTTGTATAAGGTTGCTCCTTCAAAATATTTTTATGTTTAATGTTCTTTGCAGTACATTTTAATTTGTTTGTCGTTGACAGGCTGCAATGGATTTTGTGGTAGAGGAAGACCTGAAAGCCCATCTAACATGCTGGTACATCCAGAAATATGTCAAAGAAAATCCCCACCCCCATTACTTGGAGCACATCATCCATTGAGAGCAAGCAAGAGAGAGATGGGGCACAAAATGAAGATATCTCTGTTCTAATAGGTTACTTGGGATTGGGTGGGAGGGTGGGTGGGTTGGGGGGTCCCTAATATGTCTGACTGGTCTTGAAACACCACAAAACAAAATATTTATTTTTGGTTTGTGAGCAAGAGTGAATGCGTTTGAAAAGAGGTGAGATATCTGAAGCTATACCAAGCTGTGTAGACGTTTTCTTGGAAGCCTGCACTCATAAGAGTGTGGACTTTAAGGTGGTCAAGGGATTCAGTCCCCAAGTAATTTCAGTGGTTTTCAGACTTTCAAGCCAGTGCAGAGAATCTGAGAGGATAACACCCAATATGAGCTCAAAACATGATCATAAAAGTGATTTTAGACTGCAAATGCCTCACTGGCCTTATGCCTTCTGATTTTAGCGGTGCTTACGAGAGAGATGCACACCTAATTGTGTTCCCACATGCACATACAATCTCTCAAACCATACAAAGTGCACATCCAGCCTGGCATGGATTTTAAGGGACAACACAATCTACCGTCCCAGTCAGAGACAGCCATTTTATTATCTGCATGTTCTAGGCTGATTTTGTGCTTTTGCATGCGTGTGTGTGTGTGTGTGTGTCTGTGTGTGTGCCCGGCGTAGACTATGGCCAGTGAGGAGTTCGGATTCTGAAGACAATCGCCCAAATTTAATAATTTGCAGGGCTGAACCTCTCAGGATGCACTCTTAATAAAAACAATAAAGCACCTCTCCATAGAGGATTCTGTTGTGTGTGTGTGTGTGTGTGTGAATGAGAGAAAAAAGTGTTGAATGAATGTCAGTGTAAGTTACTCTTATTATTCCCAGGAGTCTTATTAAAAGTCAGTTGACGAACTGCCTTGATCGAGATCTATCGTTTACAGGGTAAGCAAGCTGAGCAGACTGTGGCATATTCAGCCCTGTGACACAAACATCAATGACCATGTTATTCCTGGTATGGTAATAAAGGTCATCTTTTTCAAGGAAACTGACTGGGCTTTGTTAGTCACCTACAAAGATTGTGACTCAATACAGACTAAAGATGCCTGAAATTCATCCATTTTTACACACTTATGTAGTCTTGATGTTACTTTTCATGGTTTTGAATAAAATATATAAATACGACAAATTTGTTTTGTTTATGAGTGTGATGCAGTATCATAGTGTGTGGTGGGGTTTCTTTTGAATAACTGTTGCTGACAAGGCATACATGACAATGTATTCTGATGAAGGCTACTTATAATGTCAGGGCCAATCAACAAAATGAAACATCAGCTCAGAATTGTTGCCCAATTCCATTTGGATCTTATTAACACCATTAAAGTAATTTTTTTTATGCGAATGTAACACGTTTACATGTGTTTTTTTTTCTCCCAATAAAATCTAAGCAAAGGAAATTTTTTTATTTCAGTCATCATTGCACTACTCTACTAGTCCAGCAATGCCTTAAGAAAACAGTGACCAGCAGACCACTTTCAGAAGTTAGGAGAAAGTAAAACAAATGTAAGCAAGAACAAATCTAGCGCTTTCTTACAATCATTCCACTACCAGTTGTAAAAAGCATGTGGTGTCACTGGGATCTAAATAATGTTATGAGCTTGACTTCAGGCCCAAACACTTAATACAGTGTATGTTCTCCTTTTTGGATTAATAGACTCATTCTTGTGAAAAAAAGGTATTAAAAATTACAATTGAATTGATTACAATGTAGTAGCATTTATTGATATAAAAAGTGTATTAATTAACTTAATCACATTTAAAACGAGATGCAACATGTCTGTCTTGATAATATTATTTCTCACCACCAACCTGTTTTGAGAGTGCATAGTTATTAATCAGTGAACTTTTAGAAATCTCACCATAACAATTTTACAAATGAATATTCCGGGTTCAAGACAAGTTAAGCTAATTTGATAGCATGTGTGGCATAATATTGATTAGCAAATTAATAATAACTTCGACATGTCCCACCTATAATATATATATATATATATATATATAATACATTAAATAAAAGCAAAAATCGGGTTCCAGTGAGCCACTTAGTAAATGGGGCCAGTCTGCAAACGTTAATATACTCACTATATATAAAGTATAGCCAAAAGATGTAAAGAATGCGGATATTTATTGTAATAAAATAAATTTTTAAATCAACCTTTCTGGTGTAAACTATAACCAATTTTACAACTTTGTTGCCATGACGATGTAATGCCACTGCCTGAACCAGAACCGACCACGTTATGGGTGAGTGTATTGTCTGCAATATCATTGCATCCACGTTTATAAAATGAACAAAAGTTCTGGACACCATACAAACCTTTAAATCATCTTGTGAGAGCACGTTGCTTGTACAGCGTTTGCATACATTTTTGGAAATGTCTTGCCCTCCTGAAAAAGCCCGAGTGTTGTCCTTGCATTCGATTGGCCACCTCTTGCTATTAAAAAACACCAGTATAGATTATACAGAATATATAGAAGCGATAACGTGTTTACCTCTATACAGCATTTTAGTCCGTCTATCACAAATCGACTGACTAAAACAAAACAATACAAATATTAAAAGTGTTTGAACATTCTGTTCAGGTGGTAGGGTCCTCAACCGAGTTGATTCATGGGATTAGTATTCTCGCTAATATGCTTTCCGGCTCTTAAGCGCATAGAGCAGGCCTAGTGAACTTCATTACCCATGAAGCATTGCTGTGAGTTTTGCGTCAAGTCCGTTGCTTTTTCAAGATGGCGTCGCTGGGAAGGAGGCGCGGTGTCCCAGTCAACAGGGAGAGGTCAGTTACAAGAAAACCTGTGATTTTATCGAAACACGTTGTACGAAATGTCTGGGTGACATGTCCGTTTTAGATTTGATTACTATCGACGATAGTATCGTTATAGTTCAGAGTCATTTGGCTCTTAGTGTAGCTGTAAAGACCAAAAACATTGCCTGAATAGAGCTCATGTGATGTTTTGATGAGCTTACTGACTCTGTAGTTCCTCAACTGACTAGCAGTGCATATAGCAGCAAAATCTTTTTATGTGTCAGTCACATACTGTTTCTTGTCACTGACCACGAAGAAACATTTTGTGAGGCTTTGCAATGTTTTAATCCATAATGACAGCAGAGCCACAGGTTAAAGTAAAGCTTCACAAGCAGGGCAGCGAGTTTCACGGAGATGTGTTGAGTTAGCAGACATTAATAGCTTAAGTTAGCCTATTATAACTTTTGGGTTCTGTGAAATATCATGTAAAACAACGAGAAATATATTTACTCGAACAGAACGACCGTTAAACCCGGTTTAAACACTCAAGTTTAAACTGACACTTTGCGCGACATTTCGTTAAACCGACTAACCTTTTAGAAAAGGCGGACCGTTGCTCTGTCGGTTAACTTTAAATATTTGGCTTAAAGTTCAATATTTTTTAAAAAGCGTCATTCGTTTTAATAATATACGAGTTTAACAATATAGCTGCCTTTCATTGTACATCGTAACATTTCCCGTATTGCCATTCCGCTTCTATTAACATCACTAAAAAGTTTCATGTTTCATTGTTTGAACTCCGGGCAGGCCACAGATAGCAGACAGTGGTTGGAACACGTATTTTGTAGATGACACGAAAAGTTCCTGTAGTTATTTCTTTCCCCTGTACAAATGAATTCAATGTGCGTGTTAATTTTGTAGTCCTGGTGATCCCAAATTTTACCATTTGTCTCTTAAAGTAGTTCCTGTAGTAAGCAAAAGGAAACTGATAAAATGTATACCTTGAGTACACCACAAGTTGCTTTGGAGACAAGCATCTTCCAAGTGAATAAATTATAATGTAAAGTACACACATTTCGGTTCTTATGAATCAAACATTGGAAAGTGATGTTGACTTGTCGAGACATAAAAGAGAGAGTTCACCCAAAAATATATATATATTAAAAAAAAAATCTCTAATTTACTCACCCTTGTGCCATCCCAGATGTGGAGAACTTTGTTCTGCTGAAGACAAAGATTTGTAGAAGAATATCTCAGCTCTATAAATCCATACAATGCAAGTGAATGGTGACTAGAATTTTTAAGGTCAATAAAGCACAAATGTAATCCATATGACTCCAGTGGTTAAATCTATGTCATCAGAAGTGATATGAAATGTGTGGGTGAAAAACAGATGAATATTTAATCCTTTTTACTATAAATCTAAATCACAATCACATCTGAAAGTCAAATCTGGCACCTGTTTAATATCTTAAGAGAATTATGTTAAAAAGGGACTTAAATATACATCTATTTCTCAACCACACTTGTATCACTTCTGAAGATATGTATTTAACCACTGGAGTCTTATGGATTACATTTATGCTGCACTTATTTATGCTGTGCTTTTTGGAGCTTCAAAATTTTAGCCACCATTCAATTGCATATTGTGGACCTACAGAGCTGAAATATTCTTCTAAAAAAATATTAATTTGTGTTCAACATATGGAAAAATGGCACAAGGGTATGTAAATTGATGAGAATTTTCATTTTTGGGTGAACTATCCCTTTAAACAGCAGTGAAAACTTGTAACTTTCTCAGTACCTTTTCTTTTTGTGTAACAGTAGATCTTCATAGCAAATTTTATTTATTTTTTTTAAACTCTTCTTCTTCCTTCTGTCTCTTAAGGGCAGTGATGGTGCCTACAGAGTGCTACATCGTCCACGAGATTTACAATGGTGAGAATGCACAGGAGCAGTTTGAGTATGAGCTGGAACAGGCTTTGGAGGCGCAGTACCGTTACATCGTGATTGAGCCCACACGTATCGGAGACGAAACGGCCCGCTGGGTGGCCGTCGGAAACTGCCTGCACAAAACAGCCGTACTGGCGGGAGCCGCGTGCCTCCTCACGCCACTTGCTCTTCCCGCTGACTACTCCCGTTACGTGGCGCTGCCGGCTGGCGCACTGAGCCTGGCCTGTGCCACACTCTATGGCATCTCCTGGCAGTTCGACCCTTGCTGCAAATACCAGGTGGAGTATGACAGTCAGAAGCTCTCGCGGCTGCCCCTGCACACGCTCACCTCCTCTACGCCAGTGGTTCTGGTTCGACGGGACGACGTGCACAGAAAGAGACTGCACAACACGATAGCGTTGGCGGCCCTGGCATACTGTGCCAAGAAGATTTATGAACTGTACTCTGTATGAGCGCAATGTTACACACACACACACGAATATAGATCCTGATATATGCGTACACACATGCACACACACACACGCGGGAGGTAGGTGAGAAGCACTACTAAACATCCAACACTGGCAGATACACAATAATCCAACATACACGCAAGATCACAACAATAACATGTGGATGGACCGATGGAGAGAGTGATTGAAACAAAAGGAGTGGCAAAAACAAGCAGTACTCTCTCTGTTACAATTTGATGAAAAAGAGTTTTGCTTTCAACTGGTTAATGATTGGATGACATGAGAGGAAGGGTTGGGGGTGGAGCTTATAGTTACTAGAAGAAAGATTGTT